>CM052539.1:124423648-124500507 GCA_028533065.1 Trachops cirrhosus
CTCTCTTTTTTTCTTGATGAACCTGGTTAAAGGCTTGTTGATTTTGTTTATCTTTTCAAAGAACCAGCTCCTGGATTCATTGATCTGTAGAATTGTGCTTTTAGTCTCTATGTCATTTAATTCTGCTCTCATCTTGGTTATTTCCTTCCTTCTACTTTCTCTGGGCTGTCTTTGTTGTTGTTCCTTAACTTCTTGTAGACATAGGGTTAAGTTGTTTGTTTGAAATGTTTCTATCCTTTTTAGGTAGGCCTGTATTGCTATGAACTTCCCTCTCAGGACTGCCTTCACTGTGTCCGATAAGTTTTGGGTTGTTGTGAGTTCATTTTTATTTGTTTCCAGAAACTTTTTGATTTCTTCCCTTATTTCATTCTTGACCCATTCATTGTTTAATAGCATGCTATTTAATCTCCATGATTTTGAGTGTTTGAGGTTTTTTTCCTTGGGGTTGGTTTCTAGTGTCAGTGCCTTATGATCTGAGAAAATGCTTTGTATGATTACAATTTTCTTGAATTTGTTGAGGCTTGTTTTGTGTCCTATCATGTGGTCTATCTTTGAAAATGTTCCATGTGAATTTGAAAGGAATGTGTATTTCGCTTCATTGGGATGGAGGGCTCTATATATATCAGTTAAGTCCATTTCATCTAGGACATTGCTCAATGCCACAATATCTTTGTTGATATTTTGTTTGGAAGATCTGTCCATTTTTGACAATGGGGTGTTAAAATCCCCCACTATAATTGTGTTGCTGTCAATATCTTTCTTGAAGTCCTCTAAGATTTTCTTTATGTATTTGGGTGCTCCTATGTTGGGTACATACATATTTACAATATTTATGTCTTCTTGGTGAGTATTCCCTTGAGTATTATGAAGTGACTTTCTGGGTCTCTCCTTATGGCCCTTTTCTGGAATTCTATTTTGTTTGATATGAGTATTGCTACCCCAGCTTTTTTTTCCTGTCTGTTTGCTTGGAAAATTTGTTTCCAGCCCTTCACTTTCAGTCTGTGTAGATCTGAGGTGGGTTTCTCATAGGCAGCATACCTGTGGGTCATGCTTTCTTATCCATTCATCTATTCTATGTCTTTTGATTGGAGCATTCAATCCATTTACATTTAAGGTTATTATTGATAGGTACTTATTCATTGTCATTTACGTACCTGTGTTCTTCTCTCTCTCTCTTTTCCTTCCTTTCCTTAAAGCAGCACCTTTATCATCTCTTGCAGAACTGGTTTGGTGGAGGTGTATTCTCTTAGACTTCTTTTGTCTGGGAAGTCTCTTATTTGGCCTTCTATCTTGATTGAGAGCCTTGCTGGGTAAAGTAGCCTTGGTTGTAGACCTCTGGTTGTCATTACTTGGAATATTTCTTGCCATTCTCTTCTGGTTTGGAGTGTTTCCATTGAGAAGTCAGCTGCTGGCCTTATTTGGGCTCCCTTGTATGTTACTTCCTGTTTCTCCCTTGCTGCCTTTAAGATTCTCTCTTTCTCTTGAAATTTTGCCATTTTAATTATGATGTGTCTTGAGGTGGGCCTCTTTGGATTCCTCTTGATTAGGACTTTCTGTGCTTCCTGGATTTGTGGAACTTTTTCTCTCATCAAATTAAGGAAGTTTTCCGTCACTATTTTTTTCAAATAGGTTTTCTATCCCTTGCTCTTCTTCTTCTTCTGGTATCCCTATTATGCAGATATTATTATTACATTTCGTGTTGTCTTTCATTTCTCTTAATCTCTCTTCATTCTTTCTGAGCCTCTTTTCCTTTTCTTGCTCTTTCTGGGTGTTTTTTCCCTTTTTTCCTCCTGTTCATTGATCCAATCTTCTGCTTCATTGATCCTGCTTTTGATTCCTTCTACTGTGTTCTTCAGTTCAGAAATTGTATTCTTCATATCCTCTTGGCTCTTGTTGATAGTTTCTATTTCCTTTTTCATGTTGATATAGTTTGCAGTGAGTTCATTGTAGCTTCCCTGTAGTTTCTGGTAGCTCATTGTGAGCTCATTGAGCTTCCTGATAATCATTGCTTTGAACTCAATATCTGATAGTTGAGTTGCCTCTATTTCATTTAGCATTCTTTCTGAGGCTTCCTCCTTTCCTTTCATTTTGGGATTGTTTCTTTGTCTTCTCATTGTTTGTGAGACTCTTCTTGTTAGCCTCAGATTTTTAAATTGTTCTGTTCTGACTCCCTGGGTTTATGGTGTGAACTTCTGTAGTAGAATACCTGTGATATTCAGTGGTGCAGTCTCCTTCAGGTATCCTGGTGTTCACAGCTTCCTCCTACTCTTTTTGTGATCATTTGGAGGGTTGAGGCAAAATGGTTTAAGACAGCAAAAGAGTATTCTATGATATTTACAGTAGCAGCCAGTAGAGAAGAGATAGGAGATCCTTTGGCTATGTATAGTGTTAACCGTAATCTTCCGCTCAAGTAGCCTCTTTTTAGAAAGAATGGAAAGAAGGTAAGACTCTTGTTGGGGAAGGAAGGATTATGAGTTGGATCTAGAAAGCAGTGTGGTTGTGGGAGGTGAGATTCTGAGGTAAGGTGAGAGTAAAGAATAGTAAATAGGTGTAGTGTGTGAGAGAGTAGAGTTAACCACTACAGTAATAGAGTTCAGGAAACCGTGAAGTGGGCTAAGATCTGGGAGGGGTGTTGTGTAGTATTTACAATTGTATGGAATAGCTATTATTTACAGTAATATTAGAGCAACAATCATATGAAAGTTTCTATGTGACCTACATCACAAAAATAGGGAGTATTGAGCCTTGAGTAGTGTACTAATGGAAGACAAATGAAGTGAAGGACAGTAAATTACCAATACACTATGAATGAGATAACAGGGGAAACCTATGAAATGATACAATATAACCAGCCAAGGAAAGAAGACTATACAGAGAGAAGAGGAATACCAAAATATTATGAAAATAAAAAATGTAAGAATAATGAAAAAATAATAATACAAATATGCAATAACTTGCACATTCTCTGTAATAGCAAAGTGAAATTTGTCTCACTGTCTCAGCTGTTGGGATGCCCCTTCTTTGGGTCCAACTCTGATCTTTTCACAGTTCTGTTTTTTTTTTTTTGTCTCACTTGTGGGTATTTGAAAAGAAAAAAGAAAAAGAAAAAAAAGAAAAAAGAAGAAAAAAGGCGATGGAGGGGGGAAGACATAAATTTGGAAAAAAAGGAAGAAGGAATAACACTAGAAAGAAGAAAAGAGAAGCAAAAGGAATTGAGAGATATAAAAATAATAAGAATTAAGAATTAAAAAGTTTCTTAAAAAAAAACAAAATCAAACAAACAATCAAACAAAAAAACCTCTTGTCGGTTTCAAACTGACCAAAACACTTTTTCTGGTCTTGCTGACTGCAGCAGGCTAAGGGGCGATTGGTATTGCTTTTCTCCCTTCCCCTTCAGCACTCAGTCTCATGCGTACTCTCCCCAGGGCTAGCCATGCATTCTCCCCAGAGCCAGTTTGGTGCCTCTCCGCTGGGCCCTGGGTGTGGGATCCAGGCCCTCCTAAGCATGCTCTCCAGGAGTTTAGTGTTGTGGGCTCAGGGCCTCCTGTGGAGCGTGAGTGCCGTCCCTGTGTTCCCGGCTGTGGGCTCCAGGGATGTTTTGGACCACGATCGCCTTCTCCAGGTTAATGATTGTGGGAGACCTGGCGCGGGACTGGGACTGCAGTCTCCCTGGTTCTGGGCTGATCCCTGAGCCCTTATTGTTCTGAAGCAGTCTCCTTACCATCTGGTTTTTCAATGTCCGTTGGAATTTTTGGTCTCTTATTTTCATATATGCTGTGGTGCTGTTGGTTGTCTGCTCTGTTCCTCCATAGATCAGCTAGATTTTTCTCCTGTGTGTAGGGGGAAGTGGAATCTGCTCCCTCCTACCATGCCATCATCTTCCCTCTCCCATTTTGACAAATACTTAAAGAGCAGTTTTTCACTGATTTCTGTTTATCATTCTAAACATTGCTTAGTAGGTAGTAAAAACAAAGCACATAATGCTGGTGTGGCCTGTTGTGGTTCACAGTAAAAAAAAAGTCTTATGCTATGAATCTCACCATTCTCCATCAGGGATTTTCAACTGGCATGCCCCAAGAATTTTTAAAGCGTGTAATATCTGACCATTTAGTCAGGGCACTGACCTATTTTCCCTTAGACTGTCAAGTAAAGAAATGGCAACAACCAACATAACAAGAGCTGTACAATGTAACTGCTCTGTCTTGAGCCATAAATGTATGTCATATGATCATTTGTATCTTATAGGTCACATTATATAATAAGATTGTATCTAATTAGTTAATTTGTGGTAACAAGTATAGGCATCTGATATTTTAAAAAGTATTTTGGAGCAAAAAGGATAAGTAATTACTATTATTCTTTCTTTAATCAATCAATATTATACCTATTTTTGTCAGATCAGCAAACTATATATATGTATATATATATATATAAATATATATATATATGTTGGTGTGCCACAGGATTTTAGTAATTAGTTCATGTGTTCCATGAGATAGGAAAGGATGGAAATTACTGTTCTAGCCCTACTAAATCAGAATTTTCACAGATAAAACTGGGGATTTTTATTTGTATCAAAATTTATAGATGTTTCTGATTCATATCCCTGATTAAGAAACATTGTATTATATGTTAACTGCATAACATTCAGACAATTAACCAATGCTGGCAATAAAAATAAGACATCTATATTATAATTTGCTACATTATTGCTATAAAGTTGAGTAGTTCTGAATTCTGGCTTCATAGCAGAATCTCTTCAGAAGCTTTTAAAAAAATATGATAATTGGATACCAGGATTCAGTGTTTTGTAAAAGCTCCAAAATGGGTCTAGTTTAAAACCAGAGCTAAAAAATATTAATCTAGATAAATTACTCCTCCTATAATTAGCCATACAGTACATTTGTTTTTCTTTGTTGCACTTAGACAATTTTGGTTGGTCACAAGGGTAAGAACTGATTTCTGTATTTCTCTTTAAGGTAAATGAATGATATATATACCATACCTGGTATGTATACCCAGTCATGTTTCCTTCACCAAAGTGCTTAACAATAACTTATTATTTATTAACTATTTTAAGACAATTTTTAGAAATTTAAAGACATGTTTAATATATATTACTTTAATTAATCCCTTGGATTTTCTGTCTCATTTTTTTTTAGCTAAACTGTGAGGATAATGTTAGCTGCTACTACAAATAAACCAAAGACATAGAAATGTTTAAAAACAATATCATTTTATTTCTTCTATAAAAGTACTGGATTAGTTTGCAAGTCAGCCAGATGTTGATGCTCCATGTGTTCATCCCAGGAACTCAAATAAGTGGAGACTGTCTACAATGAATTATTTCTAAGATGACTCTGAGTGTATAGGCATTCCAACTCTCTGTGAGGGAAAAAGTGCTTGGGAAGGCTGTGTATCTTAAATCTGGAAAATGCATGCATTCACTTCATTCACATTCTATTAGCTACAATCAGAGATAATGTCTAACTAGAATAACAACTAAAATATATAATCTCTCTGTTAAATCAAAAATAATGTGAAAAAAACTATCATTTTATGTCATCATTCTTCCATAAAAACAATACATCTTTTTCCCTCGCCATGGGCAATAATCCAGAGCCCCATAGAGAGGTTGAGTTCAATTCAATGTACAGGATTTCTACCAAACCCTCTCCATAAAGTCTAGATGTTATTACCAGAGACTAAAAGAAAAGTTCTCTTCCCATTACCAACTGAAGACACATCCCATAAACACTAATGGAGTAAGGGCAATGAAAGCACAAGAAAAACTTTTCTATGCAGGAAAGGAAGGAAGAAAAGACCTACAGCAGTCACCGGTCAATAGCAGTGCTGAGTTAATACGTATGCGCTGTTGTGTGAGTGTGTGTGTTGTGTATATATACTGCAAAACCTTCATGTGATACTCTTCCTGCAGCATCTCACCCAATATTCTTCAACTGTCATTTAACTCATGATGTGATTTCAGAAATTGGTCTGATGCTAGACATTGAAATTGGGTACAGTTCCCAATATAAGCCATTTATGTGTTATAAAGAACAAAAAATTTAGTCTGACCCAAAGAAGTGACTTGGTAATTGGTGTGTAATTTTTTACAGTACTACTACTTTTTATTACATTTTAATACACAAAAGAAAAAAATTTTACAATGGACTAAAAACTCACTATATAGCCAATTTTTACCTGCACACTTATAATACCTTGTCTATTTTCTAAAATTTATGCAATGATCAGATTATGTGTATCTCTGATAGCACTTTTATTGACTGCCAGAAAGTATTTTCTCACATCCAACTCATGTTCAGAATAAGGAGTCCTAAAATAATACCAAAACATGAGCCAAAAATGTGTTCTTACTTCAAATACCACTCAAGTTGATGGATGACAACTATAATAAAACTCTTTATTGTTAACTGAATGCCTCATATCCAATTCTTAGTTTTACAAAAATGTTTTGAAATATTTCAAAAATATTATTTTGTGCCTTTATATTTAGAACAAATAATGTTTGAGGATCCTCACATAATTTTTACAAAGTTTAAAACTAAAATTTCTATTCAAATACATTGATGCATTTAAGCAGTAAAAATGGTGCCCCTTTCCCAAAAATTAAAAATAAGAGTTGATAACCCCTATTTAGACAATAATATTCCTCTAATAAATGTGTAGTCTCTATTTAGTACTTATATTTTACTTTAACTTGAACTTCAATAACTTAAAAAGTAGTACACATTTTTTGAAATTAATATACTATGTCAGAGTTACTATTTTTCAAAAATAAATGTTTACTTTTAGTGTCTGTATTTTTAAAATAAAACCTCAAAATAGAACTATTTCCTAACCAGTCTTATTTACTCTCTATGTATTATGATTTATTTCATCTAGGATTCCTTCTGATTCTCTGGTCAACCATGTTTACAATATTATTTCATCTACTTATACTGAGTAATAAAAGTTGAAAGTAGCTTGATTAGATTGAACTCTGAATAAACAGAATTCATGGTATTATATAACTTGCTTAGTAATCAGCTTGAGTCATGTCTACACAGTAAAATCAATTCTGGTCCCATACCAGCGTTTCAGATAACCAGACTGGGAAACCTCAACAAAATTGTATTACCTTTGAGGGTACACAGTGAATGCTGGTATAAATGACAAAGTTCATAAAGAAATAGGAATTTGAATTTTAATAAAAGAATAAAATGTAGTCAGCTTCTATGAAGGAAAAAATTCTATCTTGCAATTTGATTTTTCTGTTGATTTACTCATTTCTTTTCAAAACATACCAATCATATGAAACATCCATCATTTCCAAGCATTCTTCTAGTTTCTAGAATTTTAATAGTGAAAAATTAATACCTTTGCATTGAAGTTTGAGTTTTGCAAATGAGACAGTTAATAAATAGCAGAAATACAATATAATTGTGAATTGTGCTAAGTAATGTGAAATAAATTAATATTATTATGCAGTTACTGAAATTTGAGATTTGAAAAAGAAGGATTAGTTATTTATTCAAGGAAATAATAAGGTTATGGTCATGATAGGCAGTGGAAATACACAGGGTAAAATCCTTTGTAAAATAAAAGAATTTGGTGATATCAGAAAACTTAAATAATCACATATCACTGGCTGAGGAGAAAGAGAGCACGGGAGTAAAGTGAAGGTGGGGAGCTACGTAGATGTCAGGCAATAGCAGGCTCCTATGGGTCATTGTAGTTATTCAGATGCAATAAGATGCACTGTAGTTGTCCCTAGATGCAATGTCATTATTAAAGGTTTCTTTTCATTTCTTTTTGAAAAGATAAATTGCCTTACTTGACTTCTATATTTTAAAGATCATTATGACATCTAAAGAGCTGAACGGGTGATAGCTGGATCAGAAAAAGAAAAGCCAATTAAGAAATAAAAGGTTGTTGTTGAGTAGAGCAGACAGAGATATGCTGGTATAGACGAGGGTGGCAAATGAAGAGAGTAGTAGGCAGATGGCAGTACATTTTCAGGTGGAATTGATGACACTTTCTAAAACATTGCATATGGGCAGGCAAATAGGGGTAAAAACAAAATTCCCAGACTTTTGATTTGGCCCATGTGCAAAACGTGAAAAATGGTGGTAGAGTGATGATGATGGAATAGTTGTCCAGGTCATGTTGATTTTGTGATACATGTGAGACGTTCATATGAGATGTATAAAATACTTGTCTGGAATTCAAGGGAGACATTAAGATTCTTCAAAATAGAAATATAAATAAAGTGATATGGAAAAAGATAATCTAGTTAGATATTTTAGGGTGGGAAAAAAAGACCTTAGGGTTAAAGTCTAACAAAACGTGACATGTGGACAACCTATTGAGGGGAGAACCTAGTAATGATGTCTCTAAATAAGTACCAACAGCCACACAAGGGAAATCAAGACAGCATGATATCATGAAAATCAGTAAATGTTTTAAGGGAAAAGTTTGAAAACTATAGTCAGTGCTACAAAGGCATCTAGGAAAATAAGGCTGAATGATTTATACTGTAATTAGAAAATATGAAGTCTTTGATGATCTTCACAGGATGCTTCCTTAAACATCCTGTGACATCTTCCATAGAGTTGAGAAGTACATACATAGAAAGTTTATCTTTGACAAGAACTTGAGTTAGGAAAAGAACTGGAAGAAAATTTGGTGTCAAGAAAGATTTTAGGACTGTTTTATTGTTTTAAAGATGATTCTAGATCATGTTGAATACTTATGGGAAAGATCTCGTAGAGAAAAATGTAAATATTTATGAGTGTATTGAAAAGTATAGCAGACTTTTCAATAATAATGAAGGACTGAGATTTTTTATCTTGGTAACAAGACAACAGAGTAAACTGCCACAATTTAATGAATGCTGGAGAAGACAAAAGACTACTGAGACATAATTTTAAAAATAAATAAATAGATTAAAAAAATAAAACCTTGGCCCTGGCTGGTGTAGCTCAGTGGATTGAGTGTGAACTGCAAACCAAATGGTCACAGGTTCCATTCCCGGTCAGGGCACATGCCTGGGTTGCAGGCCAGGACCCCAATAGGGGGCACATGAGAGGCAACCACACATTGATATTTCTCTCCCTCTCTTTCTTCTTCCCTTCCCCTCTCTCTAAAAATAAATAAATAAAATCTTTTTAAAAATATAACCTTTATGACTCATGGGAACAGCAATCTTCAGCTTCAGGCTTGTGCCAATTTCTCTTGCCTCTCAAGTCTTATGAGGGTCAGTGACGTAAACAGACCTAAATCAGTGCTGAAGGTACTGTTTTGTTTTGTTTTTTTTCACAGCTGAGGAAATCTTAGCTTAGAAAAACTGAATATTTTATAATGGACTGCAATCAAGCCTTCTTAACTTTCCTCATGGTGGAAAACTTGATATTTATTATACAGGATGACACTTTTATCCTCTGTCCTAGAGAGGGATACTATTTTATCTCCCAAGGATGTTCACTTGAAAAGTCCAGAATAACTGTTGTCAGTGTCTCTACTTGTATTGTGCAAGAAAGTGAGAAACCCATTGAAAATCATCTTCTAATTGGGTTCTAAAATGGCAAGAGGTGTATGAAAGATTATGTTTTGCAATCAAAAAGGACATTTCTTCTAGTTTAAAAAGAGGGAAGAAAGAGATCTAGGTAGATCTAGGAAAAAGTTCTATCTTGCAATTTTAGTTTTCCATTGATCACTCATTTATTTTCGAAACATACCAAATACACTAAGCGTCCACCTTGTTCCAGGCATTCTTTCAGGTTCTAGAATTTTAATAGTGAACAAAAATTAATGACTCTGCATTGAAGCTTGAGTTATGCAAATGATACAGGTAGTAAACAAAAAAGCAGAAATACAATATAACTGTGAATTGTGCTAAGTAATATGAAATAAATTAATATTATATAGTTATTGAAACTTAACTGCTGGTTTGATCCTTTGCTTCATCTGCTGTGTTTATCCCTTGTAATGTATTTTTCATTTCAGTGAGTGTATTATTTATTTCAGACTTGTTCTTTTTTATGTTTTCTATCTTAATTTTTGTGTTTCCCATCTCTTTGTTGAAATTCTCACTAGATCATTGAGCATCAATGCAATCAGTGCTTTGAACTTTGCATCTGGTAGATTTCTTGTCTCTATTTTATTGAGTTCTTTTTCTGAAGTGTTGTTTTGTTCTTTCATTTGGGATATGTCTCTTTGTATCTCCTCATCTTTGGCAGCCTCCCTGTGTTTGTTTCTTCATTTTAGCTCAAGCTGCTATGTCTCCTAGAGTTGGTACAAAGGCCTTATGTAATAAGTGCCCCACAGAACCCAGTGGCACAACTTCCCAGGTCACGTGAGCTGAGTGCTTCAGGTGTGCCCCCTTGTGTGGGGGCACCCTGTTTATATACTCCTGTTGTAGTAGACTCTTGATTGATATCAATAGAAGGGATTTACTCCCAGGCTGATTTGCTGCAATACTGGTAATTACCACAGCAGAGCATCTTCTGTGCAGGTGCCAAACCCACAGAGTAGGGCTTGCTTCAGCGAGGCTCTGGTGCTGGCTGACTCTGCCTCTTGAGTTTGTCAGTCACAGAGGTAGTTGGGTTGTGCTTGGACCTAGTCTGAAGCTGTCTACTGGGTGCTCTGGCTCTCTGGCTTCCCAGGAGGTTCAGGCCAAGGTCACCTGAAATAAGTTACAGAACCATATGCAGATAGCTGCTGCTTTTGCTGATCTTGGAAGTGCCTGTGAGAGGCTAAGTTGTGAATCAAGGCCAGCTGCAACTAATGCCTGGGCTAGGGCCACTTAACAAGAGGTATGGGCTGCGCTGAGGCTAGATGCTGCCTGATTAAGAGATTTTAGTTAAGTTGGCAGCATGAGCCAAGACAGATAGTTTGTATGGAAAGGCCACTGGAAACAACTTGGGTGGGACCAAAAGTTGGGTGGGGTGGGGGAATCAGGTAATCACCAGGGCAGATCAAACAATGTTAGCCAGGTTGATGAAGACTCAAACATGGCACCCGCCTGCTCGTTCTGTGGCGGGGAGGGCTCAACAAAAGAACAATGGCTTCTATTGGCACATCTGTCTGGGAGAGAAATCTGCCCCTTCAGCCCTCACCCTGAAGCCTGACATTTTAGTTCCTCCCATACATCCTTGATGCCTTTCATGCTGCAGGCCAAGTATGTGCTGGAGCTCTGAGCCAGTTGGTCAGAGTAGGTCCATGTGTGGACCCTTTAAAAAGAACACCTAGGAATCCAGAAGCCCTCTATCTCACTCAGTCACACAACCACAGTCTCCACTGGTGTTTTTCAGCCAGAAGTTATGGGGACTTCTGTTCCTGGCACTAGAATCCTAGTCTTGGAACCTGGTGTGGGGCTGGGACCCCTTGCTCCTCAGAGAAGAACTCTGCAGTGGAGATATCTCTCCCAATATTTAAACGTGACACATTGTTGGTACCAGCCTGTTCCACATGTCTGCCCCTCCTACCAGTCTTGATGTGGCTTTGTTATATCTGTAGTAATTGGACTTCTGTTTAGTTATATTTTAGGCAATTTTGAATGATAGTTTCTCTGTAGCTGAGTTGTAATTTTAATGTGGCTGTGGGAGGTTTCAAGTGCCACATTTACCTATGGTGACATCTTGACCAGTAACTTGTTATTATTTCTCATTATAGTCACCCTAGTGGTTGTGAAGTGGTATCTCACTGTGAAGCTGATTTACATTGCCATACTGATTAATTGGCCACTTGTATATATTTTTGGGGAAAAATATCTACCTTTGCCCATTTTTGAAAATAGATATTTTTTATTTAGAGCAGTTTTAGGTTCACAGCAATATTGAGAAGAAGGTACAGAAATTTCTCATAGAGTGGTCCATTTTCTGAATGGGTTGCTTTGTTTTTTTTTTAATGTTGAGTTTTCAGAGTTCTTTGTATATTTTAGATAAGTCTTTTATTATATATGTGTTTTGCAAACATTTCCCCCCAGTCTGTGACTTGTCTTCTTATTCTCTTAATAGGGTCTTTCACAGAGCAGAAGTGTTTTTTAATAGATATTTTTTAACATCATCCTGACCAGGGATCAAACCCTCAACCTAGGTGTGTACCCCAACCTGGAATTGAACCTGCAACCTTCTGGTCCCACTGAGCCACACTCGCTAGAGCAGTTTTTAATTAATGAAATAAAACTTATCAATAGTTTCTTTCATAAAGCATACCTTTGTAATTGTACCTGAAATTCACCACCAAAACCAAAGACAAAGAACTTATATGCACGACCCTTGGACATGAACAAGGGAGGGGGGAATGCTGGAGGGAATGGGGGTACCAGGCAGAGGGGGATAAAGAGGAGAAAAAAGTATGGGACAACTGTAACAGCAAAATCAATAAAATATACTTAAAAAGATGCAAAAGAGCCATGTATTGATTTGGGGAGAAAAAACAAGATCATGTAGACTTTCTCCTATGTTATTTTTCAGGCATTGTGTGGTTTTACATGTTAAATTTAGAACTGTGATCTATTTTAAGTTATTTTTTGTGAAAGATCTAAAGTAGATTCTTTTTTTTTCTTTTTTACTTTTTTTTTTTTTGCATGTAGCTGTTCACATGTTCAGCACCATTTTTTGAAAAGACTATCTTTGCTCCATTACATTACCTTTGGTCCTTTGTCAAAGACCATTTGATTATACTTATGTGCGTCTATTTCTGGGCTCTCTATTCTGTTCCATTGATCTGTTTGTCTGTTGTATTGCCACTGTTTTGATCATTCTAACTTTATAGTAAGTCATAAAGTGAATAGTGTCAGTCCTCTAACTTTGCACTTTTTCTACAATATTGTATTGGCTGTGCTGGATCTTTTGCATCTCCCAATAAATTTTAGAATCAGCTTGTCATATTGCAGAGAACACTTTGTTAAGATTTGACTGAGGTTGCATTGAATCTGCAGATTACTTAGGGAAGAACAAACTCCTTGACAACATTGAGTCTTTCTATTCATGAACACAGAATATCTTCCCAAAATATTAAATATCTGCTTATTTGCCAACTGTATGCCTCCTTTAGTGAGGTACATGTTAAGGTATTTGAACCATTGTTTAAAAATTGATACCTATATTGAAGCCCTGGCTGATGTAGCTCAGTAGATTGAGGGTGGGCTTGCGAAACAAAGGTTCTCAGTTTGATTCCCAGTCAAGGCATATGCCTGGGTTGCATGCCAGGTCCCCAGCAAAGGGCACATGAGAGGCAACCACACATTGATGTTTCTCTCCCTCTCTCTTCTTCCCTTCCCCTCTCTCTAAAACTAAATGAATAGACTCTTTAAAAAATTAATACCTATATTGAGATATAATTCACATAACATAAAACCATCCATTTAAAATTAACAGAAACTGCAATATAGTCTAGCACTCAAAACAATAATATTCATAAACACAGAATAACAAACTAAGTATATAATTACTTTGTATCAATGATATAAATATGTATTTCTCCTGTGTCTAAGAGTAGCTCAAGGGTAATACATACAGTGTATGTATTAGAAATAAAATAAAATAAATATTTTATTTCTGAAACATTCAGGTACTTTTTAGTCTTACAGTTTCCCTTCACTTTCTCCATTTTATAGAAGTCCATTCCTTAGCTCATATAATTTGCTTTTTTTGTTGACCTTGTCAATTTATTTTCACATATTGTCTAACTAGTTGTTGTGTGTGCATATGTGTGTGTTTCTTTCTATATGAATCTACTTGGATTGCTGATAGGTTAATCCTTGCTTTATGACTTCGATTTTTTTTACATCTCATTTCTGAATTAGTTACTGTCATTTCACTTGACCTTTTCAATCTTAGTGGAGTTCTTCTTATAACAGCAGTAAAAATTAAATGCAGTAGTCAGAATTTGGTGTTATTGCAAAATTAAATACTGATGGAATGACTATAGGCATTTGCACTTTCAAATAAGTATATTGAGGTTATTTTTACTCTAACATTGACTTATTTATTTCCATTTTCTAGATGTCTGGAACCAACAAAGCCATGTTTAAAGTAAAAACATTTAACAAGTAATTAAGATATAATGAATAAAGATGAGAAATCCTTAAAATATTTTACTAGAAAAATAAAAATGAAATTATGTATAACAAACTAAAAAGCTTCTACATGGCTAAAGAAACCATTATCAAAATGGAAAGGGAACCAACTGTATGGGAGAACATATTTGCCAATGACACATCTGGTGAGGGTTTGATCTCCAAAATATATAAAGAATTAATATGACTCAACACCAAGAAGACAAAAAATACAATGAAAAAACAGGGAAAGGATCTTCAAGGATCCTTCAAGGATCCTGTTTTCAAGAAGACACTTCTTCAAGGAGGACATACAGATGGCCCATGGACATGAAAAGATGTTCAGCATTACTAGCCATCAGAGAGATGCAAATTTAAACCACAATGAAATATCACTTCACACCTATCAGAATGACCACCATTAATAAACCTACAAACAGCAAGTGCTGGAAAGGATGCAGAGAAAAGGGAACCCTAGTGCACTGTTGGTAGGAATGCAGACTTGTGCAGCCACTGTGGAAAACAGTACAGACTTTCCTTAAAAAACTAAAAATGGAACTGCCTTTTGACCTATTGATTCTGCAACTGGGAATCTACCCTAAGAATCCCAAATCACCAATTTGAAGGAACTTATACACCCCTATTTTCACAGTGGCACTATTTAAAATAGCCAAGTGCTAGAAACAGCCTACATGCCCATCTACAAATGAGTGGGTCAAAAACTGTGATACAGTCACACAATGGAGTATTACACAGCAGAAAGAAAGAAGGAACTCCTACCCTTCAAAACAGGATGGATGGAACTGGAGCTAAGTGAAATAAGCAATTTGGTGAAAGACAAATACTATATGATCTCACTTATAAATGAATCTAATGAACAAAATAAAGTAATGAGCAATGTAGAACCAGAGACATGGAAATATGAAACAGACTGAAAGTAATAAGAGAGGAGGGAGGAGGGGAATAATGGTGGAAAGAAAGGGAAGGGACTAGGCAAAGAACATGTATAATGACCCTCAGACATCGACAACAGTGTGGGAACTGACTGTGGGAGCAGGGGTGGGATGGGTGGAGGAGGGCAAAGGGGGAAAAATTGGTGCAGCTGTAATAGAATAACAATAAAATGATTTAAAAAATCAACAACAAAACTTTAATTACAAAAAAGAATATGCTTAAAATTTTTTAATATTTAAAGATATTAGTCAGGTGGTGAGGGACAAATACCATATGATCTCACCTTTAAGTGGAAGCTAATCAACAAAACAAACAAGTAAGCAAAATATAACCAGAGACATTGAAATTAAGAGCAATCTGACATTAACCAGAAGGGAGGTGAGAGGGGACAATGGTGGGGTGACACAGACACCAGCCCACAGTGTCTGTGGTGTTATGGATGAAATGAGACATTCACATGGACTACCAAGTCCTGTGGAGGAAAAGGGATGGCACCGCTTTCAAGGGGAGGGTGCCTCAGAGCTCCTGCCAGGGAGATAAGCTTTGTCTCCTTAGTGGCTTATGATCCGAAAGTCACTCACTCAGCCTTAGCCACTGGGGGGGTTACAGCTCCTGACACCAGACAGGGTGGCTCCCAACAGTGAGGGGAAGAGGGAAAGATTTTCAGGAACAACTATAAAGGACACATGGACAAAACCAAGGGAAGGTGGGAGCACAGGAGGGAGGTGTGGATGACTGGGGTTGTGGGGGAGGGGTGGGAGGATAAATGCAGACAACTGTACTTGAGCAACAATAAAATAATTTAAATAAATAATGATGCAAAAATATATTAATCGATAATATAATTTTAATTAATTATATTACAAATTGATAATCAAAAAGGAATAAAGAACAATGTTCCTCCTTAAAAACTCCCCACTCCATTGATGCTATATCACTCTCCTCTCTCCTCATTCGTTTTAGATACCAACTTCTTCATTCCACATAAATCAGTGAAGTCATTGACTCTTTGATTATACTCTCTGTCCGTACCAACCCCTGCCATCATTCTAGGTGTAATTTCAAAAACTATCACAAAAATTCATTCATCTTTGTCTCTCTGTTACTTGATATCCTTATTCCATCTGATGATGGCTTACTTCACTCCTCCTAATTCACCCATTTCCTCAACCATACTTCATCATTACTAGAAATTCCCACTACCACTAAAATAATTCAAATATTCTACTCTCTTCTGAAGCCTCTCTACAGTTTGTTTGCTACAGTATTCCCCCAAATGGTTGTAAACCTTATTAAAAATTTCATCCATTGATCTTTCACATTCTTTCAATTACTTTCTCATGTTCTTTCAACACTTCTCTCCTTATAAATGTTAGAGTCCATATTTTATTAATATAATAGTTTTGCTACAATACTTTAAATTTGTCTTACCCTCCTACTTCTATTGCTCTGATCTGTGGAACAGACTCTTTGGGGTATACCTGATTTCTGAAGAAAATCATATAACTAGGTAAATCAGCATTACTATGAATTTATGATCCATAACCTCAAAGCAATAATTTTTCCAGCATGTCTTTTCTTCACTTTATTTGCTTTCCCACTTTTATGGTGATAAATACACATGTTTTCACTCTCTTTAAGCCTCCTTCCTTCATTCTCAGCTGTCTTTACCTCTACTACATTGAGAAAACAAGACACATATTCAAGTAATTAATTATAAACTTATCAACCCCTAGCTGATTTCTCAACAGAAACTTTGCATGCCTAATGATATTGGCATGAAATATTTAAAATGATGAAGAGTAAGGACCTATAACCAAGATTATTCTACCCAGCAAAGCTATTATTTATAATCAAAGGACAAATAGCCTCCTAGACAAGAAAAAGCTAAAGGATTTCATCACTATCAAACCAGTATTACAAGAAATGTTCAAGGGTCTTCTTTAAGAAGAAAAAATTAAAGATAAAAAATATGAATAATAAAATGACAGCTAGTACATATCTATCATCTGTATGTTCACTGGAGTGTTATTTTCAATAGCCAAGATATGATGAATAGGTAAAGTTTTGCATATATACAATGAAATATGACTCAGCCATAAAAAAGAATGGACTCATCATCTGCAACAACATGAATGGATGTGGAAGCTATTGTCTGAGTGAAATACATCAGACAATGAAAAACAAATGCCGTATGATTTCACTTATATGTGGGATCTGAAAAAGCAAGATAAATAAGCAGAACTGAAACAGACACATAAATACAGAGAACATTTTGATAGTTGCTAGATGGGAAGGGGATTCAGGGAATGGGTGAAAAAGGTGAAGGGATTAAGAAGTGAAAATTGATAGTTACAGAATAGTCACAGGGATGTAACATACAGCATAGGAAATATAAGCAATAATATTATAATAACTATTTATGGTTTCAGATGGGTACTAGATTTATTGGGGTTATTACTTCATAAGTTTTATAAATGTCTAATCACTGTGTTGTGCACCTGAAACTAATATAATATTGTGTATCAATTGTAATTGAAAAATTAAAAAATATTAAAATAAAATAATATAGAAAATTGCTAAAGTCTAAGTCAACTTTAAGACTTTCAATCACAAAATTGTCAGAGATCATAACCTTCAGTGCCATCACTTACATGTGTACTTGTGTGCACGTGTGAATAATTTCCCAAAGCAATTCCAGGCATGTGTGTCTTTTTCAAAAGTGATTATACATACACACATGCACAGATACAGTTTTTGCTTACTATTTAAAAGAAATTGATTTGGAGCTCATGGGGTTAAAGACTGGTTGGTCTCACACTAAGTTGCATGCTCCTAGAGATCTGTCAGTATGTGGACAAACGCAGTAATTTCTAAGGGATCACTCACTGTAGTTCGGCCCTAAGGACCATTCAGGTTGGGATGATTTAGTTGTTAGCTTCAAGATACAAGCACTTGTTAAATACATGACATTTTATGGAGAAATGAACTTCAGCTTAGAAATTCCCTAATTTGATAGTTTCAGCTGTATTAATGCCTGGGGCTCTCTGATAACATGATAACAGATACACATGACACAATACATACACATGATACAATAAATTTAATAATAGAGAGATTATAAAAGCTGAATAAGGGTTTCAGGCTTAAAATGGCTTCTTGGTAATATGTTTCCTCAGTGTTCATCAGCATTTTCATGTGTGGAGCCAAGTACAGAAAACAGGATGCATTCTGTATCGGATACACATTAAAGGGCTAATTATCAGGATAGAAGAAGTTAGTAACCATCCATCTGCCCAAAATGTCACTTCGCTGGATTATCTTTTGCCTTCAATGTCACCAGTAAATATTTATTCTTTGAGCTGTTGTTATTTCAGGGAAAGTCCTGTTAAAATGCAAAGATGTTCTCAGACAGAGCTACCCATTCTACCTTGTCAAAAATACCTTTGGAAGAATAAGCAAAACCAGGGACAGGGAGGAAGATGAAGCCTTGGACATAATTGCTAATGTGAGGAGAAAGGGACAGGATCATGAAATAATGCAGAAGGGGGATAAAAAAAGTCAATAGCAAGTATGGGTAAATTGGAGGGAAATGGAATCTTCATATATTGCTGATAAGAATATAATATAGTACAGTCACTTTGGAAAACTTTTTTGACAGTTCCTCAAAATGTTACACATAGAGTTACCATATAAATCAGCAATTTCACTTCTAGGTAAATGCTCAAGAGTAATAACAACATACCAATGCAAAACCTGTACATAAATGCTCACGACATTATTATCTGTAATAGCTAAACTGTAGAAACACCCAAATGCTCATCAAATGATGAATAAATACACAAATGTGAAATATCCATGCAGGAGAATATTATTCAGCAATAAAAAAGAAATGAAGTACTAGTGTTACAACACAGTAAAGTCTTGAAAACATGCTAAGTGAGAGAAGCCAGTCACAACAGCTACATATTGCATAATTCCATTTATATAAGATTTCCAAAACAGGCAAATCTCTAGAGACAGAACGTAGATTAGAGTGGAGTCAGGGAGCTGGGAGTGACTAATAAATAAAGCAGTGCTTTTGGGAGTGAGAAAAATATTCTGAATTTAGATCATGGTACAACTTTGTGAACTTACTAAAAACCTTTTAACTTTAAATGGATGCTTTTATGGTATGGAAATTATATCACAATAAAGGTTTTAATTTGAAAATATTTCAAAGATCTTAACAGACACCTCACCAAGGAAGACTCACAGTTGGCCAATAAGCAAATAAAAGATTCTCCACATTATATACCATCAGGGAAATGCAAATTAAAATAACAATGAGACACTACTACACATCTATTAGAACATCCAAAATCCAGCCCAAAGATCACATAAAATGATGGTAAAAATGTGTAGCAACAGAAATTCTCATTCATTTTTGGTAGGAATGCAAAGTTGTATGGATACTTTGAAAATAGTTTCAGTTCCTTACAAAAGTGAGCATACTTCTAAAATTATGAACCAACAGTTGTATTCCTTGGTATTTACCCAAAGGAATTGAAAGCTTCTATCCAAAACCAACCACCCAAACAAACAAACTTCACATACATTTTTATAGCAGCTTTATTCGTAATTGCCAAACTTAGAAGTAACAATTATATCGTTCAGTAGGTGAATGGATAAGTAAGATAAGCTCTGATATATTCAGACAATGGAACATTACTCACATTTATCATTAAAAAGAAATAAACCATGAAGCTAGAAAAAGACATGGAAGGAACTTAAATGCATTTTACTACACGAAAGAAGCCAACCTGAAAAGCTACATACTTTATGGTTCCAACTATATGACATTTTGGCAAAGCAAAACTATGGAAACTGGAAAAAGATTAGTGACTGCCAGGCACTAGGAGCAAGGGAACGATGAATAGGTAGAGTACAGAAGATTTTCAGGGCAGTAAAACTACTCTGCTTGATATTATAATGTAGATCCATGCCATTATACATTATGTCGGACCCCATAGAACATACAGCAGGAGAGAATCCCTTGGGTGATAATGATGGACTTTGGGTGATGTGTCACTACAGGTCCCTCAGCTGTAACAAAAGTACACACAGATGGGGGACATGGATAACAGGGAAGCATATGCACGTGTAGGGCAAGGGATGTATGGGAAATCTCTGTACCTTATGCTAATTTTACTGTGAATCTAAAACTTCTCTAAAAACTAAAGTCTATAAAATATTTTTGAAAAAATAATTACCTCCCCCAATATTGTACACATGTCCCAACATTTTCCCAGTGATGAGCAATGGAGAGAGCTCTCTAGCCTTAGGTTATAGGAGTTACTGGTGATATGCCCAATGTCTGAGCACTCCTCCTCTGGCTGTGAACTGATGGGCTCTTGCTTGAGTCATGAGGACTTTGATGAGGCTGAGATACACTGGACTTAAGGTCTAGTTTTCCTAGGTCTTGTCTTCTTTTAGGTGTTTCCACTTCCCTGAGATTTCCTGACTAGACCTTTAACTCTGGTCATTTTTGGCTGAGTTTTCCAGCCAAAAATTTTCACTGAGCTTAGACATTTCTAAAAGAGAAAAAGCATTTTTGATTTCAAGCAGCCTTTTTTAATTTCCTGTTCTAAATTTTTAAAGGAAAGAAATAAAAAATATCTGCTTATCTGCTTAAGTCTCTTTTCTCAGCATGTCTTTTTTTTCTGATAAAACAATCACAACATCAACAGTGTTTGAAAACTAGAGATCAAGACACAGAATGAAGAGATCATTTGACTTGACAATTATTCAAACAAAGTAGTATTCTGAATGGCTTGAACTTTTAGGTTTAACTATCACTGCTAATTAAACTTGACTAAATTAAACCATATAATTTTCAAGGTCCCTTTGGGATAACATCATGTTAATTTTGAGAAAAAAAGGGGTGGGGATAAATAGAGTGACCATGTTTTGCATCTGGAAGGGATTGCAGAGATTCAGTTCCCAAAGTTTGAATTTGAGTCTTCTACCTCATCATAAAGTAGTTCTTTACACTAACTCTGAATAACAAATGAAGTTCACATTTTAGACAGAAAATGAAAATAGTGTACAAGTATTTCTTTGTTGTTTCACTGAGGAGTTTGTTAAGCAACCCATTCCCTCCTTTGGTATATCAACAATTCAGGCTTAAAGCAGTTAATTCCAGAATTTCTTCAATCAATCAACAAGCTTGCATTAGGAAGAACAGTATTTCCTGTCATTTAGAATTTCAGATTCTGGGTGGGAAATATTCCCGTGTGATCTCTACTTTTCAGGTAAGAGAGAATCTCAATTCTCATACCATCCTTTGTGGAAGATAAGTGGACATTTCTTGTATTATAAGCAACATCTGGAAATCATTGTGCAACTATTATTAGCTAATCATTTGAAGATCTCTGGTAGGAAAAAGGGAGAATGCTTTCTATTATCAAACTAAGCATACTGTCCAAACCTATGGGAGCAATGGATGAAATTGTTAATAATGAGAAACAGGTTGTATTATTACTAAGGGGTTATATAAGTATTCAGTTGACCATACTTATAAATAAAGAAGCAGGTTCTCCCTGTATCTCTCTCTCTCCCCCCCTCTCTCTCGCCCTCTTTTTCCTCTTTCTTTCTCTCTGTTGTACTTTTTATTCTAAGTGAATTTATCAAAAGTAAATGTAAATATTAATAATTAAAAATACGAAATGTGCATGCTACAATATATTTTTTCAAGGTATATAATGCTTGGTAAATTTTGTTGTAGAGGCATTAAGATTGAATTCAATGATCAGAACAGCAACACTCAGAAACTCAATTGGTAATGGTAAGCATAAAGACAATGAGACATGTCTGATTGTTTTTGACTGTGAATTATAGAGGATGAGTATGTGTTTGTCTACACACTCTATTTTTTCTATTAAATCTGTTGATTTTATTCATGTTTACAGTTAATAAGACATTGCCAGAAATACATGATTGTTGAGGTTTTGTAGTTTTACCAGTGACTCATAAATCATAACCATCCATCTTTTGATAATGATTACCTTAATTTTTCACATTGAATGTTGTATTAAGCTTTAAAACTTACTATTGGAGTTGCAAGTGTATGACCTAAGTAGGTCAAAGAAAAAATAACAATCACAATCCATTAGGTTATGGTTTGCTTCATAAACACAGGAACATTAGTCATTACATAATTGAGGGTTTCTAGATTCCCTAGTATTCTTTCCACATAGATTTTAAGATGTACAAGTAAAGTAAGTAAACATGATAAGTGTAAACATGTTTTTTCATTTATAAGTGATTTAGTAAAACAATGAAATTCTCAAACCTAAATCTTCTGACATTGTGAACATTTTGAATCATTGGCATAAGAACTGAGATCTACTTGATTTTACACATTTAAACTAGAAACATTGCATCATAATAGTTTATATCTGAGGGAATAGTTTTTTAACATACTGAATGTGCTGGTACACATTTCTAATATGCGTAGAACTTATATGACCCCTAGAAAATGGCAAATAAATTAAGTTTCAAAAACAGCCACGTAATTATAAACTATGCCATAAAGAGTAGGGGAGGTGGAAAGGTTAGGGGGTGGAAGGATTGAGCAAAAAGGTAAAAGGACTCATGGACATGGGCAACAAAGTGTCAATGGCTGAGGGTAGGGGAGTATAAGGGGACTAAATAGTGATGGAAAATATAATAAAGATTATATATTTTAAAAAATGAGAATGATTAACATAATTATGTTTATAATCTTCAAAAATAATTTTGAAGCAAAATAAGTTGTACAAAATCTAATTCATTATAACTATAATTTATTTACTGTTACCACAAATACATTCAGTGTGAAGTAATTCAGTAATGGCATTGGGTGATGAATATTTTTGCTGAACAATGATTTAGGGAGGTAACCAATAGCGAAGAAAAAGATTTTTCTAACTACTGTTTTTAAAACTCACTGAAGGCACATATGCATGCACCAACACACACAAGTATATGCATGTATATAGATGTGGGTATATGTGTGTGAATATATGTATACATGTACATACATATATACATGCATGTGTGTATACACACACAAACACATATCTCTCACCTTTACCAATACTGATCCCAATGAAAAGTGTTTCTCCCATTGAATTATCAGGCTTTATGTTTACTTAAGATGTTTTCTTTAAATCTTTTACATAACATTGCTTTTTCCAAATATTGTCAGGAAAAATGAACAAATTTCAATATATCTCAATTGTTTACCAACCTATGCACTGTCCTCAACATGCAAATCTCTTAGATCCTAGAGTGCTTTGCCTTGGTCAAAGTTTTTCCTTGCTCTTTTTCAAATATGTTAAGGATAATTAAAATTGTAGGTGTGCAATTTTGTTATTATATAATTCACTCCTTGTCAGACTTTTCTATTTCTCTGAAGGTCAATCACATCTAGGTACATTGCTACAACTATTCTTATGACCAGGTGGTTTCCAACTCCTTATCTCTGGTACCTCAATCTTGAGTTCCTTTTATTTCTAATAACCTTTACAATTTATTTAATATATGTTACAGCCCCTTGAAACTCATATCTTTACAGTCTTCTTCTTTTCAGGTCCATGGATTCAATTCCAGTATGGGGGAAGGAATTTCCCCCACAGCACCATGCAACTTTTGGGCACTAACTTGATGTCTGAGAATTTAACCCACTTCTGACACTATCTACCTGAAGTTGCATCAGATTCCATAGGTTACAGATTCAGTAACTGTTGCCCCCATCCCTTAGGACACCCATCACAAGCCCAGTCAGTGCTTCTAACTGACAGACTTCTGTCTGCAGGTTCCAAGATTGCTTCATCTCAGAATACCAATCACGAAGTTGTTAAAAGTACTTTTGACCAAATGGCTATAAACTAGAGATTTCCATGGTCTTCCCTCAGGTTTGATTAATTTGTTAGAGTAGCTCACAAACCTCAGAAAAACATTTTACTTACTAGGTCACCAGTGTATTACAAAAGGATATAACTCCAAACAGCCAGATGAGAGAGATGCATAGGACAAGGTATGGGGAAAGAAAACGACACTTCCATGTCCTTTCCAGTCACAACAATCTCCTTGCGTTTCCATGTGTTCACCAACCTGAATGCTCTCTGACCCTCATCCTTTAGGGTTTGTATGAAGGCTTCATTACAGAGGCATGGTTGATTAAATTATTAGCTATTGTTGATTGAACTCTTTCACCAGCTCCTCTCCCCTCCCCAGAGGTCAGGGGTGGGCCTGAAATTTCCAATCCCTTAATCATGTTTGGTTCTCCTGACAACCAGCTCTCATCTTTCCATTAGCAAAACCAAAGGTACCTGTAGTATAAATTGACTTTTCACGTGTAGTAGAGATACCAATAAAATTTCTTTGAGCTTTTGAAACTCAAATTATGGTTTATATATATTCTTTGTAAAATTTGAAAACTTTGATGGATAGATGTATTAACTATGTATGGAGATAAGTACAAATTTAAAATATTTGTGAATCTACTTTTACTAAGTAAACTATATCCAGTATATAAAGTTCCATCTTTTGCTTCAGAGCAAATATTTGCTTTAGTATTCATGCAGTAAACATTTATCTATGTCTGTTTTAATGACACATAAAAATTTCACATTTTATTAAGTGAAGGAAACTTGTATTTAGAGGAAGATCAGTTTACGCTGAAGAATTTTTCCCTTAAAATCCAGCATTTGAGCTCATCTTTGGAATTTATGTGAGAATTGAGTAAGTAGGTATGGGAAAAGGACATTTTGTGTTCTTATGAACATGAGAAAAAGACAGGCTATTAAAAGACTATAGTAAGATCCAGACAGATTACCAAAAAGTTAAAAAGTAATTGGCAAGAAGGAAGAACCTTTGATAAGTATAGACTAACTTGCTGGTGAGAAAACTTCAAATTGTGGCAGTTGCTTCTTATCTTCCACTCTTAAGTATTTCATGAACATACCAGGAAGCTTACTGCTTCTCAACCTCTATTAATTTCATTTCTTTCACCAAAATGTTCTCTCCTTTTCGACCTCCAGTACCAACTACACTATAGGCCACATATTCCCTCATCACTAAGTAAACACATGTTTGAGGCAGTCACCATGCTGGGAAAGAGCATAAGTTCAGTGTTAAGTGCTATGCCAACTTCTTGGAATCTCTCATGTACTCAAATACACATTATAAGGATGATAATGAGATAGGTCTGTTCTCAAGTAACTTGTCTCATATGGAAAAAATAAGTGAATGTATGAAATTTCTATGTAAGTAGATATTGTTATTATCCCAAACACTGAATATTCTGTGATATCCACAAGCAGATGGGATGCATGTAACATACATATCTCTTAACACCATAGGTTCTGTCAGCAGTAGATCTGGTAAAGCCATTGTGTTATCTTTATCAGTCAAAGAGTATATTCATTTACCTTTCTATCTCTGTGAATTTAAGAAAAGGTCATATGCAAATTCAGTAATATGTTGGTTAAAATAAATAAATAAATTTAAATAGAAAAACAGACCTGAGAAATGTGCTCATCAGTGTCAAACAAAGGTAAAAATTTTGCACACTGAAACTCTAGACGAGACCATTGGAATTAGGTAGAATGGCCGTTGGTGGCCTTGGAGATGTCAGCTTCACTAAAATAACAGGCACCTGTATCTGATCAAGAACAGCTAAAGACAAGGTACAATCTATCCTGCTATAATTTAATTTGCATAATCCATCCTGCTAATCTAATTTATGTGATACTAAAAGTCACTACATTATATAAAACAGAACAAAAAATTCCACAGCACCTACAGAGAAAATTAAGTTAGGATGATAGCATTCAAAAATTCTTTCATTGACACATTAAAACAAAACAAAATGAAGTAGAAAACTTTAGGAGACTAATTAAAACTCTAACGTAGTTTTAAACCTTTTAAAAATGCCAGAAATATATAAATATAATGCATGTTAACAAATGTATGTATATAGTTAAGAGTTATATAATATATAACTTATACTACAATAAATATGACATTTAATCTTGAAACAGACCTGAAAGTTGTTAGCGGAAGTGAGCATTAGAAGGGCTTTGGAAGTTTGAGAGTTGTTGTAAAGTGATGGAAGCAAGGTTACCTGAAATCAGACAAGTTCTAAAGGCATTTGAGGTTGGGTGTGCTCATGACACACAATGGACAGAGGTGCTTGCAGATATTCAAGTGTGTGTGTGTGTGTGTGTGTGTGTGAGCATGTGTGTATGTGTGTGTGTGTACCTGCTTTCAGCTGGGTATAATTTTTTTGCATTAACCTAGTGCTTTTCATGGACAAAATTATGTATAAGCAAACATAAAATCTGCATTTTGCTAAAACTGTTCCTCAATATATTATTCTTATAGGAAAATATTTCCATTTTTAAAACAAGCATTATAGCAGAACTGAGTGTAGGTGGTGAGAAACTCTGATGGCTTTGGCACTAAAGGGAAGGAATGAGAATGAGTGTTACAAGAGTGTCAAGAAAGTGAGAAAGTTAGTGTTTAGAACAAGATGAGACCAGATGAAGAAGTATGTGATTGACAAGGTCTTTTTTTCACATTTTTTATTGTTGTTCAAGTACAGTTGTCTCCATTTCCCACCCCCCACCACTCACCCCACCTCAGCCACCCCCACCTCCCACCCTCCATCTTACTCCCCTTTGGCTTTGTCCATGTGTCCTTTATACATGTTCCTGACAAACCTTCCTCCTCTTCCCCCTATTATCCCTTCCCACCTCCCCTCTGGTTACTGTCTGTTTGTTCTTAATTTCAATGTCTCTGGTTATATGTCACTCACTTGTTTGTTTTGTTGATTAGGTTCCACTTATAGGTGAGATCATATGGTATTTGTCTTTCACCACTTGGCTTATTTCACTTAGCATAATGCTTTCCAAATCCATCTGTGCTGTTGCAAAGGGTAGGAGTTCCTTCTTTCTTTCTGCTGTGTAGTAGTCCATTGTGTAAATGTACCATAGTTTTTGATCCGTTCATTTACTGATGGGCACCTAGGTTGCTTCCAGCACTTGGCTACTGTAAATTGTGCTGCTATGAACATTGCGGAGCATAGGGTCTTTTGAATTGGTGTTAAAATAAGTTATCCACGGGAATTTGTGTTTTGTCAAAATCAAAGCTTAAATTGCAGAAATCAAGTTTTAGTGAATGCATTTAAAAAAGAGGGGAGGATATTCTCAGAGACTATGTCAGGATCCTTTCTGGGGGCCTTTTTAACTTGGCACCATGTTATACCTACAAGCGACAAGTCAAACAATTCCTATTATAGAAAGATAACTGTATCAAGAATATTAAAACTTTTTTTCAAATCTTTCTTTTAATTCTCTTTATGGGAATTTTTTTTCTTTCTCACCCTATGCCAAAGATGTTACATATTGACAAGTTTAGAATATCTTATTTAGTAGGAAAAGCAATATTTAGTTTTTTTCTGGCTGCTTCCAGATCCGTTTGGGCAAAAAAGTAATGTTACTTCTTCCACATCTGGGGCTCTGTTGATTTCTACTTTAACAAGGATAAAACATTTAAGCTAAACGGGTAAAATGTAGATGGAATTTCAGATATTGTTTTTTGGAAGAATCGAGAATCGTAGAGTCATCTGGGAATAAAGAGTTGACTTCTTACCAAAGCCAATACAGAAACATTTCTTTTTAGCTTCCCATAGGAATTTATTTATCTGGAACTAAATAGCATAGAAAAGAGAAGCGGAGTGAGATTGACAAACCTTATTTGACAAATTTGACTGAGTCATTTCTCAAGAATGTATTTTGAATTTTAAAGAAGATGAAGATCAGATCTCTATTTTAAGCTAATGGAGTCATTTGTTCCTCTTGCTAAATATCTCCTATAACAAAAGTCACTTAGGTATAGCTGCAATATAGCATTCTGAGAGTAAAGCAGTATTTTTATGTAGGAAAATTATGAAAACTGGCAGGTTTAATACAATTAACACAAGTAAATTATTTCTTATAACAAGGTTACTCCCCAGTATGCCTATGTACCCTCAGGTCCCACGCCAAACCCCGTAAGGCATTTCTGCTGTGTGCGAACTCCAGCACTGTATCCCTAGTGCCTTTAATAATCAAAGAGAACATTTTTCTGACCCAGATTGATTTTCTGTGTTTTGCTTAAGAGATTTGTCTGGGAGAGCCAGTGAAATTCACATGTGGTTCAGTTTTTAATGCTTCACTAAGGAGTTCTCATTTATTTATTCACTTATTAATTCATGAAAGCGATAGGCTTTGTTTCTTTCATAACAATAACCAGGCATTTATTATATGTTCTAACTTTTTTCACTTGAATATTTTAAGTGCCAGAATTAGTTGAGGAATAATATATGTACGGTTGACTCTTGCACAACCTAGGCATAAATGGCACAGGTCCACTTTGCACACCGATTTATTTCAATAAATACTATAGATGTATTTTCTCTTCCTTATGATTTCAATAACATTTACTTTTTCCCAGCTTACGTTATTATAAGAATAGAGTATATAATACATATAACATACAGCATATCTGTTAATTACAAGTATGATATCAGTAGGCTATTAGTAGTTAAGTTCTTGGGGAATGAAAAAGTATTTACTAATTTTCAACTGTGTGGGATGTCAGGACCTCTAAGCCTCACATTGGCAGCTTAATGGTCAATTTATGTATACATAATGCATATTATATGTATTACATACATACACTTATATATAAATATATATGTTTTAAAAATCCCATTCTTAGAAAATATAAAAATAAAGTCAAAAAGCCCAGTGACTATAATGCTTAGTTATGCAAAGGCAAATTTCTGCTCTTATAAAAATCAGCAAAGCTTTGGACAGGTACATTTATATATCTAAATCCCTTGGCAATATAATTCAAACACCACTCTAGTTATTATAAATGAAGTAGTATATATGCTTATCAAAATATGCTAAATTCTTTTATGCTGATACTGTTTCAGCAAAAGCTTAATTTCAGATATGCTGTAAATCTGAAATACAGAATTACCCAATTACAGTAATGACAGAATAAGAGAAATATGCAAAGAAAAATTACTCATAAACTGAATAACACCATGGGCGATAGGTATTCCTTTTAGCGAAATGCAGTTTTACTAAGACCATAGTTTGTTTTCATTATTTTTTTTAAACTTCATGCTACTTCATAGAAAAAAAAACAACGTTCCCATTGCTGGAGAACTGTAACTAATTTGTGTAATGACAGCATAATTTTCAAGTAATATTTTATTAAAACTGAAATTACTGTTTATTATATCACAAGTTGCAGAAGAAAATTGATCTTAGATATTATAGCTACATTACAAAAATGTTATGATAATTGTATATATTTCAAATCTGAGAAATGGTATTTGTCATCGAACTATGAGTTTCGTACAATGAAAGTTAGCAAATGAGATTATTTTTGCTGATAGTTACCCTCCAGAAAGTTGCTTTTTGTTTCTCAAATAATTAAGATTTACTCTACTTCACATAACAACTATCTTTTAGAAATCTCATCTCTAATATCCTATGTGAATAGGAAACATTAGGTCAGGTTTTATCATTATGTATATTATATTTGTACTGGATTTCTTATGAATCCAGTTTTATTCTGTGGGATCCTAAGCATTTTTATAAACTCCCAAGTAGGAATGAAAAAAAAAAACTGGAGTTATTTGAGGCTGGAAAAATGTTTGATTTGAGTGGAACCTGAAATATAATCTACAAACCACAGCTCCTCTTCATTTTATGTATATTTCAAGGGAAATTTAATTCAGATGTTTCTGATTAATGCACACTTAGCTCATCAAACTTGCTGTGCAAAAGTTATTTGATTTCCAGGAAGCCTATTTCTTTGCAAGACATTTTCCTATGTACAAGGAAGTCTAGTTTTGCCTGAGTTAGATGGTATGCAAAACTGAAAACACTTTTGGTGCTTTTTAAAAATGTATCTGAGTTCATACTTTCATCTTCTTATAAAAGCAGTAAAAGAAAATAACTTATATACTAGAAGTGACTTAATCAAACCCCCCAAATTAGAAAAATAATTTGTGAATTTACATTACACTGAACCATACAATCTTTGACTGCAAAATGGCTAACATATGTTAGGAAAAGGAGTGGGAAGAAATTGAATCAAAAGTTAAGAGGTCTGTTTTCTAACCTCAGTTTTGCTACACACTTTCTATGTGATTTTCAAAAAATCACTTTTAAAAAAATCTTATCTGTAACATGAAATTGTTTGATAACATGATTTTCCCAGAAACAATTCTTAAAGATTTGTCTAATTTCTGAATTCGATATAGACTTTATCAATGGTAGCATGTATATAGTTGTGTCTCTAAATATCACCAAAAAAAACCTGCTTTGTCTCACTCAAGTGATCATCTTTTTTATATTTAAAATTTTTTTAGCATTGTTCAAGTATGGTTGTCTCCATTTTCCTGCCACCACTTTCCCCTGCACCCCCTACCTCCACCTCCCACCCTCAATCCTACCCCACTTTGGCCTTGTCCATTTTATTCACTTAAGTTTATAGCAAAATAAATCTTGGTCAAAATTCACTAACTGAAGTCTCACAAAAATATTTTCTTTGATGTTTTCCTGCTACCTTACCTTTTTGAAAATAAAGCAAAAAATATGACAGGAACTGAATTGTTGGTTGTTAATTTTTCAGATTTGAAATATAACTTCTTCTGCTATTACATCAGTGGTCTTTACAGGAGATGTATTATAACAATGATTACCCTAAAACACTGAAAAACTTGAGCTTATTTCATTAGTTGTGATGGTTTGTGTTATGCTACAGTAACAAACAACCCCCATGTCTCACTGGCTTAAGGCAACCATAGGTTATTTCTTGCTCAGATTACTTGCTCTTTGTGGGTTGTCTAGAGACTGCATCAAGGTTGTCACTCAGAAATTTAAACAAATGGAAACTTCATCTCAAAATTTATTTCACAATCATGACATCAGTGGGAAAGACATGATAAATAACTGGTTCTCAAACTTTATGGAAGGTGACACATAACGTCTGCTTACATATTAGTGAGCAACACAAGTTATCTAGCTGCACGTGAACTTCAAAAGGATGAGGAAGCCCAAGTCTATCATGTGTCTAGGAAGCAAATACTGTGGAGCCAAGCAGTATAATTTTATTATATTTTTACACAGTTTATTAAGTTTCCATTTGTGTAGCTAGAGTGAAGTTACCTGAAGTTATTCCAAAGTTACCTGATTCTTATTCAGCTCCTGTAGTCTGGTGAATTTTTTGGAAACATCTAACTGTTGCCTAACAATTTTGTTTATTTGTAGGGAAGGTGAGGATCTTGGCTCACTGCTAAAAGACCAAAGGTATGAGAAAATAATATTATTTCAATGTATTCCCTTCTTCATATTGTATTGATTCCTTTTCTTTGCTACCATGGTACATATATATTCATACATCATTTATTAAGTCAAAATTAAAGCTTCCATACTAGACAGCAAATTCCTTGAAGATGGGACTCATGCCTTACTCATCTTAACTCTAGAACTTAAGCCAAAATTTGGTGAAATTAAATCTTTATTGACTATAAAGCATATGACAAACACTTTATGAAGAATTTTCAGATGTTCAATCTCACTTAATCTCCTTAAATGTTCAGGAAAGACAATAGAATATTAAAACTCATATAATGAAACTGAAAGTACCAGCACTGCATCAGGGACAGAGACAGGATTTAGACTTGGTTATTCTGACATTATGTCTGATCTTATCTTCTTAATATCCTATTGTTTCAAGAACACAGAGTCTGGTGCAAAGCAGATAACCAATAAATATGTGTTAAATGAACCAAAGTGATCATCTTTTATTACAGAATTTTTAGATGGAGCCAGTAAAATTGTAGTAGGCACTGGGGAAAATTTCTGAGAGATACCCAAGACACCAGTAAGACAGAGCCTGGTTATCGGAGACCTTTCTGCATGGCATGGGAAATGTAGCCCAGCTCCCACTCAGAAAGGTCAGTGGAAAGCAAGGTCTGGCACACAAGACCCATGCCCATGGATAGGTTTTCCCATGGGAAATCAGGCCTGCATTGTACTTAGGCTGCTTTGAGAATTGCTTTTTGCTAAAACTCCCTCACTCTGAATTGAGGCAGCAAATGTTTACTGCACATCTTTAAAGTAACTTCCTAAAATCTATGCTAAACCTCCCAAGGATGAGTGTAACCAGTTCAACCACTTTTCCCTTTGCATTTGCAAATACCCTTCTTTTTTGATATAATTAGCAACATCCTCTCCTTTGTTTTCTGTAAAAGGTAACCACCTAAACTGAACCTGTGCATAGCAAATGAGGACCATCCTCGATGTAATGTGCCCAGAAAAGCAAAAAAAGCTTGTCCAGTCAGGGGATGGAGCCGGCCCTGTCTTCCACAGAGAGAGCAGCTGTGTTGTCCCTTTTTCTCCACAGGATTTCTGCAGTCCATGTGAATTTGTCTTGTCTCATCCATAACACAGCGGACACTGAGGGCCGGTGTCCACATCACCTGGTTAAGCCTTATAGTCAACCCCAAGAGATTTTGGAAGGAGGGAAAGCCACCAGGTATTTGAATTGTTAAAAGGGAAAAGTAGCTGCACACCACTGAATGATTTATTATGAAACAAAAGGCAAAGTGATGGAAACAGTATAATGACGCTCATAAACGAAATTGTTCTGTTAATGAGATTTTGCTCTGTTCTTCTTTTTTTGTATGGCTACTTATTAAGATACTGATGCAATTTCTTTCAAGTGTATAACCCAGGCATGAAAATAAATATATATATTTATTTAAAGATAATGAGAGTGTATTTAATAGACATGAGAGACAACACCCATAGAAGTTCAATGCAATGCACTTAATTAGATTTTCTTTTCTGTTATTTCTGATTTGTTTTTCATGGGAGTCAGCTTTTTGGAGGCAAACAATGTTTTCAGGCAAATATTTACATTCCTTAATTTACTAAATTAAGAGCTTAGCATAGAGATGAAAAGATAGAAAGATGAATATAGCTTTAATACAATACATTTTGATCCTGTCCATTATAATCTGTCAAATTTTGCAACCCTAATGTATTTCGACTCTTATTTTCTTCTGGTTGAAATATTTTGATAATTCCTATAGTAGGGATTATTTTAACATCTCATGCTCATATATACATCCCTACAGTCACACTCATTAAGTTCCAATATATCCATTTTGTTTTTCTTTAGAGCTAACACATATGTTGTATTGGATTTTCCTATAGAAAACTTTGATATGTTCTGCTCCCTATGTTTTCTCATTTTTACTCTTCTATGTTTAAATGGATTCTGCTCATGTCAAGTTCATTTTGAATTCTGAACTAATTTTCTAGAGGGAAAGAAAGAACTGCCTCTCTGAAACGTTCTCTTCAGCCTCTGTCAGCACGAAACTTAATGAGCTTGCTTCTACACATCACTTAGGACACTGATGAAAATGCTAAATAGTATTGTTGATTTTAGAGGTATTATAGACTCGATTCTGCAAGGTTGTATTTCTGTCATCTTTGAGCTCATCATCGTGACTCTCAGATGACAAAATGGACTTTACTAGGTGAAGACGTACATCTGTTTATTACATAACACAAATGTGGTCTTACTTTAGATCACTGTACTATTTCCAGGATGATGACAAAGGTCCCAATATTGCTCAAGTCATGCACTACAAGATTTCCAAAATATAAACAATAAGAGGCAACACATTTACTTAACATGAACTCAGTATTTTTGAAGTAAAATTGAAACATATTGGACAGCTTTTAAAAGAACACAAGAAACCTAGTGGAGCCAAATCACAAATGAGCTAAGGGGAATCTATCTTGATTTAATTAAAATAATTGTTCAGATTTCCTTAGTTGGTATTGTGAACAAAATGTTTGTGTCTCCCCCCGCCAAAATTCATATGTTGAAGACCTAACCACAAATTTGATGGTATTAAAAGGTGAAGACTATTGGAAGTAATTAGATTTAAACAAAGTGGAGCCCACACAATGCCAATAGTTCCCTTATAAGAAGAAGAAGTATCAGAGTTTCTGATCACCATATGAAGACACAGGGAGAAATATAGGTCTTAGTGAATCCAAGAATCAAGAATTGATATGGTGACCCAATGTCAAAAATCTAAATGGTAATTTAGTAAATCTTCAGACATACTAGATTAGATATATTTCTAATACTTTCAAAGATTTATTTATTTATTTATTAGAGAGAGGGGAAAGGAGAAAGAGAGGGAAAGAAACATTGATTGGATTGATTGGCTGCCTCTTCCCACACTGCCCCCCACTGGGGATCTGGCCCACAAGACAGGTGTGAGCCCTGACTGGAAATTGAACCAGTGACATTTTGGCTTGCAGGCCAGCGCTCAACCCACTGAACTACATCAGCCAGGGCAAATTAGACATATTGAGGGTAGTAGGTGTTTGAAGAGATGCGCATGAGGAGGAACACAGTATACTACTATATCAAATTTTGTAAAAATAACTGCTTATTAAAATCTCACTTTAGACTGAATATTCTTTATATGTACCTGACTTGAAGATTTCCTGCTATAAGACTGAACAGCTACCTTTTCCTAACAAAAATATATACTATTTCATAAATATGTGAATAGGAAAGTATTTTTTAATAAATATGTATCTGTCCCTCCCAACTTGAGGGTATGACTGCAGCATTTTGAGACACATTGCTTGCTAAAATGGCATATGCACCGTAAACCTGCTTCTCTGCTTTGCAACTAATCAATGGCATGGTGAATTTTCCTCATTTATGCTGGTCTTTAGGGTAATCACTACGGTTATTTTTAATATATACCATTTGCATGTTTAGCACCCTAGTCTCCCTATCCCCCCAAATCTGAGGTTATTCAAATGGCAAAAACAAAACAAAAATGGCTTTTTAATTTAAAAAATTTCTTCTAAATCTATGTACAGTTTTGGGGAGGGAGGAAAAGAAGGAAGGGAGAACGGAATGAGAAAATGAAAAAAGGAAAGAAGGGAAAGTACTAGAAACAGAGTATTGAATGGAGACAAAGGATGCTCCATTTTCATTTCTGATGTGGATGTGCTGGAACAAGACTGGTTCCTCAAACCACAGAAAATATAATGCCAATTTATTCATTAAACAAAATAATTTTGATTTTAATGAAGAAAAATCATGCCATGTAAATATGGGTCTTGTTTCAACATTTTTCCATAATCATGTTTCTGTGTGAGAAATGTATTTCCCCAATGAGTGATTTTCCACATTTGCCCCATATACTCCCCCTCTCCCCACTGTGGAACCTGTGTGTATTTTTCTTTTATAAACTTTGACAGAAAAATTGAGGACTTTGTACCAATTAGATAATAAAAATAACTTCCCCTGTTTCTCTCTATTACTCAGGGAAATCTCAGTTGTGCTCTTTTCTTATTTCCTCCAGTTATATATGATCCTAATACATGCTCATTAATTCAGACACATTGAACATTTATTTTATTTATAATATGTGCTACTTGGTATTCTCTGGAGGTGCACATCTCAATTTTATGAGTGACTTGGGGGTAAGTAGTTATGTAGTCATGCTCCAACCTGCCTCCATGTCACACATTCCTGTATTGACCACTCAGTCTACAACCCACAACCACACATCACGGTCACAATTCCAATCACAGAATGTCCTAGTGCAGTATTTCATGTCATGCTCTTGAGAGAGGCAATTCCTGATTAGCCCCTGCATTTCTCCTGCTTTTAATGTCTGGGCCCATTTGCTTGCTGACCTATTATAAATGGGGATGGCGAGTACGTCTTTGGTCTCCTGTAGCTGTAGAAGGCTCAGAGCAGACATAAAACAGGCCTACAGCCCCACCACATCTGAACAGTGTTTCCTGTGTCTAGCTCTCATTTTTACACTTGGCATGAGCTGCAGTGACCTTTACCCTGTTCTTAAAAGGGATGCCTTTTATGGAGGTTAAGAGTGACTTGGCCCCCAAGATTACAAAGTCCTAGGCTCCCACTGAACTCCAACTGCGCCATATGTGCACAATGCTGTGAATGCTGATTTAGTGGTATGGGCAACAGTCCACCAGAACCGAGCATACTGAGATCACCACAATTATGTGACTTGAAGGCATTTGTGTGCCCCACTGATCATTACCAGAGTTATGAAATTTAGGCTTGGGGCTGCACTTATCTGCCGACTCGGCAGCATTTTGACCACATGAATTAATGATAGCACAGAAAGTACTTTCTACAGCTACTTGTAACTTTTCTTATTAAAGTCAAACATGGGACTTGTCCTGAAAATAGCATCTCAAACACTTGCTGCTAGATAGAGCCATGCACGTTTATTGTATCCTGTTCTACATATGCCGTAGATTTGACTCCACATGTACCACCAAGCATGTGGGATCATTTGACCTAAAATTTAATAAATTAAATGTAGGCTTCTATAGTTTATTACTTAAGAATTTCATCCATAAGAGATGGTAGGAAAAACACATTTCCCTTTGTTTGCCATTAATGTGATAGTTTGGGTATTTCTGAAAACTTTTACAGGACAAAATCCCTTGGAAATCCATGTAACGTTTAATAAGTGAAGAATTCTCACTTTTGCAAAGTGGTAAAGTTTTACTATGAAAAAACTTTATTGAGATTGTAAGGGCATTTTTTTATTACAAACATTTTTTATTCTACTTTTAATACAAGTCAATGGAATACATATAAAACCTTATTTATTCACCTTATACATATCTCTTGATTTTTGGTTATTTTGAAGATATTATTTTAGTCAGACCATCTCAGATAAAAATAGAGAACTTGTTACTTACTAAGAAAACTGTAAATCTATTACAGATCATTTAAAATGTATATTATTTTTGTTTGCCTTATCTTTTAATCAAAGCCCTTGAAATAACAATAGAAATAACTCTTTAGCTAATTAGTCAAAGTAGATCAAATGCATCTATCTGCAGTAAATAAATGAACATAGCACAATGCTATATCTCTTCTGTTTATCCCTCCCACTGATATTTTTTTGGCTCATTTAATTAGTGGCTTGACCCAGTCATGAACTCTCAAAAAGATAAAGTTGAGGATGTAGCTTTATTGTTTTCTAATATACTGTATCAAAAAACAGAATCCTAATACCAAAGTGTCATTGAGGTCAGAAAATAAAAAGCTGAAAGTAATTTTTATTCCTGAATTTAGATTTCTGAAATTAAATAAACTATATCCTCTCTTGTTAATCCTTCATCTTGCAAATCTTTCTCAAATAACATTTACATTTCTTTTTATATTAATGTTTTATCACATTAGAGATATATCCCATGTAAGTTGGTACCAGGATTCTTCTTTACTTGCCCAGAATAAATGATCAACAGCTGTAGTTAAATGAAATACCTAAGTCCATCACATTTACAGTAAGAAAATAAAATCTTGATTTTCATTTTAAGATCTAATTTAATGAACCACTTTTTTGCTCTTTCTTAAATAATATATGTTCTCTACATAGAAAATCTGTAGTGTGTGCTTGTGTGTGTGTGGTCGAGGGGGAGAGAGATGCCTATGAGGGGTAATGAACTACATAGTGGACTTGATTAGTACCTTGATTTGTCATATTAGTCTTTGATTTGTCATAGTACTATTTTATCAGTAAAATAGGAGAGATTGCATAGTGTAATGAAAAGGAATAAAAAATGTTTTCCTAGCCTTTGATTTGCTTAATATACAAAGGTGGACAAATCCAAATTAAAAATGACTAAAAATCCTTATGTAGCAATATTTTTTAAAGCTTACACTAATTGCATAAATGCAGAACAGCATTAAAGAGCTTCTGTGAATTCAAAATTGAATTACTCTGCTGTATGGGAAAAAACTAATTCTTCCTTCAACTATCAACTTTAACATTTGAAGTTTTAACATATAGATCCTGGAGGCACTTTGCTTCCTGCAGAAAACTCAGTGAAGTTGGACAACAGTTTAATCAATATGCTCAATAAACTGTTAGCTCACCTAATTGAGGGGAGGGCAAAAATAACTTAGAGCATTTTATTTCATTGACAACAAGCCTTGGATGCACAGCTTGCTGGCTTTTTTTAAGTAGAACACCTCTCCCCTCTCCCCTGGATCATCTTACCAGAGGTAACACAAATAGGCTTCTATCTAGAGCTTTAACCCCAACACAACTTTGAGAAGAAATGAGAACAATATGTGTTGTTTTTCAATTCTTTTAGAAAATAATGATGTATGAATTCATAATTTTGCAATTAGTAGCCTAAAGCATTGCTTCCCATGATATGGCATACCTTTTTCAAGTTGTAAATTGTACATTTTCTTTAGGAGCATAGCTTGTTAGAGAAGCAGGGGCAGGGGAAGGGTTTCCCATGACACCCTGTTCTACTGAGATTATGGTTGATTAATGAGTAGATTTTTTATATCTATCATAGCTCATTATAGGAAAAGAAATTTGTGCGTTATTGAATGTCCTTGGGTAAGGTGCTACCACCTCAGTTATTCACTGCCAAAGGCATGAAAAAGGTAATCGTCACATATTTTTTCCCACAGATATGAAATGATGGGACACCGGAAAACTAATTTACAGGACATTAATAACACTGTCGTAAATCCCTAATGCTTGTTTTATTCTGGCTTTATTTGACCATTAAAAAATGCACCTCCAGGGTATTTGATACATTTTTATGCAAAGACCCCACATGAGTTGGCCCCATTTTATGTCATTTCCCTCAAACCTAAAGAATGGTACAGTTTCTAGAACAAGCCCAGAAGTGGTTTGGTGGAGGTTTGGGTAACAAGGTTTGTTTGCTTTTTTTCTTGTTCTTCAACACTTGTGAGACCTTTGGCAGATAAGCGCTCTTTAAGCAATCAAATGTCACTGCAAAGTTAGAGGCTGTTATCTGTATTCCAATTTACATTTTTATCTTCTAATATTTCTGGTTACTCTACATTTAACAAGTTAAATCAGCCTTTTTCAATCAGTGATAGAGAAGCATTTTGGGACAGTCCACCGAATATAACTAAGGATCAAGTACTGCTTTACTTTTATATAATTTTGGTCCAGACTCAGGTTAATCTTCGATGATTGATGATGATGATGATGATGGTAATAAAGCTGAATAAAATCTTCAGATTTAGAAGGTTGTGAAAGACAGGAGAACCCTGTGTTATTGTGATATCATAATGCCCACAAACTGGAGTGGTATGCTTCATAATTTGACCTCACATTGCAAAAGGCTTTGAGACACTCTTCTCTCAGAGTTGCAGAATGTAAGTGGTAATTGTTTTCATCTCAGCCACCAAATCTTCTGAAATAGTCTCTCCTTCCCTTATGAATCGACAGGTATTTTATAACTGACACATCCGGGCTCTCTGAACTGGAGAATAGTAATATAAGAGTGGCAGCATCAGAAAACTGTGAAGTCAAGTTTGAAGTTAATTTAGATAGTACTTGGATAATTATGTAGGGATTGTTTTTAACTCTTCTGTACTGCAGCCGGTCTGCTAGCATGAAATTCTCAAAATGTAAAGTAATACCGCCCCACCGAGAATTTTGTTTTTCTACCTTGTGATAAGAAATGGAAGCTTCTCTTCATGAAAGAATAACCATAAAACCTGTTTGCAAGGCAGATTTCATTTTGTGTACAAGATCACGTTTGTGCTAACTGTAATCTTTAAGAACCCACAGGACCTCACCAACTAATGACCTTGACAAAAGCAATGTGGATAACAACACCTTTGACCACTGACACAGAACAGACATACTTGGCATATTTCATTTTAAATAGTAACAAACATAGGTGCTTATATAATACAGTATTAAATACAAAGTACTGAATACATGAACTCCATGCTTCTTTGACTTGCATACAGTCAATACTATCTGAGTCACGTAAATAGACAATTAACATGAGATACCAATGGTAATATGCATCTTAGAAATCCTTATAAGTAATGAATGCCAATACAAGTAGAGATATAATTGTTCACCTCTATAATTGATATAGATTCTTTCTCAAAGAACATCTGGTATTAGCAAAGTATATTGAAAAGATTACTTGTGTGTTGTGTGCTAACAAAACATAAATTGATAGAAATAATTTTGAGAGCAATTTGTACTAGTTTAAATAATCTGAAATATAGTTTGACCCTTAACTTAAGATTCACCTTTAGAAATTTATTCAGAGGAAATGAATTTGATTTGCTATAAAAACAAGCTATAACTGCAAAAGCATAGAAACAAACAAAACCAACAATGGGAGAATGGTTTATTGAATTTTGTTGTACACATATACACATATGATGTGGTATTATTCAGCACTAAAACCTCATGTTTTCATAAGTACTAAAGATATGAAAGTGTTCCTACCTGAATTAGAAATTAGAATATAAAACTACCCACAGAGTCTGATTCACAGTCCATAAAATACATGTATATTAATTTTGTCTAGATGACAGCTTAGGTGACTGTATCATTTAGCATATACATTGAGTCCCTTAAACATAATGTTCAATTATCTTAAAAATTTTTTTCCTTACCAGTAATTGAAGTCTCAATATCTGCCTAGCTCTTTCTCTGCTTAATGTATTGCTGTAAATTAATGAATGATATTTTTTCTATTTCCCTTTAATAATATTTCTCTTTTATTTAGTAATGGATTTAGTAACATTTATTTATATTTCTGATATTTTAAATTTGTATTCTTTCTCTTTTTTAAAATTATAGATGCTTGATATTTATCAAGTCTATAAATCTTTTCAATTAATCAACCTTTGCCTACTTTCCATTTCATTGATTTGTGTTCCTATGCAACTACTTTCTACTTACTGTTTTTTTGTTATCTATTTATCATTTTTAGAATTTCTTATTTATGAAATTAAATTAATAATGGTAAGTCTTTCTTCTTTTTTAATATAAATAATTAAAGTATAAATCTCACACTAGGCACTGCCTTAGTAGTGCAATTTTTCACATACACTCTGCTTTTATTACCACTCAATTTGACATATCTTCTAACTTCCATTGTATAATTCATTTTATACTTTTGTGATTTAACAATGCTTTATAAAACTTAAAAATATTTGAGTATTTTATGGATTTGTTTTCTTAATTTCTAATTTAATTTAATTATAGTCAGAAATTTCATTTGAAATGTTTTAATTATTTGAAATTTATTGAGACATTTTTAGGTCCACTTTATGGTCTATCTTACAATTTTTGAAATGATTGGGTTTAAAACTATTATCTTGTGCCCTGGCTGGTGTGGCTCAGGGGACTGAGCATGGGCTGTGAACCAAAGGGTCACCAATTTGATTCCCAGTCAGGGCACATGCCTGGATTGTGGACCATGTCCCCAGTATGGGGCACTCGAGAGGCAATCACATGCCGATATTTCTCTCCCTCTCTTTCTCTTTCTCTTCCCCTGTCTATAAATGAATAAATAAAATCTTTAATAAATAAATAAATAAAGAAATCTATTACCTTGCTACTTATTTTATATTTTTAATGGACAATTAAAAATAATATGTCCTACTGCTAGTGATAGGTATGATGTTCTGTAATTATTAATTAGGTCAAGTTCATTGGTGGAGTACCACCAATAAGAATGGTCAGATGTCATCTCCTTCAGCTTCTGCCTCATCTGCAAGAGCCACTGCACCAGAGGTCATATTTTTCCTGGGGAAGCTCCCATGAAGTAACTAAGAGAGTATGTGGGAATTAAGGCACCGCTGGTTTAGCCTGCTGTGTGACACCTCTGACAGAAAATATTTTCCCAAAGAATCTCACAAGTTAAACAGAATTTGTCAGACCTGTGTCACAGGTAAGATTGACTTGCAATCTTACCTCTGTTTCATCTTCCCTTCACAGATGTTGATACTGTATACCATCTTGCCACAAATTTCCACTTATGGTTTGCTTTAGCAGATCCAACCTCAGAATATTGTTTATATGTTTTTTGATATTTTACCAACCTGTTTTGTTAACTATTGCTAAGGGACAATTAAAATCTACAGCTATGGTTGAGGGTTTCTCAGTTTTATTCTGTCATCATTTCTTCATGAATTTTTAAATTCTGTTGTCATACATATTTAGGATCATTATGTCTTCCTGATGAATTACCCCTTTAAATATTATTAAATAGCCCTCTTTCGATTCTGTAATATTCTTTGACAAGGAGTCTAATTTACCTGACCTAAACATAGGCACAAATTTCTTATTTGTATAGTTTATATGATGACTCTTTTTCCATAACTTTAATTTTGACTTGATCTGTTCTTTATGTTTAACATCTGTTTCTTTTAGAAACAATAGATTTAGTTCTGGCATTTTTATCCACTTGATACATTCTTCTCTTTTTGATTGGAGTATTGTGTTCACCTACCTTTAATGTAGTTATTGATAAGGTTGGGCTTAAATCTATCATTTTGCTATATTTTATATATTTTTCTTCTGTATTTGTCTTCTCTCTTGCTCTTTTCCTGAATTTTCTTTAGACAATGGAATAATTTTTAGCATGCTATTTTATTAACTCTATTAGGTTCTAACTTATAATTTAAAACTTATTTTCTTAATGAACTGGTTTAGGGATTACAATAGGCATCCATACTTTTCATTAAAAATAAAATTCAAGCCAGAGGTTAGGGATCTCTGAATAGAATGCATGTGGGGACAAAATATTCTTACTGCATTGTAAAGGTGTGACATACCTCCACTGAAGAGGGTAGGGGAAATGCTCACCTAAGTAATTTTGTAAATGAGCAAAAAGTGTAAATGAACTGTATATAACCATTATACTTTAATTGGTAAAATTGTTCCTCATTGGGGTACAGGTTAAAATTCTGAACCACTGCAAATTATACTAGAATTGGTTAAATAAGTAAACAGATGGTAATGGTAGAAGCCAGGTTTCTCACCACTGGAGAGGAGAGTAACAAATAAATAAGGAAGAGGCTGGAATTAACCATTCGGTATTGATTGCATCAGAGATATCAAAATGACCCCACGTTTAGCTTAATATAGATACAGGTGGGTAGCATGATTCCTCCAACTTTGTTCTTCTTTCTCAGGATCACTATTGGTATTTGGGGCCCTTTGTGGTTTCATAAAAATTTTTGAAATATCTGTTCTAGCTTTGTGAAATACATCATTGGAATCTTGATAGGGATTATGTGGAATCTATAGATCACTTTGGGTAGTACGGATGTTTTAATGATGTTGATTCTTCCCATTCATGAACACAGTATGTGCTTCCACTTATTTGTATTTAAAATGTGGAGAAAGGGGAACCCTTTTGCACTGTTGGTGGGAGTGAGGATTGGTGCAGCCACTGCAGAAAGCAGTATGGAGATACCTCAAAAATTAAAAATTGATCTGCCTTTTGACATGGAGATTTTATTTCTGGGAACATATCCAAAGGGATCTAAAACTCTAATTCAGCCCTGGCTGGTGTGGCTCTGTGGACTGAGTGCTGGCCTGCAAACCAAATGGTTGCAGGTTGGAATCCCAGTCAGGGCACATGCTTGGGTTGCAGGCCAGGCCCCCAGTAGGGGGCAAGTGAGAGGTAACCACACATTGTTGTTTCTCTCCCTCTCTTTCTCCCTCCCTTCCCCTCTTTCTAAAAATAAATAAATAAATAACTTTTAAAAATCAAAACCATAAAGTTAATAAACAAATAAAACACTAATTCAAAAGAACATAAGCACCCCTATGTTCATTGCAGTATTATTTACAATCACCAAGATATGGAAGCAGCCCAAGTGTCCATAAGTAGATGAGTGCATAAAACAACTATGAAACATTTACATAATGGTATGCAACTCAACCATAAAAAAGAAAATTTTACCCTTTGCAACACTATGGATGGACCTGGAGAACATTACAATAAGTGAAATAAGCCAGTCAGAGAAAGACAAATAGGATATGATTTCACCAATATGTGGAATATAATGAAAGAAAAAACTGAAATAACAAACAAGAGAGAGACAGACAGACTCATAGATAAAGAGCATGATAGCAGCTAAGAAGCAGGAGGGAAGGGAGTGGAGAAATTGAGCAAAAAGGAAAACAAACTCATGGACAAGGACAACAGTGTGGTGATTGCTGGGGGAAGGAAGGTATAAGGGGATTGATGGTAATGAGAAAAAATACAATAAAAAAAAAGAAACCTGGAAAACATTACCTCAGGGCAGGTGAATGGCAGTTTTATCAGTGGTAACCCTTTAATACAATGTGATAAAAATGACCTTTCTCCTTTTCGGTCTTCCTTCCCCAAATCCATAACCTTAGTCTAATTATAAGAAAAACATCAGATGAATCACGATTAGGAATATTCTACAATATTTCTAATCATTGTTCCTCAAAACTATCAAGGTAGTATAAAAAAAAAAGCAAAGTCTGAGAAATTATCATCATCCACAAAAGCAAACAATGATTAAATGTAGTGTAACATCTTGGATAGAATATTGAAACAGAAAGAAGAGATTGGTGGGGAGAAAAACTAATAAAATAAACAAAGCATACAGTGTAGTTCAAACAACCAACCAATATTGGCTCATTATTGTCACAAATGTACCGCAGAAATATAAGATGTTAATACCAGGGGAGATTTAGCATGGGGTATGTGGGAACTCTCTGCACTATCTTTAATCTAAAATAAAAAGTTTATTATAAAATAGCTATTTAAAGTTAATGGTTTACCACTTCATAGCTAAAATATCACATAACCCACTTTGTATATTTTATTCTTTGTTGTTTCTAAAGAGATATCAATCATAAATGCATCCTTATTTTTCCACATATAAAATGTCTTTTTTTATCATTGTTGCTTATTTAGTGTTCTTTTTATGCTGGCTCATTAGCAGTTGGACTATGATGGATCGAAGTATGATTTTCTTTATATTTATTTTGTTTGAGACTTGCTGAGATTTTTTATCTGAGAAGTGTTTTTTTCATTACATTTCATTGATTCTCACATATTTTTCTGATATTTCTTTCTATTCATTTTTATTCCTAGATTTTAAAATTGTGTGTATTAACTATTGATATTGTCCCTTAAGCATTGTTCATTTTTTACCCCCATTTTCTTCCTGTTCCTTAAACTGAAACATTTCTATTTATCTTTCTATAAATTCTCAGAATCTTTCTTCTTCCATTTCTAATATGTTGTTAAATACATCTAGTGAGTTTTAAATTTCAGTTTTTTTCATTTTAGAATTTGATTTTATTCCTTATAATAGTTTCTAATTTTCTGCTGAAATGTCTGCTTACTCATTAAGACCAAAAATTGCATTAATTTGTTGACTATATATTTTTAAATATTTTCAACATATTTATATTAGCTTCTTTAAAGTTTTTGTTTTCTAAAACCAACATCTGACCATTAAGATTAGTTCCTCTTGCGTATTCTTTTTCCTGAATATGAGGCACATTTCTGATTGTGTACTAGCTATTGTGAATGATACATTATAAATACTCTAGATTCTGTAATCTTGTCTCTGAAGAACATTTATTTTTTCTAATAGTACAATAACTGTATGATCAGCTTGAAATAGAGAAAGTTTGTTTTTTATGCTCTGTAAAAGTAAATCTGTAGAAATCCTAGTATTTCCTAAACCTTTCTTGTTTGGTAGGTCTCAATCTTCAGTGTGGATCTCTTCAGGTCCAGATTTTGGACTGTTAAAGTAAGCTAGAGAAGGCTTTTCTTATTCTTAAAATGGCACTTTGTGTGTCTCTGTCCAATGCCTGAGGTCTTAATGAGGTGTTAATGATGCCTCTCCACTCTGGCTGGGCCAGACCCCAACATCTGTCAGTTCTGCTTAACCTCTAGAAATTCCACTTGCAACCCAGCAGAAACTGCGTTCTGTTCAGCCAACGCCACATATGTGCAGCCCAACTCTCGCCAAGGACAAACTCCTCATACTGCCTCCTGTACAATTCCCTTCTCCAGCCACATCAGCTATCCCAAGCACTGATTTCACTGTAGCAGGGCCTATTTGCCATTCTTGGATTCTGGGTTCAGTGCATTGCAAATAGGGAAATGACCAGGGGCACGTAGGACTTCCTTTCTGAGTTTCATTCTGTCACAGATCAGAGAACTGTGCTGTTGTTGCCAGCACTGTCACAGTGACTAACACAGAGGAAATGCTCAACATTTATACTTTGAGTATATAAAGAAAACATTTGTCTCATACATTTATCCAGTTTTATGATTGTTTTCTGTGAAATGCTTGGTCCAGTACCAGTAATTCCATAGTATCCAGAAATTAAAATCCTCTTATTAAACTCTTAATCTCAAGTGCATCTCATCTCTGGGATAGTTTTTCTCTCCTCTGCACTGACTCATAAATCAAATTCAGACAATTTTACTTGGGTATTCCAAAGATAAGACAAGAGCTTTGCATTTGTTATAGAAGTTGCAGAATTTTTAAAAAGTGAGGGGATTTTATATCATATAAATGCTAATGAATTTAAGTTACTTATTAGGCATTCCTGTGAGTTAGCACATTTTGGTCAGTCTACCCCTGCAAAATTCTGCCTGGTCATCTTTCTCTGTGTTCTTCTGTGTCTTCACACATGGCCTACCTCTTTCCCCACCTTTACTTCCTCTCCCTTCTCTACTCTCTCACTCCCAAATGTCTCTTCGTCATTTTTATGTGTAGAAGGTGAGCTATTAGTTTCATTTTGTTTATTTTCATAGTATTGCCCCAGGGTCTCATTTTCCACATCAAAAGAGCTTAGTTTCTTAAACAACATTGTGTCCCCAAGAAGAAATTTGGTGCCAACTGATAAAATTATTATGTTGATAAAGAAATATTTGCAGATATTTAAAAATATGAATATTCAAATATATTATGCAAGTATTAATTTAATCCATTCATTTGACAGGATTAAAAGCTTTTATTCAAACCTTTTTACATTTCAGGTGCTGATGTTAAAAAGGCTAAAAATTTGTAGACTCTCCACATAAAATTCTCTGTTCAAATGTGGAAGTCCAATCAACACAAAACAATTTATCAAGTTCTGTAACTAATGTACACAACATGGCTTGCCATTCAACACAGAGAAGATAGTGACTCAGTCAATAACAAAGGATTGTACTCGATTGTGCAGAGTGCAAAATGATCTGAACTACAATGTCTCTTTCCCTCTGAAACTTCCTTGACCCTCAGACAATATAACTATGGTATTTACCATTCCTGCTCTGTATTTTTTTACAATTTTAATCACTGAAATGTCTCTGTCAATAGATAGTAAGTTCTGGGATGTTGGCTCTGTGTTCCAGGCATTTCCACAGTGTCTAGAATACAGCAAGTGCTAAATGATTATACTTCATGTGAATAAATACATAAATGGGAAGGTTTGCAGTGTATGTGCCTTTTCATGCTAAACATGTAGATTTCTTTGGTTGTTTATTTTTAGTAAATAATTAATGTCTTCAAATATACAGTTTTTCATTAAATTTTCATGTGTTTATGATTGCTGCTCCTAAGAATCAAACATTTTCTTTGCTGTTCTTCATATTTATATAGATAAAGTTATGGTCTTAGTTTTTATACCTTCTTTTTTAAAGAGGTATACATGCTTTTTTTATTTTTATATATATGATTTGAGGAAAATCTTTTATAGTCTGTACTTTCTTTATCCTTTCTTAATAAAGGCCATGTTGATCAGTCTTTGAGGAGCTTGCTCATCGGTATATTCAGAGGACAGATTATGTGTGACTTCTTGATTAACTTAATGCTTGTGATTACAGCAGGAGAAATAAAAGTATTTGTGGGTGTGTTAGGAAGAAGCATCAAAGAACCTCAGGCTGAACAGACAGGCCAAGTTGACGCTCCTGCCTAATGTTAAAGACAATCTGTTCTTGCCTTCTCCCCAGCCTGATCAGAGTTCATGCGCCCTCACTTCAATGCTGATACATTCATATTCAGATGAGTGAATAAGGTGACAAGGAAGATTTTTATAAATTATTTTATTGTTGTTCAATCGCAGTTGTCTGTATTTACCCCCATTTCTCCCCCCAAAAAAACCCCCAACCATCCCCCACCTCCCTCCCCTGCTTCCATCCCCCCTTGGTTTTGTCCAGGTGACAAGAAAGATTTTAATTTTGAAAGTTATGAGAATGAAGGTGCACTGTCTGCTCCTGTAACACATTAATGTTTAATTGTTTAGAACTTATTTAGGGAATTGGCTATTTGGAAAGATTTATAATGATATAGAATTGTCAGCAGGAGGAAACACCAGGACTCATTAAATAGTTCCCTAGCTTCTAGGCAGGACTGGATTCAAGCCTACCCCAACATATGGATAGCCTTAGGAAAGAAGACTTCTGACTTCTGAGATCATTTCCATACCAATTCACTGTCTTGAAATGTTTTGTCAAAAGTATACTCAATTGGAAGATCTGACTTGCATTTTTAAAATAGTTATTTACTCCATGACATTATGCTTACAAATCCTACCTGATTTTTTTTAATCTATAAGATAACATTGACAGAATACTAGTAAAAATTCCTTGGGGTAAAAAAGTGAGTTTGGAAGAATGGCATGACTTTTGACCTTTGTGGAAAAACAACTCTGGGAGTTATACACTACAAATAACATATTTTAATACCAGGATATCATAATAATTCACTGATTTCATTTCCCTAGTTCTCAGCGTTCATACATGTGCATTTTGCTTTATAAAATTGCAGATTTTAAGATTGAAATGTAGTTTCAATCTTAAAGGACAAATACTATTCTTGTTCTTTCTTTGAAGGAATTCATTATACTTCTGGACATTTAGAAGGAGGAACAATTTGCAATGTTTCGAAGAAAGAAAGTAACCAAATACAAATAATTATTGGTATGTAACTCATAGAAGAATAGGAAAAAATATTTTTTTCAAGGAAAGAAAATTACCCTTTAATTAGAAGGTAATATTTAGTACTCTGGAACCTTCAATGTTAATCTTGAGCTTTGAGAGCTTAGGACAGCAGCTATCTACTCTTGCTCTCTGGAACTGTACCTGTTGTTAATACAACAGTGTGAGATGTTTGCTATGACCATCCTTTCCTTTCTGAGTTAAAAACCTCTGAGAGTAGGGCTTGGGAAGCTGCATTTGCCACGATCCTCTCAGGTAGGACGGTTGCATTTGGTCCAGGGACCACACTTAGAAAATATAGGACCTTGAAGGTATGAGTGAAAAAGAGATGATTGTTTTTTTACATCTACAGCAGAAAACATAAAATAGAGTGAGTCCATTCAAGGAACTCATTCACCCTGGGATCCTCCACACTGCTTTGCCCTTCTGTGATATCTCATTCCTGACATTGCTATCTACTAATTATGTTTCTTGACACTTATATTTTGGTTATACCTATCAAGCTTCCATGTATGCTCATTTTCTCCTTTTCTAAATATGGAGGATAATGAATGGAGGTCCTTTCAGAAACTGTAAGTCTTTAGGAATGGGCCAGCCCCCAGGCCTATTGTAGGACGCTTCCACTCTGAATCTGACTGGGCTATGTGACTTGTTAGAGCCAATGGGGCAGTAGCAAATGGGACACAAGCAGGAATGTGAAAAGTGCGCATGCCCTTACTGCTACTGGAATCCTATGACCATTGTATGGAATGCCTGAAATAGCCCACTGTAGAACGAGAGACATGTGACCCTGTAACCCCTGTACTAATAGCTTTCAAATGCCATATATGTGAGTAAAGCCATCTGAAGTCACCCAGCTACTAGGAGATCCATGAACAAAGTCGATTCATATGTTTAGGGTAAAATTACAATACTATAGCATTAGATTTATTCATTTATTTATTTAAATAGTTAAGATGTTAAAATAATAAAAGTTTCATGAGATAAGTTATTGAGGTGTTTTCAGAAGACAGAAAAGGTTTTTTGTCTGTTTGTTGTGGCTTCTGGTTCTGAGGTATTTGGACAACCTGCTGTGACCGTATTTGTAATTGAATAATTTATATATTTAAATTAAATAATTGATCATCCCATTGTTAAACTCCTAAGTCTCCAACTGGGGCATATGAATGCCTGTGGAAGAAATGGTATGTATAACAAAGATGCCTAGTTGTGCATATTTCCTTAAATACCTAATTACAAGTGTATGCATATTCAATAAGAGTTGAACAATTCTCGTATAGAGATGAAGTCATATATGGTTGATAAAGGTTCTTAAATGTGTTAAAAGGTATAAAACTAAGATGATTCAAGATATGTTATCTTCTATGCCATATAAATATTAATATGTGTATAAATACCTATCAAGACTGTTAAAATTGAATTTATAGTAAATACTACATCTTTGTTAATAGCAATATTTACTAGTAAAACAAAGCGACCCTACTTAATGCACCCCACAACTCCTAAATCATTGTGTTGGTGTCTGTGAGCTGCTTTGGCCATTGAGTTTGCTGAAGTAGCTGTACATGCAAGAACCTAAGATACCTAAGGTCCGACCATTAAGGAATTACTAGATGTTGGGGGGGTCAGTTAACTAGATGAGAATGTGCCTTTGCATAAATGTCCATGCACATGCATGTGTGAATTAATACACCAGACATTACTGGGGAATATTTAGGAATATTTGTGTTATTTATTTTTTATTATATATACAGCAGCAGGAGAAAATATTATTCTTAGGTGTGTTAGAAAGAAGTGGCAAAGCCCTTCTGGCTGAGTTCACATATCTATTTTGGTGTATAGATTTTATACATAAAGCCCTAAATATATGAGACAGCCTCACTTTAGTACTTCCCAAAAAAACTTACAAGTGTATAAACATTTCCAACACTGATCACAGCTTGTTTAGCTCCCAAGACAAATGTCAAATATATATCATTTTATTTAACACTCCTGCCCTAATTCTCCTGGAACTACTAAGTCAGTATAGAGAATAACACATGTATGGAAACAAAAGATAGAACAATGATTAATTCTATATACCCAAGAAAAGTATTACAATTATTTATAAAATAAATCAACTCTCTCTGCCTCCATAACATTTTAATTCACATGGGAACATGTGGACACCTGTTTATTTATAAAGCCTTCAGTCATGGAGACATAGATTCAGAAAGTTGAAACAAGAATAAAATAAAATGGATGGCCTCCTTTTAAATCCAACTGTGGCGTTCATCTTTGTCAGAAAATAAACACATTTGGCAAGATTGGAAGCTTCAACTCCAGGCTGGTCCAAGTTGGCATGGAATCACCTTGACAGGCTCCCAGATCAGCAAGAACTCTGAGCTCTGAAAGGCTCCGTTTGCTAAATTTAACTTCCCCTGTGTAAAAAGAATGAGATACTCTTGAGGAGGAGAAATAGATTCATGATCAAGGAGAGGGGGTCATCGGGCTTAGTCAGCTCATCGAGGTATATAAGACACCGGGGCAAGCTAGCAACAATTTGTATGAGAGAAATACTGAGTATATACAAATTAAGATGTGCCTACAAATCTGAAAAGATAAATGATTTATTCTGCTTTCTTTTCCTTGTAGGGCCATATCAGCTCCGTTGTCTTTGGAGGCAGCTGAGCCCAGAAGTTAGAGGAGGAGAGATGAATAATTATGTTGTCTCTTGATTTTAGCAATTCTGGGTATGAAGGCTATTTGCAATGTTAGGTTTTGTAATTAGAAAGAACTCCAACTTCCTTCTGCCTAAATTAAATCTCTTCCTAAGACAGAACCCAAAGAAATACATGTGACAAAAATGTGGCCATGCTGGCATGCTGAGACACTGACTGGCTGAGTCATACCCACAGCATGAACTTTGAAGTCATGGTATTTTTGTCTTTATTCAGGTTCATGATTTGCACAGAGGGCTGTACCGTTTCCCACATCATAGAAAGTTTGTTGGTAAGCCCTGGATATGATGCTATAGCATAAGTGTGATAATATAAGGGAAAGTTTTGGCTAATGTTACTGTAGAGTACCAAGTTGTCAAGCAGTATAAGAAAGTTATTTAAACTAGAGAGTATCTTAGTAAATCAAATATTGCTACAAAGTCCTTGATTTCCTTCTTCCTCATTTGCTTAATTACACAAATTTGCTTAATTTCAGCTTTATTTATTCCTTAGTCTCCTTTATTAGATAGCAAAAACAAAGTTTCTTCACCTGCCTGAGACAGAACCTATGTCACATAATATAACTAGTTCCCTTTTTCATTATATGCTCATAGCTTTAGTATCTTTAGTCTGTACTGATGGAACATTTCCCAGATTTCTTTCCTGTATCTGTGCAGCAGAAAACACTGTTTGTTAATCTAAAAATGCTGTAGCACTCTACAGGAAAAATCTCATTGGTTTACTAACTGGCATTTTCCTCCTGTTCATTTTAGTAGTCAAAATTCAATCGTCCGAGAACCTTAGGAAGCATCTGTTCTAAACTGTTCATTTTACAATCAAGGGAATTAAACCTTCAAGATGTAGAGAAACTTATCCATACTCACACAGTTAATCAGTGAAATCAAACCAGAAATCAGAGCAACTGACTCCCAGGGCTTTTTTGTCTGGTAAATATGCTTTCTAGAAGCTCCCAGAGCATTCTTTTTTGATTCTCTTTCTATTCCACACATCAAAAAAAAGAAGAAGAAGAAAAAGAAAGAAAGAAAAAAAGGAGGCTTGTCCCATTTATCATTCCCTGAATGTATATGAAACTCTCTCCTAAAGAAGAGATAAAGTGCTAAAGAATGATAAATGCCTACTATAACTGTCTTACTATCTCTAAAACCATCAGTTTTCAGAAGGTGAATTGGACACTGAATGTTTAGATTTTTACATGTATATATTTTTATTTCTTTCATTTGAGAGGCCTTGTCCAAAAGAAGAAACAAGAGAATGAATACATAAATATTTAATGTTTTAAGGAACTTTTTATTCACCTTAAAGACTTATTTTTCTCTTTTTTTGTAAAAAGTGCATTAAAAAATTAAATCTATTTTAAAATTAAGGGGAAAAGCAAAAATCTGTCAAAAATATACAATAGAATGTATGTGTATATTTCACTAGAAGTGTCCATTCTGGGAAGATATAGCTTTCCCAAAGGACTTGGAGTTCTGTGAGATTATAAAATAGTCTAATGGTTATGTTATTATCTCCAGTTTCTATTTCCATGGGGAAAGAAACCCCAAATCTGATTTTTCCTAAGCTGTTACATTCTAACTTTCCTAGCCTTCACATAATAAGATTATTAGATAGTACAAGCCTCTCTACTTTGAATGTTGGAGTCCCTCAAAATTTGGGAGTACAAATGTAGTATGGTTCCTGGAAATGCCATTCCCAGCTCCCACTACTTACCAGAACAGATTGTTGAAGGACTTGATTTTTAGAAAGGATGGGCATAGGTGGTGCTTAATCATGGGGCAGACAAAATTAAGCCAACCACAGGATCTGATCCAGAACATGGCTATTTTATGGACTCTAAATCCCATGAATGATTTGTATGTAAAGTATCTCCAGGTATGAGGAAATTTCTTTTGTACTCTGAAATTATAGTATGTGTTAAGTCGAAATCATGGATTTGAGAACAACAGGCCTGAGTTTCAGTCCTAGATTTTGGTATTGATTAGAAATGAGGTTTTGAGAAAGTCACTTTATCTCACCAATATTGAATGTCTTTCTCTAACAACAGTGGTATAATAATAGTAAGTTAGTGATCAGAGTGGTTGCATGGAGTGGTTGCATGGAGTGGTGCAACACATGGGAACTGCTGACCCTGGTACCCATTTCACAAGGCACAGTGGGAGAAATTAGGTGGCTGTTGCTCTGTGTATGAGAAAAGCCATTTGTGCTGGTCATAGTTCTTTTGGTACAACTCTACAAATTGAAACCACCAGGTCCTGATCTCTCTTTATATGTGTATTTCTGGAATCTCTAATTTTAATATGCCTTCCCCCACATTTTCTTCCTTGTGCTTCAGTTAGCATATTTGATCCTCAGGCCTCCTGGAAAGTATTTTGCCTCTCAGTCTTCCTCTCATGGTAAGCATTTGCATGGACTGTAACTAGGAAATGTCAGAAGACTTGGCCCCACCTGTCTGCTCTTAAAACCAACTTTGTCACATCTTCCTTGGGCCAACTCAGTAGTCAAGACTAGATGTCACTCTCTGGCTCACAAGCAATAGGCCCAGTGGTGAGCTGCAAACTACACTCAGGAGAAAGCACTGACATGTATAACAGCAAGAACTGGGTTTACTGGAAGTCGTGTGTCTGCATTCTAGCTAGCGCTCCCCAATCAACAGACAGGGAAATGTTTTTCCTGTGCTGTTCAATATGATAGCTTTGACTATTAAGCACTTGGATAGAGCATGTGATTATCACATACTGGAAATGTAGCTAGTGTGACTAAAGACTAAATTCCAAATCTTATTTTATTTTAATTCATAGATGTTTGTAGTTAGCTAGCCTTATAAGGCTAGTATGTAGTGTGCTGAACTAGACTATATATTTTTACAATAACAATATTTTAAAGCTCAAAAAACTTTTGTTATTTTATAAGTTATGCTCTGTGCTTCAGAGATAAGAATTTAAACAAATTTCTATATAAGATCTATAGTAAAATTATAAATATTATTTTGTTCTTATAATTCATGTCTTTTTCTTTTTTTTGAACTTTTGTCTAAAATTAAAGTTACCTATTTTCTTTCTCTTTTTTTCTTCTCCTCTGTTTTTTCTTGTTCAGGATACTACTTTCTACAGTAATGAAGGAAGTGAGAACCTCTAATTTAGGCATTTCAAGTAGCATCTGTATGAGTAAAAGTACATCGTAATCAAGGCCATATGAATTATGTACTTCGTAAGTCAAATTTAATGGCAAAATTGTCTAAGTGTAAAGGGTCAGAGCTAATAAACTGAACATAATCTCCTGTGTTCTATCCGTAAAGCAAATTAAATTTTAATGATCCTAGGAGCTCACTGTTCAGGAATGTCACTCTAACTAATCACACAAATGACAGTTAAACTCCGGAATTGAGTTAAAGTTAAATATCCTCTGCAATTGCTGCTTAAGTCCTAAGTGTACTAGTTGCTTCAGGCAAGCTCTTAGGAATTTCAGAATGCTGACAGGTTATACCAAGATGCAAGAGGCAGCCTTGAGATGTGCAAAATTAATCACTGCTGAATGCCTTTTTAAGTCACATGCTAGCAGAACATTACACTAAACAAGTATTTTAGACACTTCAGAATTTATACTGTCATTTTCTAGATATATAACTTTTAGGAAAAGCCTGACCTATTGAAAAATTATATCAAAGACTTAAGATACTGGTTCAGAGACAAACAAATTCAATTTCTCTGTGAACATGTGAGATAATATCTGAGAGAAAGAAGAAGAGAGGAACCAAGGAATGGAGGGAAGGAAAAGGGGGGGGAGAGAGGAGAGTAGAAAGAGAGAAAGAGAGAAAGAGAAAGGGGATTATCTTTGTTCTCCCATGACATACAATGCTGTGTCTTCTCTCTATACTTCAGACCATTAGATAGAGAGTTTTGGATTTTTCCAGTTGAGGGTGGAAAGAAGTGAGAAAAAATTTTTTTTCTGGGGATTGGTTATTGCTGTTGTTCAATGAATCTTTTGGCTAACTTGGATAATGTTTTTTTTTTCCTGGTGCTATGGGTTTATTTGTTTAAGAGAAGGAGAACAGGTATGAGATGACATATTGTCACTGAACTTTATAAAGAATTAATTGAATTCTCTTTATAGAAAAAAAAAAGAAAGGTGTTCATGGCAAGGACACATAAAAGAAAGATACTGAGCTGGCAAAAAATCCAATGAAATCATTTATAAGGGATGAAAATTATATGCATTTAGATTAATATACCAACAGATAGTAAAATTTTATAAAGTTATAAATAAATTAAAAGCAAGTAAGAATGAAAATGAGATAAACCATTTACAAATGTAATTTGTGAAATAGACACTGCTTTGCCTTGAAATTAGTGACTATTTCGGAGTTGACTGTTAATAAGAAAAACTATTTTTAAAATAAACAATAAAAATCACTACCCATATGTACTGAATTGTTAATAGCAGATGATTGAAGACAATGAAGTTGGAAGAAGGAAAACTCTGTGAGTCAAGAAGAGTGAAGGGCTCTCTCTTCTGGAGGCCCTCAGTGATCAGCCGTCTTGTGGGCAGCAGCAGGCACATAGATGTGCTTGGCATGAGGCCCTTGCATTAGATTCCTATTATCTGACAAAAAAATGAGAAATAAGAACTATACAACAAAATAAAAAATTGAAGTGTCTTAAATAATTAGGACATCTAATATATTTATAAAATGAGTCTATAAATGAAATAAAAACATCATATGCTCTTCAACTAAATGAATTTATCATTTAACTAAAACTGTATTATTCAACAGCAATACTTTCATCTTTTATAAGATAATTTATAAAAGTTAATTATGTTATGTAGAAAGTTTTTTTATATTTCTAAGGTAGTTGATTTTATATTTGTTCCTGTAAACCCTTCCCTTCTCCCCTGAAAACTAGGGGGGTTGGAAAGGGGGGGAGGAGGGGAGGAATGGGTGGGTGGGCTGGAATGGGAATAAAGGATAGAAACTGTACTGAATAAACTAAAATAAAAAAATTTTAAAAAATAAAAAATAAAATAAAATAAAATAAAATAAGGTAGTTGATTTTATTCTGAATTTTACCTTTCTTCAATTGAATTTATAGGAACTATTTGACCTCTGCATTAAGAACTTTATAATGCTTGCTCAAAATATTTTTTATAGAAATTATTTTACCATATACATTCCAGTGATGAGAGAATATTTTCTGTGTTTCTTAGCTTCAAATAGAAAAAAGAAGGCATTTAGAGAGAGGACACACTCAATATATTTTGTATGTATATTTATAAGTAAAAATATAACTGTATTATTTACAGTAATTTTACTTGGTCTTGGAGGTTAGGGTAAGATTGGGCAAATAAGACTCATACTTTGGTTTAATAGATCAAAAGCAAGGTGGTCAGAATCCTGAGTTCTATATTGGCTTCAATATAAAGTGCATTGGGTAGAAACTCTGACTCTTCCTGGCAGTCACCTGGGCAACTCGGACATTTATTTAACCTCTCCGTGCCACAGATACCTGATTTTCACTTGGGTATAATAAAAGCACCCATCTCCTAAAACTGCAATGAGCTTTAAATGAGTTAATATTTCTAAAGCCATCAGCATAGTTTGGGTACATGGTATCTTCTGCATAACTATTTGTTATTTTTAACCTCTCTTTTTTGTCTATTTCTTTTTTTAAAAAAAGATATTTATCTAGCTAGGAAAGCATGCCTGAATTTAGATTTTACAGCACACAAATCCCCAACTATGCGTCCAAAAGGTACACCTAAAAAAATAATCTAAGTTAATCAACCAATATGGAAAATTAGATACACTACCTACTTGCAATCCTGACAGCTCCTTCAGGCTTGAACCGACGGAAGCAACCCAGCCTGTGTACAACTCTTTAATGGGTCTGCTGCCTTCTTTCTCTCTGTGAAACGATTGACATTTGCAGCACCGAAAGTCACTGCTGTTCAACAGCCTAAATGGGATGGATGCCTGAAAGATACTTTCCTCTAATAATGTACTTCTGTAGCCAGGTACCAAATTTGCCCACTTTTCCATTTTAATAGCTTCCTGAAATAAGTGGTAGGAGGTGGCTCAAAAAAAAATTCACTGGAACTGAAATATTCCCTGTAAAAATCAGAATTTGACTTAATATAATGTTTTTAAAGTATATTAAATAAGTAGTGTTTATATTTAAGTTACTTATTTGCCTTATTTTTTTTTGCAATAGAGTAATGACCAAATGATCATGAATGATGTGAAATTATTTGAATTTTGGTTTCCCAAACCTATAGTAAATACTGTACTTAAATATTTATAATCATTAATAATACCTAAGATCTAAGCTCATTTAACTGATGAGACATGGCACACAGTGGAGACACAGTTCTAAATGTTGTCATATCATTCTTCTTTCTAAGATGGACTATATTCAGGGCAATTTTGTTTTTTAAAGTAATACTTGAATAACCAAATCATTTGAGTTTTCTTTAAGACCTGAAGAACCAGCTTTGTTTAGCGCATGAATGGGGAAACATTGCCGGTTGTTATGGTCAAATTAATGCCTCATCCGAAATTCATCCAGTGTTTAAGAAGTTTATTGTTCATTCTTATTCCCTCTCATTAAGAGTAATAGATTTCACAATGGCCATCTGTGAAAGACAGTCCTCAGTTTTACAACCTTGCTCGAGGCGTCCACAATTATAATCTATCATTAACTCTTCTTTTAGATTTCAGAAAAAAAAGATTTCTAATATTCCCCTTCTTCAAATTGGTTTTCTTTAAGATCTTCCTCTTGTATAATATAAAGTATGAATGGAAGAAAATGAATAAGATAAATCCTTAAGACAGAGTGAATAATATGAAAGAATGTTATCATAACAGATGACAGAAAATGTCATTGAAAAAATAAAGGAAACCACAACCAAAAGTATAGATGGGAGATTTTTTGAATTGCTAACATGAAAAGTACAGGAGGTAGTTGCTGGATCCAAGAACACAAATACTTTCCCAGTGCTCGCTCTTAACCCCTCAGCCATATATTTCTCTGTGACACTTTGATTCCAAGCCAACTTAAAAACTGTTGCACTCGACTATCCTTTCAGCTTGATGTATGCATTCCTCCTTTGGTCATAGCAGCTGAGTTATTTCCCAGGAATTTGCTCCACTGAGGAGATCCACCTTCCCTAGGACACCGCCTCTCTCTGGAGGAAGCTTGCATGTACAGACTGCTCAGCCAGGTGTGGAAAGGCCCTGCCATTTTGACTTAAATGGCCATTTCTTAAGGGCCACCGAATTCCAGAGCTCTGGAGGATCAACCGAGGTCTTTTTAACTCATCCCAACTAAGTTCACTCTGCCTGACTCTATTAACTCTACTTTATGTCCACCACAAATTCGGATTGAAATCCTAACTCCCAAGGTAATAGTATTAGGAGGTGAGGCCTTTGGAGGTTGATTAGGTCATGAGGGTAGAGCTCTCATGAATGGGATTAGTATCCTCATGAAAGAGGCCAGAAAGCTCTCTTGCCACCTTCTGCCATATGAGAACACAGTAAAAAGGCACCACCATCTCTGAACCAGAGACTCTCTTAGCAGACAGCAAATCTGTCAGCATCTTTCACTTGGACTCCCCAGCCTCCAGAACTGTGACAAATAAACTTTTGTTTATAAGTCACCCAGGTAATGATTTTATTTATTGTTATTGCAGCCCAAATAGACTAAGACACTTCCTTTTCTTTATTGATCCTGAAGGTACTCCCCAATAAATTTCTCAAACACATATGAGGGAGGACCCCCCAAAACCAAAATGTATTGGTTTTAATACAATATTAAATGTATTAAATTTTAATACAATATCAAAAATTATGTACTTATTAAAAATGGTGTATTTGTTCTTACATGTTTAAACTGGTCACCTTTAAAGTAATTTCCATTTGATGAAATACACTTATCAAGACGTTTTGTTCCACTGCTCAAAACAGTTCTTGAGCTCATCGATGTTAATGCCTTCTAGTGCTTCTGCTATTTTTTGTTTCACATCTTCCACATCAGCAAAACATTTCCATTTGAGGTCTTTTTTCATCCTGGGAAACAAAGAAACAAAAGTTACTTGGGGTGAGATCAAGTGAATACGGAGGGTGGAGCATGGGGGTCATGTCATTTTTGCTCAAAACCTGCTGAATGCTCAGCATGGTGTGAGCACATGTGCTCATAAATCACCCATCATGAAATGGGCACACACAATGAGTCTTCAAAAAAGATTCATTGAAGATGAATGCAGCCTCTCACAACACCACCAGCTGGTCCACTGATACAGATGGGTTCCTAGAACACTCTCCTAGGGGCTGAAGCCTATACTACAAAGGGCTTGTCCACCAGATGTTTGGGGGGGGTTCCCCCTTCATATCTCTGATCAAAGTTTATTTCCCAGATAACCCAACTTGGAACACAGTTATACATTTTTATTTTCCTAACTTCAACTCCAGTAGAAAAATAGCTTCTCTTTGATATTACTTCAAATAAAGCCCAGGAAGTGATATCCATTATCCTGACTTGGGCCACACACCCACCGTAATATCAATCTTCTGTACAGGAGGATGACAGACAGTTGAGACCAACCAAACCTCATGTTGTCCTCTAGAGCTGCAAGGGGAGAAGAGAATTAGACAGCTCCACCCAACGGCATAAACTAAGAGTAAAGAGGAATGGTTCCCAAGAGGAGGAATGAAGTCAGTTACCAGAAGATGAAGAAAAAATAACAAATATACACTACTAAAGAAGGGTTGTATATGTTTTTAATAATTCCAGTTTAAGTATGTTTTGTTATTGTACTCTTATTAAATTTAGTTAAAAATACAGATAGCTAACATTTATCATTTTAACCAAACTCTACTTACTATGCTATATACTTTTTTATTTTATTTTATTTTTTACTTTTTTTTTTTTACCATGAGAAGAAAAGATGCCATTGGGGAGGTTCTTTGAGCTGAGCTTCAAAGATGAGTGGGATTTTATCTATTTTTTTCTGTTTAATTAGGTTTATTGGGGTGACACTGCTTAATAAAACTATACAGGTTCCAGGTTCACAATTCTACAACACATCATCTATACACTGTATTATGTGTTCATCACCCCAAGTCAAGTCTCCTTCCATCACCACTTATCTCTCCATGCCCCCTCCTGTGCCCCCCTCCCCTGTCAATCACCACATTGCTGTCCATGGCCATGAGTTTTTTCTCTTTCTTATCTTTTCTTGCTCAGTTCTTCCACCCCCAACACAGCCCACACACTAATAGCTGTCAGCATGCTGTATATCTATGAGTCTGTCATTTTGGTTGTTAGTTCATTAGATTCCACATATCAGTGAAATCATATAGTACTTGTTTTTCTCTGACTGGCTTATTTCACTTAGCATAATGCTTTTGAGATCCATCCATGCTGTCACAAAGGGTAAGATTCCTTTTTTTTTATACAGCTATATAGTACTCCATTGTGTAAATGTACACTTTTTTATGGGCACGTGGCTGCTTCCAAATCTTGGCTATAGTAATTAATGCTGCAATGAACATAGCGTGCATATGTCCTTTCAAATTATTCTGGGTTTCTTCAGATATATTCCCAGGTGTGGAATCACTGAGTCATAAGGCAGTTCAATTTTTAATTTTTTGAGGCAACTCCATACTGCTTTCCTTAGAAGCTGCACTAGTCTATATTCCCATAACAGTGCATGAGAGTTCGCCTTTCTCCACATCCTCACGAAAACTTATTTGTTGGTTTGATGATGGCCATTTGATGATGGCCATTCTGACAGTTGTAAGGTGATAGCTCATTGTGGTTTTAATTTCCATTTCTCTGATAATTAGTGACGTCAAGCATCTTACATACGCCTATCGGCCATGTGTACTGCAAATATGCCTGTTGGAGAAGTGTGTATTCAGGTCCTCTTCTCATTTTTTAATTGTATTTTTTGGTGTTGATTTTTAAAGGTTCTTTATAAAATTTTGATATTAACTTGTTATTGGATGTATCATTGGTGAATATGTTATCCAATTCATTGGTTTGTCTTTATGCTTTGTTGGCGGTCTCCTTTGTTATCTAAAACCTTTTTTTAGTTTGATGTAGTCCCATTTGTTTATTTTTTCTTTTGTTTCCCTTGCTTGTGGAGATACCAGGCATTGTCCAAGATTTTACTTCCCCTGTGTTTTTTTAGGATTTTCATGTTTTCAAGCTTGGCATTTAAGTCTTTACTCCATTTTGTGCTATTTTTGTGTACAGTGTAAGAATGCCATCTAGTTTTATTTTTTGCATGTATCTGTCCAATTTTTTCAATTCCATTTATTGAATAAACTATCTTTACCCATTTTATGGTTTTACCTCCTTTGTCAAATACTAATTGACTATAAAAGTGTGGGTTCATTTGTGGGCTCTCTGTTCTATTCCATTAATTATATGACTGTTTTATACCAGTATCATGCTGTTTTGGCTATTATGGGCTTGTAGTATAGTTTGATATCTGGTAGTGTGATTCCTCCAATTTTTGTTCTTCTTTCTCAGGATCACTGTTACTATGTATGGTCTTTTGTGGTTCCACATAAATTTTTGAAATATTTGTTCTAGTTTTCTGAAACACATCACTGGGGTCTTGATAAGAACTGCATCAAATCTATAGATTGCTTTAGGTAATATGGACATTTTAATGATATTAATTCTTCCTAACCATGAATACAGTATGTGCTTCTACTTCTTTGTATCTTCTTCAATTTCTTTATTCATTGTCATAATTTTCCAGTACAGCTCTTTTACATTCTTGGTTAAATTTTTTCTTAGGGAATTTATTCTTTCTGAAGCAGTTTTGAAAGGGGTTGTTTTCTGTTGCCCTTTCTCATCTAGACTTTAATTTTATTAACACATTTTATGCTAACAATGACTCTATGAGCTAGGGACTAAAATTTCCACTTTATAGACAACTAAATTGATGCTCACTGAAGTTAAATAAGTTTCCAAGATTACAAAATTAGTGCTTAATATTCCTGCATTACTCCTTTAGAGTGTCGATCACAGTTTCACAACTAAATTAAATTTCTTCATAAACGTGCGTGAGTTTTGGTGGTTGGTTATATTACTTTTTGCTGAATATTCAAGTTCCATTGTCTGAACATTTCTTCCCAAGGTAGCTTTACATATTTATACCCCTTTGACCTCAGGAGTATATAAGAAATTTGACCAATGAAATTTGAACATCACTTCCAGGAAGGAGCTTTGAGATCTACAACAGGGCTTGCGAAATATATTTAACCTATTTATCACTATACTAACACTGTCCCAAATAGAGACTTTTCCAACATCTTGTATTACAAAATGAAGATAACTATAGCAGAGTGAGAAATAGATATTTGCTATTATCCAGAAACAAATGTTTATTCATAGAGTTTTGGAATCAGAGATATAGTGTTTGATATAAACATTGTGCATTTTTTGGACATTGAGACTCCTCTGAATAACTTCCTCATGAGCTTGTGGCAACAAGTAAAAATTGGTCAGAAATTTGGAACATGACCAAAAATAGGTAAATGCCACAAATTTTCAAAAGGTAAATTAATTCAAGTATTGATAATAAATTTGACACTGACAAAACTATTGTATAACATTTTAAAAATTAAGATATAAACATTATGAACCAGAATAGACTCTCTAAGAAAACATGATTCTAAAATAAGGATATTTTTTAAATCATATTATTGGACTAAACAGTTAAGTTTATATAATGCACATAATGCATTTTAAATTTGCATCAATATTACACAAACACACAGACTTCCTTTTTCTAAGTGCAAAGAATTCTAACATCTGTTTTTATCTTGAAAAATAGATATTATCCCCATTCCAAATGGGTGAATTGGAGCTCAGGGACATCAAGTAAGTTTCTCAACTTTACATAGTGAATGAATTTAATTTGAAACTGAAATAGGCAGGACAGAAAAATAAATGTTTGGGTCATATAATGTACTTAAGCAATTCATAGATGACAGAAAACTTTATCCTCAAATTATTGATTAATCTGAATCTGAACTTACTCAGTCTGGGAACATAGTCTCTTAACAAAGAAAAGGATTGCCCCAAATTCCCTTTCATTCCATATTGTCTGTGGTATGCTTTATATATAGAAATAGAAATTGTGTATTCTCTACTTGTATTACTATATTTTTATTTTATAGAAAATAAAGTTTATTTTCCTCCCCCATAAAACATAGGACATGCTTTTAAAAAGTTATATATACAAGAATTATACAAAAGAATTCAATTGTTCATTCTTGTGCTAATTAACCAGGGCACACAGATCATTTGTTGTCACCGACAAAGATGGGAATTTCTGATTCTCTCTAAAACTTACTTTCTGTTATGTGACAGAAAATGACATACTTTTAAAATAAGCTTCCTTCACAAATTCCTCGTGTCTGCCAGAATCTGTTATCCTGCTGATATTTCAGAAGTGGAAGCTGTCTGGGTTCTCTTTCTTCTTCATTTCTGAGCATTCAGTCAGATGAAATGTCCTATACCCTGTCGATACTTCCACAATAAATCTTAAATTTGACCGATCCTCTCTACATGTATTACAGACTTTCTACTTATCTCAGCATGAGCTAATTGGGTAGCACAAACAACCCAAATGATCTCCACACATGTAGTTTAATAAAATAAAATTCTATTTCTTGGTCATATCATTCTAATGATGATGATGTGTCTCCTCTGGGAAGTCCTGTTTTAGGGGTGTGTATAAGAAATGAGGCTTATGTTATTTTATACCTCTTTGATGTACAGCCCCTTAAACATTGCTACATTGATGGGAGAGAGAAAAAGTGAATGACCTAGTAAAACATGTTATATTCAAGGCTAAAAACCATGTCTTCTCTTATCTAAAATATTCTATACAACCCAGAAATTTGTAACAAAGTCCAAGAATAACTGATATTTGGCCTAACACATTACATTTGCTTTTTTTCTAGTGGATACAGAAAGAAAAAATGAGTTTGCTGAGTCCGCGATGTTACCTCAGCCACTATACCCCTGGAAATGCTTACAACCTCCTAGATTACTATGCTGCTATTAGTGTGTATTTTATTTTTTTAGTTTGCCTATAATTTTGCAAAGACATTTTATAATAATTTATTTCCTCACTCAAACATTTTAGGTCATCTAACATCTAGTGTATTATATTGCCTTTATTACATTTACTTAACAATTGATTTTAATACATATACAAATGATAACTGCCATTATAATTCTAATTATCATAATATATAAGAAGCAGTAGTTGAAAATGGGGAGCAAATTAGATATGTATAAAATTAAAACAGGTGGAAACATACTAATGATTAATTTAGGAATAAGTGTGTTCATACCTAAGTTAGCATTCAGAGATAAATCAATACTAAAATTATCCTGAGTATCACAAATGCTCATTTTGAACACTCTGAGTGTTTTCCTGCCAAGGGAAGGCTCTAGAAAAATAGACAAAGTAGAATTTAGCCTATTTATTTGATTTAAAATGTAAAACACTTCTCTACCTACCTAAAATATCTTTTTATCTAAAATAACTCAGTTCTTATCACTAAAATTTGTATATTGAAATACAATTTTGCTTTCCCAAATTAAGCTTTTTATTGGTAGAGTTGAGTACATTAGTTAATTACCACTCATGTTTAACTTAGCGTGTTGAGCAAGAGTATCATACACAGGCGTGAGATATTGGGGATGGGGAAGTACAGGGAACTGATTGGAGACCCCAAGGACTTGCGACCATCCTGTGAGCTCTGCACACCCAGGGTTGAGGGCAGCACACTTGGGCCATGGAATTATGAAGTGAGGATGGGAATGCAAAGAGACATTTCATTTAATCCAAAGCTTTTTGATATGACCGAGATTGGTAATGTGTGTTAAATTAATTATTGCATTAGCATTTACCTTAATTTTATTATACATGTTTTCACTTTTCTATAAAAAGATGTACAATATGCATGCAGCAGAAACTCCAGTGTGTTATACAGAGCTGAAAGTAAAGATCACATATTCAGGTTTTATTGGGTGGAGGAGCGAGAGAATAAAAGTTACAGACAATAGATAGAAGTAAGGCAGGAAAGGAGGAAAATTCAAATACAAGATGCTGCATTACCTAGAAACACAGCTGGCTATTCAGTCACAAAGGATGTCTCCGGAGAGGACACAGGAGAACCACTACCTCCAGAAAGAGTCCATCTGTGAAGTAAAAAGGTTAAAAATCAGTCTGCTGCTGCTTCTCGTTTAAATTTCTCATTGCATTTCTGAGCTGTGTTATTGCTGAGGTAGCCAGAAACTGTGTGTCCAGCTGCTGCAGAAAATGCAGCTGCCATCAACCCCTCTTGGCTGGTACAAAGAGTACTATCCTCCTACTTTGGGAATAAAAGGAAATGCTGGGAGAACAAAATGACAGTGGTGGCAGCCTCAACTTTTCAATTGCAAAAAGAGTGGAGTTGGTATCTGGGGCTACTCTGGCCAAAGAACTACTGGGCAACAATTCTGTATGGATTTCTCCCATTTCTACCTGTTTGGGGCATGTAAAGCTCAGTATGGTTGAATAGAGGAAAAAATAAGCATGCCTTAGAAGTCAGTGTCTCCCTAATGATAGAGATCCCTGGGTATCCTAGAATGTAATTCATCTTCTCTACCCTGGGAACATTTTGCTACATTCAAGGAAAGGGTAATCTATTTCTCTGGAGGGACAATGGGTAGATGTGCCAGCAAATATAAAAGCTTCCCATCACCTAATGTGAGCTTTCTTTCCTGCGGTGCAACCTTCTGCACATGCAGCCAAACACCTGGCTCTCCTTGAATTGCCCTGTGGGAATGCATGCAGGAGGGTTGCACATTCTCAGGGTGCTGTTTTCTGCTGTAATAAATTATTGTGTCTCTGATCAAGATTTTGTGTTCTTCTGTCAGTATGTGTCCATGGATCTGTAGCAGGCTTACCTATTAGTTTGCAAACAAGGAAAAACCTCAGGCCCTGAACAGTTCCTAACTCAAAAGGAACAAAGGAAGAGACCAAGGCCTTGGTGTTTCATGATTGATGTATAAACCTAGATCAATACAGCCAACTATGGATATGTTAATAAATAGTACATTGTAATTAATATTAAAAGAAAATTCTTGAATCTGTACATTAATTTTAGAATCTTTATAACCATATTGTATTTACTTGGTTTTTATTTAAGACTCTTACTTCTTTATGGGTCTCACTTATTTAATACAATTTGTGAAATATTTATTTTAAAGACCCATGCTATGCACTGTTTTTAGAAAATTTGGAAACCAAAGAAACTACTATATATTAGTATGTATGATGTGCATGGCATTACATGCCTCATTCTACTTAAGAATCACTTGATTCTTAAGAGTCATATAGAATTATCATCTGCATTTTAAGGAAAAAAAAGCAGAGCATCATAGGAATTAAACAAGTTGCCCAAAGATAATGCCTTCATTCGAATCCAATATTGCTTAAATTTAAAGCTTTGCACTTTTTGTTATTTTAATTCTGTCATATGATCTTAAAATATAAGAGAAGATAATGAGATATTTCTATAAATATTTATAATATATTTAAACTCACTAACAGGTTATTTTGGGAGAACCTGAGGACTCAAGATTTGCATCTCTTCTCACTTCGAACACTCTCCACAAGCATCTCATCAACACATACGGCTTTGTTCGTTATCCACCAGCCAGTGACTTCCTAATGTGCACATCAGCCCCAAACTGTCTTTTAAACCCACCTATTTGATCTGTGTAAAACCCTTCCATAACTTCTAGGGTAAAAATCGGAACCCAAAAAAGGGTCTATAATTTTCTAAAAGATCTTGTGCTTGCCTATCTATTCTGGACTTCTGTCACAATTATATCACCTTACTTTGCAAAAATCCCATGCGTTTTTCACCTGTGCTATGTTGCTTTCTAACACAGGTTACCATGCCAGGAAATCAATTCACTGTTGTATCTTCCACCACCATCACTCACACCCTCCACACACACAGTAATAAACTTACACATACTTTTAGATGGTTAAATTTTATTCTCATACCTGAATTCCACCATCACATTCTCATAAGATCTCCCCGAGCCACCCAAAAGTAAATTATATCCCCTTATTATGCAGCATGTTATCAGTGCATCAGTAATTTTTTCAGAGTACTAGCTAGTTATAGTAGAGCATAATTGCTTCATGTTTATCACAATGACATGTAAGTTCATGAGGGATGAGACTTCATCTTTTTTGTTCATTATCATATGCTTTATATTTGCTGCAGACGATATATGCAATAATACTTGAATGAATGAATGAATGAATGAATGAACGATTAAAATGTGGAAAGAATGTCACAAAATGTAAGATTTTAAAGGTGAAAAAATTTACTTTTTTTGACTTAATGGTTTAAAAAACTTTTATGGAAGAAATGAAAAGTGAAAGCACCTTTAAAAGATGTTGAAAATTTTTATAGAAGTAAATGAAACACATCTCAGTTTGATCAAAGTCTGGTTTATCAAAAATTAAAAGTACCACAATTAAGTAAGAAATAAGTTTAAGAGTTATTATAAGATATAAACCATATCTTCCACTACCTTTAGAGTAATACTGAAAAGCTAACCTCAAGAAGAAAAGAAAGCACAACCTTTTTGTCAAGCAATTGAGTTAAAGATGACAATCATTAATTTAAGGCACTCATTAATTTATTAGTGAATCTACTAGTAATTTAGAGACAGTTCTTTATTAATTTGATATTCAATTGTTAAACAAATATGAACTAGAAAATATAGAACTTATGAGATGAAATAGATTCAGAGATCACTTAGTAATACTCTTTAATTGTACAGGTAGGATGAGGTCTATCTTAAAAAAGAGACATCCAGTAATTTGCTAAATGAATGCATGATAAAAATAAGGACTAGAATTTAGGACTCCTCACAATCAGTTAAATGCCATTGTGGAAAACAGTGTGCAAGAAAAGTATTTGCCAATGTTCATGTAATATTTAGTAACACTTATCAATAAAAAAACTGCTTCCTGCTACATACAAGTCATGAATAAATCTCAAAAAATTGTGTTGAACAATAAAACCCAGACACAAAATCATGTATACTGCATGATTTCCTTTATAGGAAGTTCTAAAACAGAAACAAAAAAACAAATCCATAATGATGGAGATGAAAATAGTTGTGTACAGAGTTAGGGTAAAGAGATATTGGGGGAAGTTGAAGTAGGAAAAATATCTGGTGTAATAAAATGTTACATAGCTTGATTGGGATAGTGGGTATGTGGATTTATATATTTACCAAAACTTGTGGAACTGAAGTTTTAAAACCTATGATCTTTAAGGTTTAGAAATTATACCTCAACAAAAAGTATACTATTAATAAAATCATGTAATACACCAATTCTATTTAAATACAGGCTAAATGGAAAATGAACTGATAGCCAAATATTATTCATATAAATGTTTATAAAAAGATAGGTAGATAGAGAATATAGATATATATATCTACTTATATTTTTAACAATCATTTCTGTACTTTTAGGTTTGTTTTTAACCCTTATTACAATCATTTTGATAAGTACGTTATTAACTACTTAAATTCTTAAAAGAAGTGAGAAACCTAAGATTCATTTTGTATTTCTGTTTGGACCTAGTTCTCTTCTTTGATATTTTTTCTCTTGTGTGATAAAGGGCCAAACAAAACAATCTTCCATTGTATTTATATACCTCATAATATTGTTTATTTATTATTCAATTGAAAATAATATCAAAACACTAGCATATGTTTCTAGAGCACTGAACATTTCCTAGGTTGAATGTGGTGTGGATATTCCGCTTCTCACTTTATCAAGGCTATTCCCCACCCCCAGATGCATAATAGAAGTTGCGGAGACACAGTAGGAGAGGAGAAAGTCATCTCTTCACCATTTGTGAGCGTGATTGTTTATTTGATTTCATTACATTTGTGCCAACTCTTGTACTGACCTTTAGATGTACCCCTAATATCACCAATTGCTGGGTACACTGGTGCATTATCTCAGAGGGCAAATCACATTCCAGGTATCTGGCTTATGGCAGTATCTATGAGGTTTTTTCTTTCATAGCTTCCTCTTTCCAGAGGCAAACAAATGTATGTTAAAATACTAAAGACTATTAATTAGCATCTTTCTGAAAAGAAGGCATGTTTTATACTGGATTTTACTTTGGTGATGAGTACACCACTTTGTCTTTCATCCACTGCCTCTGTTCTATTTCCGTGACTGTTTTTATAAAATGTGTGCCTGTTTACACAGATTATAATAAGAGATAAATACTTTTTATTTTTTTTAATCTCATTCTGACATTTAAGAATATGTTCTATCAGTCCAGCAAGGCTCTTTATTTTATCAGGCTCAGTATTAGACATGGTATTCAGTAGTTACTAAAATCACAGGTGATTGATATACGCATGTAACCACATCAATGGAGCACTGAGACTGAGTGATCACAAAGACATCTCCAACTCAGTAAAATATGCCACTGTTACCAGAAAGAAAGATAATTTCTCTCTCTTATGTGAAAGGAAAGATCATTGGCCTTTCATATTTTGTTTAAAGGAAATGGCTAGGCTAGTCTATAGAGTTTTCTCTCTGGATATGTAAAATGATCTCCCAAAGGCAACAGTGGGGAACACATTTATGTAAATAAAATAACTATTTGACAGAGTATTCTGTTATTTTAATTCTGTTTGATTTGGTTCACTACTCTATTGATTTAATCAATTACAGAGATTTTAGTTATTCAGATCAATAACTTCATTTTAGAGTCATCCATACATATATTATTCTAAATTGCAAAAAAAAATGTACATTGTTTGCTTCTCCCAAGTAAATGTGATCAATATTTTCTTACTCTACCTCTAGATTATTCATCTAAAAGTAAAGAGAATTCTGAAGTTCAGTGAAGATATTGTTCCTTGACACTAGTAAAACAATTTCTAATTAACTTTTTACTCCCCATTTTGGGCTTATATACACAGTACCTACCTAGTTAGGTCCACCTAGGAGGAAATTACTTAAAATGTATAAGCAAGCACATGTTTCTAAATTAGAACCTGCACTTTTCCTGTGTAGTAACAGTATTGGACAATTAATTGGGGTTTAAATATGCAATATTTTCATTATAATCTACCTTAAGAGTTAATTTGGAAAATAGACCATATTAACCTACTTCTCAGTGATAATTGTTGCATGTATTCCAAGAGTTTAAAATTATCCCATATGCACATTTCTACTTTCTTATTTTCATTTGAGCCAATGAAAAAGGTAAAATGTTAAGTAATTACTCCAAAGAACATTTAAAAAGATATTTCCCTTCCCTTAGTCAAGAGTCCTGCACATAGTGCAATAATAGACGACTGATGATTGTATCATTATACTCTTGCTGAATGGTTAAGTAGTTTCTGGAGAAATGGGCTTACAAAAGGTATGGGTAAAAATAAGTCATGGTTCAAAACTTTACCCCGTGTAGACAGCCATGCAATCGAAGGGGCAAATTGTTTATTTTTTCTAAACCTTCAGTGATTCCTGAAGGTTTCAGTCAGGATACAACATATTTGTCAATTCTTTGCCTTATGTAATTAACATTTTATGTTTTTATTATATTATAATATTTAAAGTTAAAACAACATTTAATACAGATTAAAATGAGCCATTTTTCACTAAGACATCTTTGCAATTGTTTTTTACTTTTGTTTTTTTTTTAGAACAAGGATGCTTACAATTATAAAAAGGACCACAGACCCCAAGGATATAAGCAATAAAACAATTAATTTTCTCATTAACAAGTTTAACAAGGCATGCAGATTAAAAACAACAGTAATAACAAGTTCTTATCTTTGAAATATTAAATCAAACTGTGTTGCCTCTCAGTTCAAGTTATAACCTGTCTCAAATTCACAGACCCTCAGACATGCTCTACAAACTGAAAATAAAAAATGGTCTTGGGAAAGTAAATTAGATTTCAGATGTCTAGCAATCAGCATAGAACCTAAAATACAGAAATAATAGCTTATATGATTTAGAAATTTTCTTTAATCAAGTTGTATTACAACATACATTTAAGAAGAATAATATAAAAATGAACTGTTGCCTCTAACCCTTATCTTAAAATGCATCTTAGTGTAGTTATCAGATTTAAAAAATTAGTGTGGGGTTAGAAGGAGACAAGCCTGGGCATTTCATTGACTGACAGCGAATAGACAGAATGAGGCGAGGGCTAGAGCTGAGAGCAAAAACTGAAGTCCAAGATACATTTTATTAGCAATTGATGATGTAATTGCTGAAAAAATCTAGAGGGAGTAGTTATGCAGCAAAGAAATGCAGGACATTACATATGGTTAAAATATAAAAACCAGGTAAACAGAAGCATCTACAAAAAATCAAGCTGCTTATTAAATGATGTAATATAAAATTAAGAGAACAACTAATGTTCAGATGGTAATGTTTATTCATTGCTTTTTATGTAACAATGCTGGGAATAACAATGAATAAATTTTACTTTTGACATAAAATTTTGTAATAATCTAACAGATAACTAAATCTGTATGCTCCTTTAAAATTTAGCAAAAGAATTTAGTTCTATTGCTTCTTGTGATGGCTCATTAATTAGAAACAGGCACCTTACTGAAAACAATGAAAAAAGTTGAATATTATGTATATTCAGGTTTATATGTGATTTGGAGACCTACAAAGGTGTAGAAAAATAATAAGGCCAATGTTTAAGGGAACACAGAAAACCAGGGTTGTGAACCCAGAAGTTGGAGACATATTTTCCCTTAAAATATCTTTGAATTCCAGAAAAAGTTTTTTGGGAGATTGGTAAATTCAGAGCCCACAAAGTAGAGCATAATAAATAAACTTTCCTACTTTGGGATGGGGCTGGAAAGAGCTATATTCTAAAAAGGAACTAAGGAATAAAGGACCTTGCAGGAATTTATTTCACCTTCAAGTCATTAGTGCAGACCTCAAATTTTTTCTCACTTCAAAAATGTCCAAGAGACATACTAGACATAAAACAGCTATTGGGATGGAGTTATCTCATTGTCTTTAACTAGTTCTGACATCTTCAAACAGATAAATAAAATTGGAAATTTTAGCTGAAAATTCAAAATTATAAAAATGAAATGAATGGAAATCATGAAACTGCAAGAAAATAAATTAAAACCTTAATGGATGAGCTTAATAGCAGATTAAACAGAGCTAAAGAGAAAATTTGAAATATGCAAAGGAAGAAAATGTTCAGAATGACAAAAGAAATAAAAAGGGAAATACAAAACAGAAGACACATAGAGAATAAAGTAAAATAATTAGAATACAAAGATAGAGTAGAAATAGAATCTCACAAGAAAAATGAAAATAAAGTGAAATACAGACATTCAAAAAATAATGGCAGAGTATCTTTCAGAGCAATGAAAGTCATTAAGCCCCAGATTCAAACAAAGGGACACTACCCCAAGCAAAATAAATAAAAAGAAAGCCTCATCCAGGCATGTCATACTAAAACTGCTGGGACAAAAGTTCTGTTTACTGAGGAAAAAAACATTTTTTTTTTGCACCTCAGAGTATAAACTCAATTTCCATGAGCAAAAATTTACAGAACTAGCAACAGAAATAAATCCACAGTTAGTCAGAGATTTGAACATAACTTTTTCAGTTACTGATAGAACAAAGTGGTTAGAAAAGAGCTACATTATAATTTACTCATATGACTAGCACCTATGCCAACAAATATTTAGTGAAGGGAACTGCTGAGATAAACACTTGATAGCTACCAGAGATTGATTAAAACTTGGACATGGATAACTAAGAAGTGTTTGTATTTCTTTTCATTTCAGTATGCTATCAGTACTTATCATTTACCTCTCTATGTACATATCACCATTTTTTGTACTAATTTTCTTTGCCAATATATTTTACCCTCATTTTGAGTATCCCTCATCTACAAATCTTTCTCATTCTCCATAGTCGTCATCTTTAAATATTGGTTGTCAAGGACTACTATGACTTGTTCACTATCAACTTATTGTTAACCCTTGTTTTCTCGAATATGTGTTTCCCACTCTACTAGAAGACTTGGTTCAGCAATTTCCATTGACCTAAAACACACTAAATTTTCTCCTTCATTTGCTTCCTAGTGATTATACCCACAGTATTTCACACTGTAGATTATTCCAGTGATGGAATTTTACCATTCTCTTAGAGATTTGTTGGCTGTTCTGACATTAAATGATACCATTTATCTTGCAATCCTTCTTACATCCCTTCTCTTACTCATACAAATTCATATTTTTCCATCTTTCTATTACACTAACATGAGTACTTTCTCTCTTTGAAATCTTGGCAAACTCCCAAATTTCAGCTCTATCTCCAAATCAATGACTTCCAAGTCCTTCTAAAGAAACAACTGAATTTTTGAGTATATGTTTTTTTTTCTATCATGAAATCAATTAAGCTAAGATTAAATGACATCACCATCTTTCACATAGTTCTCATGGGTTTTAGATTTCTCTGTGTACTTATTTTTTCAGTCACTCCAAATATTTCTGAGCTGTTTTTGTATTTTTCTTCTCCGTTGTCTCCTTTCCTATATAAATATTTTTATATATTAAAATATATATAATATATACAGATTTACATACTCATTTGTTCTGTATGCAATACTTCCTCTCAACTCCTTTTTCACTATTCTAGTAAAAATAATTATTACCACTTGAGGCTACCATTAGTACTTGTGAAATATTTTCAGTTTCACTAACTTCCAGGCACATGGTAGAAATGCCAGTCGCTGTGCTGCCTGAAGTTAGGCCATGTAATGTGACTCCCTTTGGTCAATGAAGTGTGAAGAGAAGTGTTATGTGCAAATTCTCAATTGAAGCTTTACAAGCCACTGCACGTTTCACCATGTCCCCCTTTCCCGACTACAGTGATAATGGGGAGCATTCTGAATAAAATATTTATTGCTTGAATCCATGAGGGACAGCAATGAGCAGAGCCTGCTGACACACAACAAGTTGTATAAGTAAAAACTAAACTTTAAAGACCCCAGGATCAGGATCTAGGGTTTTTTGTTTTTCTTGTTTTTTTTTTGCAAATAAACGTTTTGACCCAAAAATCTTCTCATCAAACTTGTCTTTTTAATGTAAGTTTTTCTCATTATAAAAAATACATACTTCTTATACACTATCACAGGATAAAAGTATAGAGAAGAAAAAATCACATTTGATTGCACCTGTGACAATCACATGGTATTATACTGAGCTTTGTGTACATCTTTGAATGTGCAGATGACAGTGTTTTTTTATTTTACTATCCTTAATTCAAATGATTTCAGTTTTATTACAAGAATATATAAATGTAAAAATAGTTTAAATATACAATTCAATCAAATTAAAAATACAAAGGGGGAGAATATAAAGTATAGCTAGAAACAAAACAAAAATATATCATTGATGTATTAGGGGGTAGATTAAGTAGGTTATAATATCAGAAGGAAGCTTTTAACAGCTATCATGTAGAGTAACTCAAACCTTGACTTGATTGGCTCAACCTTCACTGAACATCATCCCATGGAACCAAAGGTTGCTGCTTCAATTCCCCTTCATGGCACTTACCTGGATTGCTGGCCAGTCCCTGTTGGGGCATGTGCAATTAGCAGCCAATTGATGTTTCTCTCACACATCGATGTTTCTCTCATTCCCTCCCCCCTCTCTAAAAAATAAATAAAATCTAAAAAAATTAAAAGACTAACTCAATAAGTTATGTAATTTATATTTTCTGTAAGACAAAATCAGTTCAATCCCTTAAAGTTTACTTTTGAGTATATAGAACAGATTAATTCTTTCCCCACTGTTCAAAGTGATGCTTCTGTTAATGGGGTACATATACTTCTAGAGGGATTAATCATTTATTGACAGTAGATAGTCAAGCCCACAGGCCTCCTCCTGAGAAGCATTAGAATAGAAGTTAAAAAATCTATCGCTAATTCTTATGTGGGTTCCTTTATTAACTTTTAAGTTTAAATGGAGAAGTCTATCTGTTGAATAATGGTATAATTGAGGAGTAACGTTAGGTAGAGGAGGCAGGGTGATGATGTAGCACACTTCGGTTTTATTGTAGGATTGTTACATGTAGGCTTTATCTAAATATGCGAAATTTTCTATCCCAGGGCACATTTCAATTAGCTTATAACAATCATAATATGTGTAAAATTCCCATTTTGTGATTCATGTATACTCATTCTTCACCCTTGACTTTGTGTTGCCTCCAGAAGTATCTCTCAATGAGAATGCAATCTGTAAACAAGTAACAATGGTGTCTTAATGTGATTTATCTTTCAGCTCTACCTCACCATCTCTCAATAGTATCATTTAGTTTTCCAACTGTACAGACACTTGTAGTTTTATTTTGGCTTACAGCTTAGATAGATCCCTTTGCTCTTATCTCATCCGTGACAGCAAATTTCATTAATTTAATTTTATTAATTTTTTTCTACTAATATTTAAGCAAGTATGAATCAGCTTTCAATGTTCTCTCTAATTTTAAACCATGAGATATACTTTGCAGTTTATAATTTTGGATTGCAGATGATTCTTATGAAGTGAGCACAACTTTAATAAGTAACAAAATTCAGATGTACCATTAAGACAGCTTTATTTTTCTACAATAATTTACATTTCAAGTCCAAATTTGGTTTTTAAAATTAACCTACTTTTAGATGTATTTATTCTTTCAGTCTTCAACCAATGTTTTCCACGGGTCCCCCACTCCTTTTCCTTTCCAGAGTATTATTTAAATTCCTCCTAACTCACTTTTGGTGGGATTGCAGACTGGTACGACTACTGTGGAAAACAGTATGGAACTTCCTCAGAAAACTAAAAATGGACCTGCCCTTTGATCTAGCAATTCCACTGCTGGGACTATATCCTAAGAATCCTGAAACACCAATCCAAAAGAACCTATGCACCCCAATGTTCATAGCAGCACAATTTATAATAGCTAAGTGCCGGAAACAACCCAGGTGCCCATCAGTAAATGAATGGATCCAAAAACTATGGTACATTTACACAATGGAATTCTATGCAGCTGAAAGAATGAAGGAGC
>CM052539.1:124500607-124557960 GCA_028533065.1 Trachops cirrhosus
TGTACTGAATAAACTAAAATAAAAATAAAAATAAATAAATAAATTCCTCCTAGCTTAGGTATCTACCCTGAATCTAGAAAAGGTAAAACCTTAGGATTTAGCATGTGTTTATTCTGGTATTTGTTGAGGCGAATCATCCCATCAGTGCTTTGAGTGCATCATTTGAGGCATCTAAAATCCAAGCACTGCATTGATCTCTGCTACAACTTGACATCCAAGCCAACTTTGGAACGACTTCTGCCCTTCATGACCTCTGGTAGTTCCTCCTCAAACTTCTTTGGCGTCTGCCTCATAATACTGCAGTGACATGTGACTCTTGGTAAGGATGCCTCTCCTATATGACTCTACATGCTTCTATGTGTATAATTTGTCCTTTGACCAGATTTAGCTGGTGCAGAGAAACATCTAAAAGTTTGATGTCACTAGGGTACCATCAGGGTTCTAACACAAACTGTTCATGAGTCTTCTCTACTCTCAGGTTTACCCTAAGGCATCTGGGGAGTTTCTTCATCATGTCCTTTCCCTGGAACTAGTTCCTTTCTAGAACATACATCTTTAAGACGTTCTCTTCTGCTCATGGGATCATTATTCAGTTCATGGTGGTAACATAAAACTGGTATCTGCAGTAGTATTCATCATTCACAAATCTGTTTATCCTACATGTATTCTGTCCTGAATATTTTAAGCAATTTTGTAATGCAAATAAATTATCTTTACAAATCAAGTGATTTCAAATTATTATCTATGCTATGAATTTTAGAAGATAATTTCAAAGCTCAAAAGTCAAGAACCTTTTCTTTATGGCTCTACAGTTCAACCTCTATTGCTTGGATCAATATTCCTAGACTCACATAACTGTCTCCTGAAATGAGAAAACAGGGTGGGAGCAAAATGGAATTCTAGTAATGAAAATCACATTGATTGATATCAAAATATCACTCTAACACACTTGTTTCATTAAAAATAGAACTGTTCCCTACTTGTATTTTTATGATTTTGTTCTTATTCTTGGTAAGAAAATGGGAAATGAAATAAAATGTTTTTATTTTAATATCTTTAGCCACAAGTCCCATTGGCTTGGAAGCATGCTAATGTCTCTGCCAATTGAAAATTCTTCTTATCACAGTGACAGTAGCTGCCAGCTACCACCCTAGTTCCTTTCTTTCTCTGCCAGACTTCTCCAAGGAATCTTCAACACTTTGAGTTCATGTTTTCACTGACCTTATCTTTTGAAACAATATATTTATCCTAAAAGAAATATTAAATAACTGAAATGTTTACTACTGCAAAATGAAAAACTCCAAAATGATCAATGTACTTGTGTATAGCCTGGTTACTATCTGTGTTAAATGCCTAGGCATATATTCTTTTGCATTTTGTAAATTTTTTCCTCCCCGTGGCCTTTGCACATGTAATTTTCTCTGCCCCCAGTTTTTTTTCCTCTCCCTCCTTCTCTAATTTAAGTACTAGCTGAACTGACACTCGCTCATTGAAGCTTTCTCTAATATACAATCACTTATAGCTACATGCCTCTCTTTAATAACACTAACATGGTATTAATCTGATGTGCATTTGTAATTATGTAATTAAATTATAGTGCCCTTACTAAACCAACAAACATGTCTTTTATGTTCCCTGTTTTACTCTGGAAATTGTTGTGGTTACTGATTCATAATGGAGTCAATAAATGTGTTGAAAGAATGAATCTTTCTTTTAAGGAGTCCTTTGATATGATTCTCACCAATTACCTAAACTATCTATTTTTGAACATTTAGATCATTTCACAGATTTTATTAATAGCAATGATGGTGTGAGTAAAAATGCATGTATGTATAGTAAATACACTGAATAACCAGTCCTCATGGAGTTTAGTAAAGGTAGCTTCATTGTGTTTTCCTCCACTCTCCTAAAACCACTCATCAATGGTGAAAATTCATGTCTTTCCAATCACCTTTAAGTAAGAGAAAATTTTATTGCAACTTGAAATCACCAAATGCATTCTCAATTCAGTATTTAAATGCATTCAACCTCAGGTAATAATAGAAACTTTGAACTTCAGTCAAAGGCAAATATTCTCTACAACTTTTTCTGACCTTGTCTCATATGGATGGATGACCTGACTTTGGGAATGGAAGGTGGTTGGCTTTTTACCTTTTCTGAATTTCTTTCTTCTCTGAATGAATTCTGCTGAATGTTTTCCTTTGTTGGCTTGTTTTTTATTTTATCATATTTATCCTCTGGGGTTAGAACCTAAAAAAAAGAAGAGGTGAAGAAAACAAGAAATTTGACTTGCTTGCCATTTTCATGAACTAACTTGATAATTCCAAGACCTGGCAGATATTTAAAGCTTACCTCTTGGCAAGTATTTTTCTGTTTTTCAGAGGCCACCACATGGAAATTTCCATTACTTTTTGTATAATGTATCTTGCAATAGTCTCTTATTTCTTATATACTCCTATGAATATGGCCATCGTCCCTCCAGCTTCCAAAAAGTGAGGTCTCGTTACCTGTTGAGGAGGACTACTGAATAGAATCCAGTGTGACCTTCAACAGTTCTTACTTTCTCAGGCCCATTTGTGGATTACAGCAAAACCTCAAGAATTTCTTACTTGAAAAAGATTAACACTGCAGGCTTATTCTAAGAAAGTAGCACACCTCTTTCTGTATTTAACCAAAATAGTCACTACCTCCCTTACCCTCTTGATTTTCTAGTCCATAGTCATTCACAGTATTCTGTCAATAACAAGGAAACAATTATAAGCTCTCCCTGTGTACCATGTATGTCCCTCTTATAGCTGAACTAAAGGTAGATCCTACTCTCCAATCTTTCCTATGGGTTCAAGGTAAAAAACATGGGAGACATTAAAGAAATATTTTTATCTATTTTTCCAGCTTGAAGAAATTGCCTCTTTTATGGTCCCAATATGTGTTAATGTCTGAAATGACTGATTCTTAGAATTAATTTTATTATTTGCATATGGTGATATCATAATTCACTTTAGGATTTAATAGCTATTATGTTCTTGTGTTAGCCATAAAGATCCAAAAAGGGTAGCTAAACACTTTCTTGGCATAAAAATATTTCCAGAATCAAAATGTTCTTGGCTTTTGACCAAAAATTATAATGATTTTAATACTTTTGGTATATACCTATCAAATATTCCGAAAGCTTGTAACTGTCAATTCATGCTCCACCACCATTCTAAACGTCCCCTAAAATATTGAACATTGCTTTAAAAATTCTTGTCACCAAAATATTGTTTTAATTTTTTTTATTTGATTACTACTTATTGTGAATATGTTTTAAAAATTGTTTTTGGCCAATGATCCTTTGTTAGAGAATTGTTTATCAAATAATTTTCCTATTAAATTTCAGGCCCTCCAAAAATATTAAGAATATTTCCTTCACATGTATCACATACATTGTAAATATTTCTAGTTAGTCCTATATTCTACCTAAATATTTATGTCTTCTCTCCTCCCAAGAGTCCCCTATGTCTCCAGCCTCTTTATAGCAAACTTCATAAAGCTCAATATTGACATGTCAAGTTCTGAAGGTGTAACCTCATTTCTAAAGGGGTCAGCTCTACGTTGCCAATAAAGTAAAATTCAACTTGTTATTCATAACCCTCAGAATGACACCACACTTAATAGCCATGGCCATAATAATTAATAATTAAAATTTTTATTTAGTGTTATGCTAATTGTTTTATTTTTTTCTATTTGAACCCCAGAACAGCATGTGAAATTTTATAATTTCTATCTTATAAATGAGGAAAAAGTTAAGATTTAAGAATTAGATAATGTCCCCAGGGTATGGTTGGATAAATAATGGTCTCTCAGGAATGCCAATACTCTAGTCCTCAGAAAATGTCCCTATGTTATCTTTCATGGCTAAGCCGACTCTACAGGTGTGATTAAGGATTAGGAGGTGAGGAAATGATGCTGAATTATCCAAGCAGGCCTAATGAAGTCACAGGGTCCTTTTAAATGAGAGACAGAGGGGTCAGAGTCAGAGAGTGTGGGACAACAGAGACTGTCAGAAAGGAGAGAGATTTGAAGGTGTCGTGCTGCTGGCTTTGAAAATAGAGGAAAAGGACACAAGCCAAGGAATGCAAGTTGACCTCTTCAAGCTAGAAATGGTAAAGAAATAGATTTTTTCCTATTATGTCTAGAAGAAATACAGCTCTGCTGATGTAATTTGGAATTCTGACCTCTAGAAATGTCAGATGTGTTGGTTTAAGCCACTAATTGCAGTAATTTACTGCAGCAATAGACAACTAATACACTGGGGTACGGGACTGGTAAGTAGTGAAGCAGTAACTTTAAGTCTTATCTGTTTCATTTCCACATTTCTGATCTACCTTGTCATATGTCCAGTCCATCTCTCCAACTAGAATTAAAGCAATGGCAATGATGTACAAGTTTTAATTTCAAATAATCTATACTACCTTTTTTTCATACTACTTTTAAAGCATGTGTCAAAAAATGTACCCTAACATTTTCCTCTAAAATATGTTTCTTATAATGCAGCTAAAATGCTAACTTCAGTTCCTACAGTATATTCTGAATTTGCTAACATTTTAACTGGAATCCTGCTCCCAACACTCCCACTTAACACAAACACACACACACACTGACTTGTACCATTTCATTGGCACCCTGCAATGCTACTTCCCTTGTAAAGGTAGTCCTGATTTTTTTTTTGGTATCTATGACTTCCTGTGACACTGTGTAACTCTTTTACAATCTTTTATCATAATGTGCCATCTGTTAGTTATTTCTGTCTGTTTTCTTTCTCTACTACATTGAGAGTTGCCTGAATCTGTCGATGATATTTGCCTCTTTTTTATAACCATGATTTCTTAGCCTATGATATGGCTCCAGGTAGGTGATCAGTGAAAGTATGTCAAATTGAACTACAACTGCTTAGAACTGTGTCTTTATAAGCCAGCTCTCACCCATTTAATAACTTCTAGTTCTGCCACAAGGCTTTAATAAATATGGTGCAAGCCCCAAAAATGCACTTTTGGGTCAAATATATTGGGTTCAATCCTCTTCTCCACAAATATTGCTGAAATGAGCCTGGATTTCATCCCAGTTTCTGTCAAGGAGAACTTTATAGGCAACTCCTGGCTTTGGCTGAGGCCTTTATCCCAGGGACTCAAAGGCCATTACAGCTGCAAATGCTTCAAATCATAACAGAAAAGGAGGTTATATTACAAAATTATGTGAACTTTTTCAAATTCAACACATCAATCATTCTCCTTAAAACTGTAAATTCTCAGTACAGTACAACACATTTCTAAAGTAAAGAAAAATGATTTTATATCTTTCTGATTAACATTAGAAAACTTACGACTATTTTTAAGGTTTTCTATCTAGTATTCTTATATTATTAGGGTTCAGTGGAAATGGCTCATTCACAGGTAGTATTTTTCTTAGTTGTTAGAGGTGACTCTTTGCATCTCCTCAATGTAGACATCTATGCTATGTTATTTTAGATGTTTATTTAAATTCTTCTCAAAGGGAACATCATAAAAGTCTGGATTGATCATAGTACTTGTTTTATTTGTCTTATGCTTTAATTTGTAGTATCCTGATACTGCTTAAGTGGTTTGAAAAAGTCTTAAACATGTATGCTCCTTATGGGACATTTGAAAGTTTGAATGTAGATGCAATATACAAACATTTCTAAATGTATCTATCTGATTGATATCTGTGTCACCTGAAGAAATTCAAAAGTATAGTTGGATCAGCATAGAAATTTTGTAATTGTGGAAAGGTCTTTCCTACTAAAATTTTATATTTTAGTACTTCAGGTAATTTTAAAAAGTATTCAACATTGGTCAATTTTAATGCTTCAAATATCTTATATTAGTGCTTGCTATTCTTGGCTGCTGATAGACTCACTCCTAGTCCACTTCGAGTATCTGTGGTAGATCATTCATAGGATGGATAATTAAGATCTAATTAAGAAATTTGATCTTCAAAGCTCATTTTTCACTAAAAGATCACTTTAAAAAATGTTTACTCTTTCACAACTATAAAGTTTCTAGGTGAAAACAACGGGTGCTCTCTTGAACATATGGCATTCAGCAATTAGGGAATATTCCTGAAGTGAGTATTCTCAGAATGTGGATGAATGTACCCATGTGAAGTGAGAGTGAAGGGGAGAGAAGGGAAGAGGAGGTCAAACATATTTTGGGGCCTGGGGAATTTTGTTGTTGATATTATTTTTGGACAATTTTTTCCAAGTACCTATGCTCACATATTCAAAGTATGCTGCTGTTACTGCTTTGTGTAAAGTTGTCATAATGTAGTGAAAAAAGGGAAGATGTTAAAGTGAGACAAACCTGGTTTAAGTTCTTGTCTATGTTTCTAATATACAGTGTCTGGCAGAAATTAATGCCTGCTTGAGTGTGGTTGGTAGGGTAATAACATGGGTGTAATAATTTATAGTTTTAATTTGAACAATTCACATGGTATACTTGAGTGTGGTATTGTTATATTACAGAATTACATGCTTATGATTTTGTAATAAAAAATTTTGTAATAAAAATGTGTATTATTTGTGCCAGACCCTGTTCTTGCACCAGCTTCCTCATCTGTTAAAATAAGAAAAACTTATCTTCTCTGATATTGTCATGAGATTCACATATAATATTTTATCTGCAGTTCCTGCTATGTAATAAGCATTTCAAAAATAAGGTTATTTTTTCCTGCTGACATTTAAAGAGAAAAAATTAGTCTAACTGTTTTCCAATATCATTTGGGATTTACACCTATGAATTAAGGCTCCCCACATCATGATTCATTGAGAAAAAATGGTCTAAGATTTCATTAAGGGTGAGGTTTAAATATTGTCATAATCTTTTTCATTAAGTTTTAAATTGTGGAGTTTGATATATTACAATATTGTGGCAAGGAATTGTAGACACGGGATGGAAACATCAAAGGCAATAACAATGCCAATAATGATAAAAGGCAAGATGCTATAGCTGAGGAATGCTAGGTGAAAGAGAAAATTTAAAGAGGAGTTTTAAAAATATGTGCACTGTATCCACAATCTTTATTTACCCTCCTCCAAACAAATCTTCAAGAAAGTCTGTATCATTTTTGTTTTTGAATTCAATTTGTATGTGTATATATATGTGTATACCCATGTGTAATTGTGTTTATTTTCTTGACTGCAATAAAATAGAAGGATCTAGTGTAGTTCAAAGACACCCAATTCTATTTAGGTTATTGGGCCCACCTAAAGTCATTTTATTATGTATTCATACTTAATAATTTTCATGCTTATTTCACACTTAACTAATAGTTATTAACTAATAATTTCCATTGTGTTTTTAAAGATTTTATTTATGTATTTTTAGAGAGAAGGGAAGGGATAGAAAAAAAAAGAGAGAGAAACATGGATGTGCAAGAGACACACTGATTGGCTGCCTCTCACACACCTCCAACTAGGGACCTGGCTGGCAACCCAGGCATGTGCCCTGACTGGGAATCAAACTAGTGACCTCTTGGTTTGCAGGCCAGCACTCAATCCACTGAGCCACACCAGCCATGGCTATAATACCATTATTAAACAGCAATAAAGGAAGTAGAGAGACAAGCAAACAATTCAATGATCCACTTCTTATAAAATTTAACTAAATCAATTTATGCTAAAGAAAATCATGAAGAAAAACTATTCATTGACTTTGAAATGTCACCTCATGTAGGAAGCCTTCAGTGAACAAACTCAGGAAGAATTGATGCTCTCTGTCATCTGCATTTAAACCATCAGGACATCAACCAGATTCTTGTAGTAGAGTTGCATATGTGCCTCTTCTTTCATTCTTTCATGGTGTGAATTTCCTCATTTTTATATATTTAGCTAAATGAATATTTATTGAACTACCTTAACAAAAGTTTAGTTGATGAAAAAAATACCAAATTTTTACATAAAATGCAATCTTTTAACATTCTTTTCTACTTACTGGAATTATATGTTTGCCAACTGTGGAATTTTTCTTCTTACTATAAAAATATATGCTGAGCATGCTGTCCAGGCAAAGAGATCTGTGTGGTCCTGAGGGATATTTCATTCAGGCTGTGGTAGAACTTGGAAAATTATCTTTGCTTTTTTATAGAGTACAACTTCCTAATGGCTCAAGTGCTGATGCCTCTCAAATAATGTCTTGTTCTCATTTCAGTAATACTAGAAAAATATTGATTGTTTTCACTTTATTTTCCCAAAATTCCACACAGAAAGCCATTCTCCTCTCCTAAGAATGTATATTTCTTTAAATGAATGAAAATGAATTAAATCACAAACCTCTTGATTTACAACAAAATTACAAACCATCTCTTTGGGTAGGTTAATTCTATAAATCATTAATATCTTCACTGGGAATTTATTCTTCTGCAAAGAAAGTGATTTTATACCACCTGACCCTCAGATTCCTGTAGCATAAGAATGGAGCCTCCCAGTGTTTTTCTAATCATGAGGATGGCAACTGGCAACACAGTGGGTTTAGGGTTTTGCTGTCTTCTAGATTAGGAGAAGTACTTGTTCAGAAATCAGTCTCATTCTCTCTCTCTCATCTTTTTCTTAAAAATCGGGCAAAGAAACAATTATTTTCATGCAATAAAAAACTAAATTAAATTAGTTTACTACTTACTACATTTTCATGTATGTTTAACATGAAAGTTAAGGGGAAATAAAATTTGAGATACCTACTGAGTTCATTTCCATATTCCTGTTAGATCCTGGTTTAATGCCTTCCAGCACTTTTTAAAACATCTGTAACTAGTGAATTGGGACAAAGTAGTGAAATGCAGCATCCAAAAGGAACTATGGAGGTTTGGATTTCCTAACGGAAAAGTGGAAAATATTTTTTTCATACTTAGTAAACTCTCTTTCAATTGGCAGAATATTATATGTTAGGCTATAAATGAAAGAAATTAAATACTGCATCAGCAAATGCAACCGGGAAAAAAACAAACAGACATAAACATATTCTTACAAGAAAGCTTTTGGGTGGCCTAAGCAAAAAACCTCAATTAAAACCAAATGTTTAATGTGTATCCAAACTCTAAAACTTACCTGTCAAAATCAGCCCAATCTTTAGCCATTAAAAAAAAGAAGTCTGACAAGAAAACAATTAGTTCCAACTTCAAACCATTTAATAATAATAATATTAAGCTGCTCTATGTCTTTACCATCTTAGTGATTCTGTAATGTCTCTGAACAGCAGCAATATTTCTGTCTTTAGTTTATTACAACCACAATTTATTTCATTTCCATTGTAGACCATTATATGAGAAGCACAAAAGGAACAAAGATGCTAAAATCCTAGTCTTTTCCTTTAAGAGACTCACAACCTAGCAGGATAGGAGTGGGTAGGGTTGTAATTTACTTTTTAAATCAATGAGATTGATTGTAGTTTTTAATACCAGCATTTTTCTTAAGTTTATTGGGTTTTAATAAGATGTGGAAGAGGTTGTTTAATGAATAAATTATTTGAAAATGAAATTACCCTCACAGCTAGTCTTAGATTGTGCTTACATGCATGAGAGAACAGAGCAGATTTGTCACCTGAGCAAAGTCCCGTTTCCCTCTCTCCCAGAAGCACACTGTTAGCAGGAATACACTTACATGCATGGGGTGTGGTCTATATAATTGTTTATTCAGATCCCAAACTCTGTCTTTAATTCACATTAAAACCATGACTGTCCCCAAATTAAAGCTACAAATAAAATTGCCTGAACTAAATCCTGCGTATCATGTTAGTACCTCGGTATTTTGCATGCAAACTCTTATCGGTAAGAGAGGCATTATATTCCCTTAAAAAAATAACAACACCACCACCTTAACAGCAGTTACATTCCAGTTCATTTGGTGAGATGAATGTCATTTACACTTCAGTTTGCACCTTTTTGAAAATGCTCAGAGGGAATAAATCTACACTTTCCAGAATGATTGTGCATAAGGAAGTCTGGGGCTGCTAAGAAGAGGTGTTAGACACGTATGGGAATGTATTAGTTACAATCACACCTAAATCTCAATGATTTCCAAAGTGATAGAGCTAAAGTTTGAAGGATTGCTGAGAGAGTTGGCAAAGATCAATTATACTTGACTTTTCTCTTGTTATTTATAAATGGTTAAACTTCAAAACTTCTATGGGAGGTGCATTTTATTGTAAAACTTGTTGGAAACAAATGTTAAGAGAGATTACGCAATTAAGCACAGTTAAGTTGTTTCTTTGTACAAGAGAACACATGGTTTACAGTGTCTTGGCATTAAAATATGAACACCAGTCTATAAGTAAGTGGGTTATCTAGGTTTATCAAGAACTTGATAAGATTCTCCAACCTTTGTAACAATCACATTAATGTGTCATTTGTTTTCCTATAGTAATTTGTTGTCAAGTATCAAAAACCAATGTAAAAAGAAGAAAGCAGTAAACTTGAAAGTCTGTGTGCTACTCAAAGCCAAATATTTAGGGAGATGAAACATGAGAGCTTAAATATGAAAACTCAGATTAGACATGGGTGGAAGTAACCCTTAAAAAAAAAAGGAAAAGTTAGCCAATCCCTGATTCCTTCAGCAGGGAAAGAAAGGCAAGCACAGGCACCAGCCTGGCCAGGGCCCAGGAAATCAAAGTATGCATTGAAAAATTCTGACTTTGGAGTTCCAGTCAAGATGGAAGCATGGGCAGACAGGGCTCACCTCTTTGCAACCACATCAAAATTACCACTAAAATATAGAAAAACCATCACTCAGAACCAGCAAAAATTGGATTGAATGAAAGTCTACAACTACAGAATTAAAGATACCACAGCCATCCAGACTGGTAGGAGGAGCACACATGCAAAATGGACTGGGCCCCACCCACGTGTGGTGGATAAAAATTCAGGAGGGATATCTCGGGAATGAGGTGTCCCAGATCTACAACAGACCCCATAGCTCAGGGTTCCAGTATCAGGAAGATAAGTCCCCACAATTTATGGCTGCAAATACCGGTGGGGGATTAAATTGGTAGAAGAAAATTCTGGAACCCCAAGCAGTTCCCCTTAAAGAGCCCATGGACAGACTCACCCACTCAGACTCACTCCCTCTGAGCTCTAGCACCTGAGTAATAGCTTGAAAGACATCAGTGGTATACGGGGAGAAACTGAAGTGTCTGGCATCAAGGTGAGCAGAGGGCATTGTCCCATTTCTAAATCCTTTTTCCACAGAGCCAGCAAGCTTGTGCCATATTAGAGACTCCATCAACGTGGCTAACACTGTTTGCCCTGTCTTGGAGATCCTCAGCAACTCTGCCTACCCAACTGCTGGCCCACCCAAACTGCTTTTCCTTATGAGTGGCTGGTCTTGGCTCATGCTTCACAACTTATTAAATCCTATCAAACAAGTAACAGCTGGCTTCAGTGAGCCCCAGGCCTGGCATTAGCAGCAACCAGTGTAGATCACAGCTTGGCTTTGCCTGGGAATCTCTAAGCCCAGCACAAGTAGCAGCCATCTCAGATTGCTTTATAGCTCAGTCAGAGTAGTCCTGGGCTAAACATTGGTGAGGGTCTGCACCTTGGTCTGCACCACTTAGGAAACTCAAGGGCCAATGCACCAAGTAGACAGCTACAGATCACATCAGAGGATCACCACCCTGCCCCTACACAGCTGATCCTCTACACAGGGCAGAGGTTGGTGGTCAGTGGTCACAGCCAATCCTTGCAGCTGATTGGCCTGGGTAAATCCCTCCCATTGATTTGCCAACAGCAACCAAGGTTTAACTAAAAGAGGAGAGTGTACTCAGCCCACAGGAAGGGCACACCTTGAGTACTCATTTTGGGTGAAAAGGGAGGCTGTGTCACTGGATCCTATAGGACACCTAGTTCATTAGCCCACACTACCAAGACACAGAGTCAAAGCATCTCTACCCAATACATAGAAACAAACACAGGGAGGATTCCAAGATGAGGAGACAAAGAAACATGACCCAAATAAAAGAACAGATCAAAACTCCAGAAAAAGAACTAAATAAAATGAATAAGCAATTTATAAGATGTAGAGTTCAAAATACTGGTTAAGTTTGCTCAAGGAATTTAGTGAAGACCTCAACAGCATAAAAACAATTCAGTCAGAAATGAAGGATATGCTAATTATATAATTATAATTAATTCAATATATTGAATTAAATAACAATGTATAGGGAAACAACAGTGGAGTGGATGAAGCTGAGAATCAAATCAATGATTTGGAACATAAGGAAGCAAAAAACAACCAATCAGAACAACAAGAAGAAAAAAGAATCCAAAATAAAGAAGATAGTCTCTTTAAAACAGCCTCTGGGACAATTTCAAGAGGTTCAACATTTGCATCTTAGGGGTGTCAGAAGAAGAGAAAGAGCAAGAAATTGGACATCTATTTGAAAAAAATAATGAAAGAAAACTTCCCTAATTTGGTGAAGGAAGCAGACATGCAAGTCTAGGAAGCACAGAGAGTCTCAAACAAAATGGATGCAAATAGGCCCACTCCAAGATACATCACAATTGAAATGCCAAAGGTCAAAGATAAAGAAAGAATCTTCAACGTAGCAAAAGAAAAGCAGTTAGTTACCTACAGGGTGTTCCCATAAGACTGTCAGCTGATTTCTCAAAAGAAACTTGGCTGGCTAGAGGGACTAGGCAAGAAATATTCAAAGTCATGGAAAGCAGGGACTTATAGCCAAGATTGCTCTACCGGGCAAAGCTATCATTTAAAATTGAAGTGCAGATAAAGAGCTTCCCAGGCAAGAAAAAAAAAAAAAGGAGTTCTTCATCCCCAAACTATTATTATATGAAATGTTAAAGGACTTTTTTAAGATGAAGAAGAAGATCAGAACTATGAACAACAAGATGGTAAAAAGTATGTATCTATCAATAATTGAACCTAAAAAACAAACTAAGCAAAAAATAACAGAGACAGAATCGTAGATACAGAGAGTGTTTTGTTGGTTGGCAGACAGGAGGTAGGGGTATGGGAATAGATGAAGAAGTGAGAGGATTAAGACATACAAAGAGGTAGTTACAGAGTAGCCAGGGAGTTATGAAGTACAGCATAGGAAGTGGAGTAGCCAAAGATCTTATACACATGACCCATAGATATAAGCAATGGTGGGGGGATTGCCTTGGGGAGTGGGAGGTGCTTGGTGGAGAGAGAGCAAAGAGGGAAAAATCAGGCCACCTGTAATGACATAGTCAATAAGATATAATTTAAAATGTAAAATGAAATACAATTGTGTCACCTCCTAAATTAAAAATAAATGAAAAAGAAAATCCTGTCTTTGAAAGCATATAGATTTGGATTCAAATTGTAGCCTTGCCATTATTATTCATGTAACCTTAAAGTATCTTCAGATTCAATCCTTCTAAGCTAATAAAAATAATACCTGCTCAACTGGATTCTCATAAAGAACTAAAATAATGAAACTTAGATATAAGAAAGACCAACACAAGAGACTGGGGAGTGATGGACCGAAATATGAGGGAGACATCCAGGATGGGCTGTTGTTCCAGAAAAAAAAGAGAGAGAAAAAATTGTCTTATAGAGTGTGTAATCAACAAGATAGTGTTTAAGGATGGAGTGGAATGCTGCCAAAGGTTTCAGAAACTGAAAAGTATCTGTAGGATTTAGCATAATGTGAGTAAAAAAATGTTGCAATGTAAATGTTTTAATGTGAATAAGGGCTAATAGAACAGAAGCAATAGATCCAATCTAGGATGTGGAGAGTAGAGAAATGGACATGAGAGGGAGAAATGCTCAACAGAAGAGAGAAATGGCTAGATGAAGATGTGGTCGCATAACCAGTACATGTATAATATAACCCCAATATTTATTTAATCATATCATTCTGCAAGTTTTGTGACAGGATAGTCAGAAGCTAGGAAAATTCTTGGGTACGTGGAATGGGGAAACTGAGACAAGAAAATTAAACACGGCCAAACAGTTTGAGCAACTTATAGCCAGCTGGTGAATCACAAGAACTCATCTCCCCTAATCAAGGGCACTTGAGAGTGAATGGTTCATACCTCTTCTCCTTAACCAAAGAATACACAGCTTAAATTTCCCTGGTCTGGGAGATAGAAAACAAAGACCCAATTCATGTCATTTGTGCCAGCTAAACCCAAGGACAGATGAAGTCAGGGGAACAAATAAAAAAAACAAAACATTAAAAACCAAACAGACTCAAGATAAAAGTAAAGGAACATAGCAGACCAACAAATAGTCCCCAAGCCCTTCCATGTGCTCATTTTAACACATCAGCATATTAAAAATGCACCTAGAATTCTGGTGAATATTCTGCTGAAACCTTCCCCTAAGATTCTCACTAACAGAGAAAAGATATACAGCCTCAGGACAAAGACTCAGTGCCGGCTAGCTCTAAAAATACACCCATGGCCCTTCCTGGGCATGAACCTTTTATTTCCTCCTAAACTCTAAGGGTCCCAAGGAGACTTGCAGCCAGGGAAGCAGTGGGCAGCAGCAGCTCAACCTGAGCTTACACCCTGATCTTGTCTCCAAGGCCCCTGTTTTCCCTGACTTCCCAGTGAGGAAAAAGCAGCCCCTTCTTGGCTTACTCCTTTCCTATAACTTGTCTAGGGAACCAAATCAGAGCATCGCCTAGGCTCTCTCCAGTTACTTCTGCCCTAAGCCCTCCCTTTGCTTCACTGTCCCAGCCTTAATAAACAGACTCTCAAAATCACCTGGGCTCGTGTAGTGAAATCTTTTCTACATGAAGTCAGGAACCCACACATTATAGGCCAGACTGAGGCAGACCCACTCTGGGCCAGGCTGGTGCCTCTCAGGTAATAGTTTCATTAAAATATATTAATTTTTCATTAGATATAAACCATTTTAAGTAATCTACAAACATAGCATAGTATCAGTAATTACCATAAGAAATACTTACAGGTTTCTCTTTAATAAGTGTTAGACATTTGGAACCCACATCTACATAATACACTTGGACAATAAGTTTAGCATTATATATTAATTATTTTTGTCATATTCATCTTAGTAGCTATCATTAAGCTACCTAAAATTGTTTTTGAACATTAAGGCAAGCAATTGCTCAGTGAACAAATGGTGTTAGTAATAGGCAATAATGCAATTTATTTGAGGTAATGTTGCTAAGAAAATTAATCTTCTATTTTTACTTGTAAATATCAATAAACTAAGAAATCATGTAACATCAAATAAACTAATTTAACTATGATTAGTATAGTATTGATACAGAGGATGGTGGGGCAATTAATTTTTCTAGGTTTTTATAGGGAAAATATTTAAAATTAAGATACTTAAAAAGGGTCATCTTGAGGTAGGATTGTTCATGATAGCAAACAGCACACCAAAGAAAACAATGAAATTCAGGATTCTTGTGGCAGGAAGTGATTTTGAATGCAGTCTTGCTTGAAGAAGTACAAAAGATTTTCCTGAACAGAAAATGGGAAATATTTGTCCCAAACTCTCTCTTATGAAGTCATTATGACATTTCACCTATGAAACTTCCTTTGACTTCAGAAAAGGTTCCAAAGATTAAAAAAATACATTGCTTAGTAAACAGGAAGTAACTTAGGTTTATATAATAAATTCCAAATTATATTCTAAAGACATATTCAATAGGGAAGTTCCAAAGCTCCTACTTATGCCTTAGGGATAAGAGACTATACTGCTGAGTTTTATAATCACTTTCTAAGGGGTTTCTAGCTTTGCAGCACTCTTGAAGTTTAACAAATAAGACATCTTCACTCTGGGGAAAAAAATGAAGAAACTCTCTCACAAAGACTTTGGATAGCTCTTACAAAATTATATTTTGATGATCTAATTTTAAATGGATTAGAAACATGAAGATTAAATTTCTCTAGGTAGAAGCTACTTAAGAATTGAGGGTAAGTTGCTGGGCCAAGGATAGATTGGCACTGGACAGCCTCGTCTTTGAAAATAACCCTCAAATATTTGATGAACCCAAATGGTAGCCAAGTTCCCAGAAAATATTAAGTGGATAATGGTTACTCATATGTAAGCCAAATCTCCTAGTGGATTTACTATCACTAAGATATTAACAATGGGATATGTAAGGGAAGTAAATGATCAGAAGAAAGACAAGTAAGATTAAATGTTTCTTTTCTTTTTTAGTCAATTCCTAATTGATGTTGTCCCTCATATAATAGAATGTGTGTGTGTGTGTGCGTGTGTGTGTTTCTGACTTTAAGTCTGGCATGATGGATACTTACTTCTCCATTCATTATGTAGTACATATATATGTATATTTTGACTATCATTATTTGTATTGATTTGCAATATAACTTTAAAGAAATAAAAAAGTAATTTATAGTTCTCCAAAAGCTCATAAAATTTTAATTCATTTATTTTGCTTTGTATTGTTAAATATGCAAATCAGGGCAAAAATCACTTGCAGAAAGCACGGTAACCATATAAAGAGTAAAATACCAAAAATTCCTATTAATTTCCTGCATAATCTATCATCTCTGCTTCTTTCCACTTATGTTTCTTCATCTGTCAACTACCTTCAGAGTCTCTAATATCTTTAAATGCATTATATTCTGTTTTTAAGAATGTAATATAATATATTCTGTTTTTAATTTTTCTAAAAATTAGTTTAGGTACCTTACAAAACATTGTTCAATTGAACATACTGCTTATTTCCCAGCCAGGTTTCTACATTTACACTCCAGCCTTTTGGAGCTACTTGGTGTCAGCACCTCTGCAAAACATAGCCCCTTTTTAGAATATGATCCCCTCATTTTGTGTTCATAGCTATGCTTATTCATGATGCAACTTTAGTGTCCACATACCTTTAAGACATTGTTTGACCTCCCCTAATATAATGAGGAACCTCATCTCTTGGTTCCCAGCCTGTGCCCCTACCATTCCCTTGATAAATGAGAGCAGGTCTTAGAGTCATCCTCATACCTTTGGACTGAAGAAGTGGCTGACCATACAAAAAATATATTCTCCCTCTTCTTTATGAAAGAGTTTTTTTTCTTTATAAGCACCCACCCAAGCAGAGTTCTCATTTCCAAAATCCTCTTGAATCTGGATGGAGTCTCATCAAGTGGAAGTGACATTTGTCATTTCCAGGACAAAGGAATCAATAAGCAATGTCATCTCATCTATTTTTTCTGCTCCATCTTGTTATGAGACATAGTAGATTGAGGCGTGGAGAATAGCGGATCCATGAGATGGAAGGGACCAGGGTCCCTGAGCCAGCACCTAGAGGAAAGTTGCATGCCACTCAGGAGCATCCACATTGGCCTGTGGCACAAGCCAGAATTAAACCTGTATTTTTTAACTTTACTTGTTATAGCAGCTAGAATTACCCTATTCAGCAGCCACAGGAACAGCAAGTAACTCAGTAATTGCTGAAAGAATACATGAATAATTGAATAAATAGGTTAGTGAGTAAAAGTGTCCAGCTTTCCAAGAGCTCTCTTCCATACTCAGTGCAAGAAAAATCAACCTAAGAGTTTACTTATTCATCGTTAGTCTTTGATCTCAGTTAAAAACACAGATGACACTAAAGAGGAAGGCAGATCTGTTATCACATTGTCAATTACAATTTTTAATTTTGCTTTTAAGGTGTATCATTTACCCAGTTTCTTCATATTCATATATCAAACATGCTACTGGACTATTACCACTATTACCACTTGCAGCAAATATTTACTGAGCATTTTCAATATACCAGCCACTGTTGTAAGCATTTTATATGTATCCACTCATCTAATCTCACAACAATCCCATGACAAATAAAGCAGATAATAAAACAGAGGCATCAAAGGTTAAGTAACTCCTGTAATTAGGCTCCAGTTATTATATTGCTTAATAAGTCTCAGTAAAATTGAACTTGCACTGCAATGTAATAAGAACTGGGACGGAAGGAGGGCATGACACTAAAAGACCAGCAACAAGGTAGACAAATGTTGTAGGTAACACAGCCCTGCCAAGAATGTAAATTAAACTAGATAGTTAAAAATAAACTTTTATTGTGGGAGGAGGGTGGGGAGTGGTGAGGAGAAAATGGAGACAACTATACTCGAACAATAAAAAAATAAAAATAAACTTTTACAGAACACTATCCTAGATGTTTACCAACAAATAACAAAGGGATTTTAAAACATGTTAACTCAGTTCTCAAGCAGTATTTAATCTATAATTCCAGCTGGTAGGACCAATGGATTCCATTTATTTAAATGGTTTTCTGAGAGGGTCTGAATATCATGGTGCCTTCCCAAACTGGCAGTAGAAACACACTGTGGCTATGTGAAGAGTCTCCTTTTAAATATTAACAATTGAGACAATAAATTTAAGAAAACAGAAGTGGTAGAAACGAATCTGCTTCTGCGTTCTTAGAATTCATACTTTTATCCCTTTATTTAAAATTAAGCAAGGACCATTAGTTAGGAGGCTTAATTCTCAAGAGCTCAAACCATATACAAATATGACTCAGGTGGTTTCCTCTCCAAGGGCCCAAATCAAGGAAAGGAGCGAGGAGCCAGGCCAGCAGGTCTTGTGGTTTCCATTGTTGCGTTTGGCTACAGCTGCAGCCTTTGGCTTGTTTCATACACTTATGGAAAGACAAACCTCAAAGGTTTGGCTAGAACTTTACAAGTTATTTGTGAAATTCCCAAAGACAGAAAAATAAACCACAGACCTTTGGGTGAAAAATGTAGCACTGTGTTTTTAATGGAAATTCTCATAACTATCCTCCTTCAAGTGTACAGTTTCCACCCTCAAGACTAGTTGCTCTAAAGTATGCATTTTCATATATGTCCTTATTTTTATTCTCTGAAGGAGGTTTTCAACAAGAGTAGAATAAAAATTAAAATATGAAAGCAGGTATGGAACAGTAGCAAAAGTCATTGAAATAGCATGCAGGTTAAGAGATCAGGGTTTTAGTTTTAGCTTGTCACTAAGAATATATTTAATCTTCAATAGGTTACACAATCCTAGTTCCATGCATATAGCTGTATATTTGCCATGTAAGATGATCAGAGTTCATTATACTCTTTTAGTAATAGTACATTCTCTTCAAACTCCATCTTCTGTATTGTTCTATAGTTTTCTCTTCTATTCTGATACACTCTCTAGTTTCTATTTCTCACACAGAAGGTCACTATAATTTGTACAGATTATATCTTTAGGTACATTTGTATAAGTCAAGAAAATAAAGCCATTTAGTGTTTCAAACCAAGGGAATTTCATACAAGTGAATTGCTTTATTGCTGATAAGCCAAGCAACAGATGCTAAAGCAGAGTTAGACAAGAGCAGGAAGCCTTCACAGCATTCAGTAAATTCCTTGCAACAACACATCAAATATTGCACATATTGTCTCCAAAATTAAAAGCGATCTTTCAGTTTAGAGGAATTGTCTCAACATGGCCCAGCCTGGGAGTCCCATAGAGACATCACCTAAGTGGGAGGGATCTAAGTGTTCCTGGTCTTTATCTCCCAACCTCTGACCCCATGCATCTCACTAAGGCATCAGGGTGCTTGCTCCTTGCTGCTTCACAGGAACAAACTGAACATCAACAATATAATTGAACTGTATGATGTTATATGGAATGTGATGATAATTATTCTCCGAATACTATATCGTGACAGGTAGCAGGGGAGATAACATAGTCCTGGGCCCCTTTTCTTTTCACAAAGCCTTGACCTAATTGCCATCACTGTTACCATGATGGTCGTGTGCTGCCCTCACTTGATCGTTCATACACTCACTTCAGGCCTGTGTTATGCCTCAGGCAAACTGCACTCTTACTGCCCCTGCCTGTCACAGGTTACTACCATTTCAGTTTTCTTTTGCAAGGAGGTTTTCACTGTGTTAAAGGCGAAGCAGATGAACCTCACAATCTCAGTATTCCATTTTAGGATCTGTTTCTTGGAATCACTCCCAATAGCTGATATTATATCAATCAGATTCCAACCAGAAAACCACTCTAGAATTTCAATTAAGAAATTCTACATGCAGAATTAAACAGATGATAGAAAAGTTTAGAAGACAAATATGATGATGAAGCAAACCAGAGATTAGAGTGAAGAAAGAGACCGATAGCAAAGGCGACAGCAGATCACTACACCTCCTTGGGTCTGCAATAAGATTAGGAAGGGGTTAGAAAATGCACGTTTCTCTAAAATGAGTGCTCCAGTTTATACAGCACCAAAATTGAATATTTTTGCCACATTCTCAAAATAATTAGTCCTCATGAATGTGAAAATGTTTGCGAATCTGAGCTGTAGATCACATACTCATCCCTGTTTTAATTGCATTTTTTACTCATAAGAATTTCCCAAATATCTGTTAATCATTCAATTTTGCTTCAGTATGTTGCTTAGTCATAACTTGAACTATTTTTTCTAATGTTTCCTGTATTTTGTTTTTGTTACTGCTTCTTTGACAAATTCTTTTAGTCTTCTAGATATTAATACTTAGTTCAATTTCTGCAAAAATCTTCTATAGTGGTATTTATTTAGAGTTCATATTTGGTGTATTATTATAAAAACTATTTTTATGCTACAAATCAAATTTTTAATGGCTTGTGTTCTTAGATCTTATTAAAGAAAACTTTCCCTAATATAAACATGCAAAGATATTCTCCTGCTTTGACCAGTGTGACTCAGTTGGTTGGGCATCGTACCACAAACCAAAAAGTCCCTGGTTTGATTCCTGGTCAGGGCACCTACCTGTGTTGCAGGCTAGGTTGGGGGCATGCAAGAGGCAACTGATAGATGTTTCTCTTGCACATTAATGTTTCCTCTCTTTCTCCCTTCCTCTCCCTCTCTCTAAAAATAAATACATACATAAATAAACAAAAATTCTCCTAAGTGTTCTTCTTTTAATTTTATAATAATCTTTTTACTTAGTCCTTCATAGTTTACATTGGTTTTGTATAAAAAGTGAACATTTTTTTGCTCCAATTACTGTATCAGGATTGCTTTACACCATATGTAACACACTCCATCTATTCCCAAATGAATGGTACTTGAGCCTCAAGTTTCTCTGTTTACACAGCTCTCTGATTCTCACCCTTCTATTTTGTTCTATATTTTTGTCTATAACTTGGACAGTATTACATTGTTTTAAAATGACAGATGTATAGTGTGTTTTATAAACATCTGATAAATAATGATTCTTTGACTTTTTACTTTTTCTCTTTTTTTGGAAACAGATTCAGCTATTAATTAATATTTGTTCCTATATACCTTTTGTAAATGATTTCTAAGATTAGTGTTACAGTCATATCTATTACAGTTTTTGGTTCATTTTGGTAATATTCTATGCAGCTTCTGCCCCATTCCTAGTGGTGAAAGGCAGGATCTCAACTCTGTCCATTCTGCCTGCGGATGTGCAACAAGGGTCTTCAATGGCTGATCCCTGCCCTCCCTGTGCAGGCTTGCCAACTAAGTCAGCAAATGCTGGAGCCATGAGACTGGAAGACCAGGTGACATCTTCTGAAACAAGAGATAAGGGGGATGCCCTGGTCCATTCAGTCCACACAAAGTATAGAGCACAGCTGGTCTTAAGCAGTGATGAAGCATTGATTGTGTGCCAGGACTGCGTTCTTTGCTTGATATGTGATAATGATTCATTAAGTCTCACAATACCATATCCAAAATACCAAATGCATTTCCAAATAAATGATACTTGTTAGAGGGGTGCCATTATATAGATGAGGTCACTGAGGCACAGAGAGGGGAAGTAAATTGGATTTTCTTTCAAAAAAAGGCTGGCATCTGGAATATTATGTGAAAGCTCCTATTTCTTTAATGATGGCAACTAATACAAAAGTTTTCACATACAAAACAACCACCAAAAACAAAAATTAATGTCTCCATCTTACAGATGTAAGTAAATGTCAGATTGAAACATATTTAGAATCCAATGCTTTCTTAAGGAATGTTTTCTTATGGGTGTCATTCTGTGGAATCACTTGTTCGAGTACAAAATAATATATTTATAACATAGGAACATACTGCATAAGCATTGCGAACGCACATTTCATATTATAAAATAGCAGATGTTAGTTAAAAATCCAACCACATATTCAGGTAATCAGTAGATTGGAAAACCATCTTATAGGCTGAAGAGCTAAAAATGAAGGTTAATTTATCATCTCTTCATCATTCTTAAACACTCAACTTCAAAATTTTAAAAGTACTACACATTAATGCTCAATGTCAAACAGAAACAAAATAAATAGTTCACACTCTTATTCCAGAATAATAACTTAAAGAGATCCAGTAGAGAAAATGGAAGATGTTAGGTATATGACCAAACCATTAAGGGTAGTAAAGAGAGTTAACTGAAATATAAAATGAAGGCCCCCGGTGCTTCCAAAGGAGACTATCAAGAAGGCCTTCTAATAGTTTATCTGTCAACCTAGTGCTCTGAGGCAGGCTCTACCCTTGTTTCAGTGATATTCAAAATAAGAATAATGACAATATAATATCAATGTACCTGTATGTGTGCATGTATATGCAAGATTGCCAAAACTTGTCCTATTTTTCTTAAGATAGTCTGTTTTTTAAACTCTTGTTCTTATATTGTGTTTTTAAAAATCCTTGTTTTTCTGAAATAATTGTGATTGTGAATATTTTTAAAGATTTTATTTATTTCTTTTTAGAGAGAAGAGAAGGGAGACAGAGAGTGAGAGAAACATTTATGTGGCAAACATAGATCGGTTGCTTCTCCTATGTGCCCCAACTGGGGACTGACTGAGGACCGAACCTGCAATCCAGGCAAGTACCCTACCAGAAGAATCCAACTGGCAAACCTTCTGTTTGTGGGAGAGCACCTAACCAACTGAACCACACTGGTGAGGGCTGATTGTGAATAATTTTAGATTTTTTTACTGTTTTTAACAAGAAAAACACTTTCCTTCTTAAGCAAAATAACAATCTCTTAGTTACAAAACTTCTTTAGAATTTTATTGGTCCAGAAAACACAAAATTTTAAAAAGTGCTGCTACTGAATTATTTTCAATAGCTCTGTGTCTATCAAATTACACTTTCCCTTGGGTTGTTGCATTAAATCTTTAACAATGCTGACCTGAGGCTGGGTGGGGGTATGTGGTCACATCTGGGGTAACTGGTCTAATTTGATCAGTTCCAATGATCACTTAGTATCCATTTATCTTTTAGGAAAGGCAAACTTTTGACCTGTATCTGAGCTACTTCTTTTGTGGCTTCTGGATCACTAAATTTCTTCTTATATTACTTTCTGAATTTATACTTAGTTATATTCTGTCAAAAGAAAATAAAATATATAATGATTAAAATGTTAAATTCTTGGATAAAATTTTGATGTTTATTAATTTTTCACATGTCTTGACTGAAGCAAATAGTGCCTATAAACCTATCATCTAATCTCTCCCAAAGCAATGAGTTTCTCATTAATCTGTTGGGCTGCTAGTTCTGCAAAGGTAGCATGAGAAACACTCAGCTACGGTAAAAATGAATGTGCAGCACTGTTTTGGAGTCTCACAATGAAAAACAGCAAACAAAAAGATAATTTTCAACTACTGTAGATTTCTCTCTTTGAAATGAACTTAAAACACAGTTCATAAAATAGTAAATTTATTAAAAATATATGTCAGTATTCACATAAATGATAAAGCATTAGCAAAATTTCTTATATTACTAGGCAAAGAAAACTAATAATGCATTTAAAGTACATTTGTATTTTCAAATCAAACTAGCTTACATTATTTCATGTATTTTATATAAAATTTATCATATACAAATATAATGCACTCTTTTTCTCTTCATATAACACTGAATATCTTAATAAAATAAAAATATTATATATTATCTTATGTACTTATTTTGGTTTTAATGTTCAGTTGAAAAATGCTCAATATATCATAAAAAACTATCTTAAAATTCATTTAAAAGTTAATATTTAGAAAGCTATCTAGTGTGCACATGAAATGTATTTTATTGTGGTATATGCATGCATGTTATATTTTTGCATATTTATTTCTTCTCTGTCATCATTCCAAACATATTACATATATCATGAAAATGTCACTGATCTGATAAATATGGATCAATGAACAGTCAAAAATATGACCTTTTAATAAAACAAGAGAAGGAAAGAAAAGAACTAATATTTCTTATTTCATTATTATATGCCAAGTGTTTTGCTAGCGAATATATAAGTATATACACTTAATCATCATAACAATCTTACATATAATCATTATTGTACTCATTCAAAAAAGGAAGCTTATACTGAGCAATTTTGTTTTAAATGCCTAGTAAACATTTTTATTACTTTACATGGGAATTTCCAACTCAGCTCTCCATCCTGTCTTCTGTTTCCATCTATGATTAACTTGTATCAGATAGACTTTTCTGCCAAGGACCTATTAAAGCTGGCCAAAAGTAAAACCAAAAAATGAGCAAGCAAACAGCAGTGGAAGGCATCTCAGAGCATACAGAAAACCAGGATGTGAGGGACTTTCCTGAAAAGAAGGTAAATGCAGTGACCTTCCATTACCACAGAATTTTTTTCCCATTTTTTACATTTGCAAGTTTCCAGGATATACATGCTGAAGAGAAAACATCATAGATTGTATGGTAAAACTCACTGAGATGAGAGGGGAAAAATAATAGATCATGATAATCACAGAAGCAGGAATTTAAGGAAGAAAATTGGGAAAAGAGGGAGTCATAGAGAAATGAAGTAAGATTTGGTGCACCTTTCCCCTCAAGTTTGTGCCAATTTCTAATTTTTTCATGAAGGGCTCAATAGTCAAGAAACTAAGGGAAAGATTCTTGGTAAAGGCTTAAAACATTGCAAAGGCATTAACAATCTGACAGTACCAGGCTGTGCACTAAAAAAGATAATCCCAGGAATCATTGCAAGGTGGTGGCTCAATAAGATCCCAAACTCACCTCCTCCAATTATAAATTTTCACATGGACTACATGTGAAATTATTCCTTATAAGTGGGACATTAAAATGGGATGAAAGGATCATCCAGAACATAGAACAAAAGAACAACTCTGACATAGTAAAAGAGGCAGAGATTAGGTTTTCTCCTAGGAAAAAAAGCCACATCCAAATGCAGAGCTCCACGGTTGGGAAGGACCTCAAAAAGCACAAAACATTCCCTGAAGAGTGAGACGTTTGAGTTTTACATACACGGGGTGACCCCCCCAAACAGAATTTATTTATTAAAAATTGTGTATTTATTCTTACATGTTTAAACTTCAGCCACCTTCAAAGTACTCTCCATTTGATGCAATATACCTATCAAGATGTTCTTTCCACTGCTCACAACAGTTTTTGATCTCATCAGTTTTAATGCCTTTTAGTGCTTCTGCCATTTTTTTGTTTTACCTCTTCCACATTGGCAAAATGTTTCCCTTTGAGGACTTTTTCATCTAGAAGAGGAAGAAAGTCTCTCAGGTGAATAGGGAGGATGGGGAATGGGGGTCATGCCTTTTTTGGTCAAGAACTGCTGAACACTCAGTATCATGTAGGCAGGTGCACTTGTAAATCACCCCTCATGAAATGGGCAGATGTGTTGAAAGAGTCTTCAAAAAAATTTCACTGAAGCCAAACACAGCTTCTCACAGCAATGCCAGCTGGTACATTGACACAGACAGGTTCCTAGAACATTCTACCTAGAAGGGAATACCTGTACTAAAAGTCACCTGTCCTCCAGAAAATAATTCTGTTTTTTGGAGAGGCATCTCCCCTCATAAAGCACTCCAAACCACAGATGCTACACAGAAGAAAGAAACCCCCAAAACAACCGCCTTTGAAATCCAATGGGGATTATGTATTGGAAAACTATAAAACTGTACAGAACAGAAAACCTGCTCTTGAGGAGTTTGCATGCAGTCTCTCACTTGACCAGGAAACCACCACAAAGCATCAGACTGAAAAGTGCATAAACCATGGCTAAGGAGACCCATTTACTAACCTTAAAGCATCTGCTGGAGAAGTAGAAACCTGGTGGGAATCTCCACATGGACTGAAACACAGGCAAAGGGCATTTTTGTAATCCCAATCTATTTTACTAACACTGATGCTAGCAGGTGTCACTTTGGATATTTTACTCGAACATGCTAAGACCGGTAGGCATGCCCTATTGACAGTCCCACCCACCAGCATGCCACAACAGTTGCCAACATAACCCTAGCTAAACTGGGTGCTAAGCCTACTCACCAATGCACTTCAGCCATGCCCCCTACGGCAACTGGAAGGCATATGCAGCCCACATAGGAGCCATAAGTTGAACATATGACTCAAGGGGAATTAACTTCTGGACCCCACAGTACATGTCCTACATAAGGCCACCCCTTGAAGTCTGAGAGAGGTAGTTGATTTGCCTAATATATAAAAACATATACAGAGAGTTAGGCAAAATGAGGAAATAGAGAAATATGGTCCAAATGAAAAGAAAAAAGATAATACCTCAGAAAAAGAACTAAATAAAATGGAACTAAACAATCTATTTGATAAAGAATTCAAAGTAATGTTCATAAAGATGCTCAATGAACTTAGGAGAAGAATGAATGAATACAGTGAGAACTTCAATAATCAGATAGAAAATAAAGATAGTGCTAAACTAAAATTATAACTGAACTGAAGAAAATATACTAGAAGGATTCAACAGTAGACAAGATGAAGTAGAAGAATAAATCAGTAAGCTGGAAGACAAAACAATGGAATTCACAGAGACAGAGCAGCAAAATAAAACAATAATAATAAAGTAAAGATACCTTGGGATTTGGGGGAGAGCATCAAGTGGAATAACATTTGCTTTATAGGGGTCTCAGGAGGAGGAGAAAAGCCCTGACTGGTATGGTTTAGTTGGGTGGGCATCATTCTGCAAATCAAAAGTTTGCCAGTTTGATTCCTGCTCAAGGCCTATGCCTAAGCTGCAGGATTGGTCCCCAGTCAGGGCACATGTGAGAGGTGGTTGATTGATATCTTTTCTCACATTGATGTTTGTATTCCTCTCTTTCTCCCTCCCTTATTCTTTAAGAATAAATGAACAAAATATTTACAATAAAATAACAAAAAGAGAGAGAAAGGGCCAGAAAAATTATTTGAAGAAATAATGGTTTAAAACTTTCCTGATCTGGGCAAAGAAGCTCATAGTGTTCCAAATAAGTTGAACTGAAAGAGACACACACAAAGACACAGTAACATTGAAGAGAAAGAGAAAATCCTAAAAGTAGCAAGGAAAAACAACTTGTCCATGCAAGGGAAACCTTATGAGGCTATGAGCATATTTCTTCAACAGAAACATTACAGGCCAGAAGGGAGTGGTGTGGCAACGTCAAAGTACTGAAGACAATAAACTTCCAACCAAGATTGTCTACCCAGCCAAGTTATCACTCACAATTAGACAGATCAAGAGTTTTCCAGACAAGCAAAAGCTAAAGGAGTTAGTCACCATTGAATTGACTCTACAAGAAATACTCAAGGGACTTCTTTAAACTGAAAAGGAATGGTACTGATTAAGAATAAAAAAACCTACAAAAGTAAAAATTTCACTGAGAAAAGTAAATATATAATAAGGGTGGTAGATCAATCACTTATGAAGCAAACATGAAGGTAAAAAGACAAAAGTAGTAAAATTAATTAAAATTATAATAATTAAGGGATGCATAAAATAAGAAGATGTAAAGTGGAGGAGGAATAAAAATGTAAACCTTTGGAATGTGTTCAAATTAAAATTGCTGTCAACTTAAAACAGACCACTATTTATGTAGGATGTTTTATGTGAATCTCACGGCAACCCCAAGGAAAAGCTTATAGTAAACACACCAGAGAAAATGAGTAAGGAATCTAAACATAACATTAAAAGAAAAAAATCAAACCATAAGGGAAAGAAACAGAAAGGAACTACCAAAACAGTAAAAAACAAATAACAAAATGGTTCTCTCTCTCTCTCTCTCTCTCTCTCTCTCTCTATATATATATATATATATATATATATATATATCCACATACACACACATATATATCAGTACTTACTTTAAATGTAAATAAAGTATTTTTGTCAATCAAAAAAACCCCACAGAGTGACCTAATATAATATATATATACACACATATATATGTGCTACCTACAACATACTCACTTCAAATGTAAGAACATGCACAGAATGAAACTGAAAGAATGAAAGAAGATATTTTATAAAAATGAGCTTGAAAAAAATCTGAAGTAGCTATAATTATATCAGAAAAAAATAAGACATTCAAATAAAGACTGTAAGAAAGGGCTCAATTAAGCAAAAATATTAACATTTATAAATATGTATTCACCCACCATAAGAGCACCAAAATATACAAAGCACATATTAACAGAGCAAAATGAAGAAATTGAAATCAATGCAATAGTAGTAGGGAATTAACACCCCACTTAATCAATGGATAGATCATCCAGACAGCAAATCAATGAGGATACATCAGTCTGACAGCAAACATTAGATCAAAATAACTTAATAGCTATATACACAACATTCCATCCCAAAACAGAAGAATATACATTCTTTTCAGGAGCACATGAAACATTCTCTAAGCTATGTTACATTTTAAGCATCAAAACAAGTCTCAATAAATTCAAAAAGATTAAAATCATATCAAGCATCTTTTAAAACTACAATTGTATGAAAATAGAAATTAATAACAGGAAGAGAACTTGAAAAATCACACACAAAAAGAAAATTGAACAGTATGCTACTGCACAACCAGTGAGTCATTTAAGAGACATTAGAAATACCTAAAGGCAAATAAAAACAGAAATACAGCATACTATAATCTACGAGACACGCTAAAAGTGGTTCTAAGAGGGAAGTTTGTAACAATATAGGCCTACTTCAAGAAACAAGAAAAATACCAAATACGTAATCTTACTTTACACCTAAAAAAACTAGAGAAAGAAGAAAATAATGCACAATGAGTAGAAAGAAGGAAATAATAAAGATCACAGTAGAAACAAATGAAATAGAAACTAAGAAGACAAAAAAAGATTAGTAAAACTAAGAAGTGTTTCTTTGAAAAGATAAGCAAAGTTGACAAACTTTAATTAGCCTAAGAAAAAAAGGGCAAGGGCACAAATAAAAAAGAGGGAGGACACACATAAAATGAACCATGAAAGAGAAGTTACACCAACAAATTGGATAACCTAAAATAAATGAATTTCTTCAAACATACAGACAATAGCTGACACTAAGTTAAAATTTTCCAGGTATCATGAAAGATAGAAATAAATGATCAAAACCAAGAGAAAAAAATAAACAATAGAAACCAACCACAAGGGAACAAGATTTTTAAGTTATAAGAAATAAACTTTAGTACAATTTTGATTAAAATGTTTAAAATCATGACAAAAAATGAAATGACAAAAACCTTTACCAAAGATATATCTAAAAAATGAAGCAAATATTTTGTACAAAAAGTACAATTTCTGAAATTAATAACAATAGATATGTTTAACAGCAGAAGAGAATAGTGATTACAATATTTCTCAGTAGAAAGTAAAACACCATGTATTTCTATTTTTAACCTCATTGTGCTTGATATTACTTCTCCTTTGAAACAACTCGTTGGGTTTCTTATGACTGACTCCTCACGTTAAGTCTCAACATACAGGTCACTTTTCAGAGAGACTTGCTTCAACCACCCTCTTTAGTAGGTCTCCTCTCACTTTACCTATCTATCCATCATACTTTCCCCTTTGTGTCCTTCAAAACACTTGTCAATGCAAAAGACTATAGCTAATGAAATGACAGGTGTAAGGACCTTTATGTGTGTGTGTGTTTGTAAGCTTAGGCAAGTTACTTACCTTCTTTGAATTTGAATTTTTTCTTGAAATAATAAAGATGCTAATACACAAGTTAAATATTTTTGAAAAGTAACTGGGATACTGCCTATAAGTCACCTAACTAAGTGTGAAGGCAGAGTTTTTACTTTATCAAAGAGGAAAACAACAACACACTGAAGAGTACAGTCCATTTGGAGAACTAAAAACCCATGGATTAGTTCAAAAGGCTACATCACAGTAGAAACCATAATGAATATCTGATGTCAGATGCCTTAGTAGCAGCTTTCACTCAACAGTTTACCTGCACAGTAGCACTGGTCTATCCATTGTCAGAATTATAAACTGGGGTAATGTGTATACAGCATGATCCTAAAAATTTAAAGAAAAAAATTAGGTGAAAACTGATTTGATTATTAAATCTTCCCAAAACATAAACTAATTCACTGACTATTCCCTGATATCCCAGACTGTTCATTGTCCAAAATGATCATAATTTTTTTTCTTTTGAGGTTTGGTAATGTATATTTTGATAATGTATCTTTGTTTTATAGCATCTTGATCAAATGTAGAAAGATATAGAAATGAATGAACTGTTTGGGAGTATGCCAAAATCACATTGATTTTATAATTAAATTTCCTACATGAAGCATTCAATTGTCCAGTGTCCAGGTATTGAAAATGATATTGTCAAGTTAAAAAGAAAGTAAATCATCATTTGCTTCCTTAAATAAAATATTATTGATGTTGGCCTGGGATCAGTGAAGAGAATGTTTATGGAGAAAACAACATTTTTTATTCAGTGTCCTAAGCAGATATGTACAAAGTTCATTTTGGATTCTTTAAATCAGGTCATCATGTTTTTCTTTAAGTAAATATTTTTAATGATTTTATTTATTTATTTTTAGAGTGGGGGAAAGGGAGGGAGAAAGAGAGGGAGAGAAACATCAATGTGTGGTTGCCTCTGGTGCACCCCCTACCTGGGACCTGGCCAGCAACCCAGGAATGTGCCCTGACTGGGAGTTGAACTGGTGACCCTTTGATTCACAGGCTGGCACTCAATCCACTGAGCCACACCAGTCAGGGCTCTTTGAGTAAATATTTTAAGCTTTTGGATTATAAGTCTCTGTCAGAATGACTCAACACTAACGTTATAGTTTAAAAACACTCTTGTACCTTATGTAAACAAGTGGGAATGGCTCTGATCCAATAAAACATTATTTATAAAAAAATACAGGCAGTCAATCCATGAGCTGTAATTTGCTGACCTCTGTCTTAAGTGGTTAAGAGACTGCTGGATTAAACCTGAATTAGGAAAAAAATGTAAAGTTATATAGTTATAGTACATATAACCCATTTTTTTCTGGACACATAACTTACAGTGAGATATAGCCTATACCATAAAACATAAATTAGTACAAGAAAACTTGTGTGTAGAATTGGCTTTGTGGATTGGAAGCAAGGAGTGAGAACACATATATAGTAAACCTTATCGCTGGAGACCCCAGCTCTGCCATATTAAACATTTATCTATGGAGGCTGGGGATACTTTATAAGTAAGACTATGTGAAAAACAGACCTATGATTCTAGAAGAAATGACTACAAAGAGTCAGAGTGTGAGTTGGTTACTCTTAGCTTCCTTTAATAAAATATTTCAAGAGAAAGATGACTCAGACAATGACTGGTTTTATGGTGAGATCAACTGCTTCATAGTTTAGAAGAGATGAATGTTGGAGGTCAAGTAATAGATAAAACCTAAAAAACTAATGTGGTTGCCAAAGGACCAGTAAGATTCCTCAACTGATCCAAGAGCTGAATGTTGTGGCTAAAATCAGATGATCAGGTTATGGATGTTATATTCCCACCCAAGACAACTACATTGTAATAGCCTTAAGTTGTCTGCTATTAAAAGGAAGGTATTAGGAATAGTGGAAGGGCATGAGAAGAGAAAGAGAGGAATGGAGATGAGAACAAAAGAAATAAATCATGCTTGAAAATTACATCTAGAAAAAAACTTGGATGTGGCTCCTGGCACATGTAACTGAATGGCAGGAAATAACTTCAAAGTCTCCTAGTTTTGAGGGGGTTTTATTTCCAAAGAAACCACAAACCTGGACTAAAAAATATTTTAGTGTCCAAGCTTTAAATAATTCTTGGGCCCAAAGGCAGAAAGGAAACTACAAAAGCACTAAACCCACAAAGGTGATAGTGATGGGTAGAGCTTGAAGCCTTGAAGAACACCTCCCAGAACGCAGAATCTAAGTTTGGACTTGTCTCCCATTCTTCTCTTTTCCAAGTGGGAAACTACCACAAATCTATCAAATGCAATAGAAATGTTTCAAATAGATCCAATTCACACAAAGCAAAATAATTTTGAGCCATGGCTGGTGTGGCTCAGTTGATTGGATCACCACCCCATACACCAAAATGTTGGGTCAATTTCCAGTCCAGGCACATGCCCAGGGTTCTGCTTCAATCTTTGGCCAGGGTGCTTGAAGGAGGCAGCAGGTGGATGTTTCTCTCTCACATTTATACCTCTCTCTCTCTCTCTAAAATCAATGAACATATTTAAACTAATAATTGTTATCATTACTACATATAACAATGTTGTAACTTACAAAATTATATATCTGTGTATGTGAGCATACATATCTACATATATATACATTTATACATTATATATATATATATATGCACCTGTAGCTTTTTGTTTTTGAGAACACTCTTTGATTATACTTTCTGTGGTCCATGATTCTAATTTCATTAACTGTAGATATTAAACTGGGTGTACATCCTTGCCTTTGTAACATCCCAGGAGAAATGTCTCAGCCCATACATCTTCTCTAGGTCCTCTTCAAAGGACCCAATGTGAGTCCTCTACTTCTATCAGTGTTCTGTTAGGTGAACAAACCCTCAAAATGTATTCATCTAATATAGGGAAGCATAGGTACCAGTTCTGCTTTGTCATTCCTAATACAAAACTACTTTCTCACTGGCTGCTGAGTTATTTTAATTATAGATTGCAATAATTTGAATCCATTCTTCATAAAAATAAAGAGTATCAATTTAATATGATTATAAATAGGGACAAAACAATAATTTTAATATTCTCTTTTATCATGTATAGCAGAAAAATGCCCTTCACTACTGTATAAGATTCTTTTCTCATCTCGCCTACTTGACTTTTAATGAAAGGGAGCATTTTTGGTATTACCAATTACCCAGATATAAAATATATATTTTAATTCCATTATAGTGACTGAATATCTTGAATCATTAAAAGTTAATGACCTGAAAAAATAGCAGAAACTTAAGTATATTATTTTTATTTCTGTTTGATTGTTTTATCTTTGTTTTCAAAATTTTTATTTATTTATTTTTAGAGAGTAGAAGGGAGGAAGAGAGGAAAAAAAACCATCAATGTGTGGTTGCTTCTTGCTCACCTCCCACAGGGGACCTGGCCTGCAACCCAGGCATGTGCTCTGACTGGGAATCAAACCAGCAACCCTTTGGTTCACAGGCCGGCACTCAATCCACTGAGCCACACCAGCCAGGGCTGATTGTTGAATCTTAATGACTTAAAACTTCACTATAATTTACTCTACAGTATGATTTTCACTTCATAATTCTCATGTTTGCATCCCAGAATTTAGTATAATATATTTATATTTCATTACATCTGTAAATTTAAATGCAAATAAAGCTCTTTAAAACATGACCATAAAAAAGAAAAGCACAACCGATTCTGAGGTTGTTCCCCAGTATGTTTTACTTAGTTGTTTTCACAAATAAATAAGCCAATCCAAATAATTATTTTATTAAGTAGTATTGGAACAAGAGCTAAGATTTAATTCACAAAAACATTTACTTAATATTTACCAGTTGCATTGAATCAGAATACTTCCAGAATATGAATCACAGCAATGTCCAATGTTGTATCCTGGAGCCTTGGGTGGAAAACAGTCTGGAGCTAATCCAGAATTCACTTTTTCTCATCATTATTTGGCTGTGGTTTGATGTGCCTGTAAAGCAAAAGGTGACAAAGTGGCAGTGAAAATACGGTAGACTGTCTGATTTCATTTTTTAGGTGGCTTTAAAAAGTCACCATATTTAAAACAGCAAATGAGAAAAATAATAGAAATATCACACAGTCTTAATGCTCATCTCATACAACAGATGAGAAAGGCCAATAAAAGAAAGGAAGGCTTTATAAATAGAGCTTGATGAGAAACATAAAGGTGAGGATAAATACCTACTTACCTTAGACACAACACGACAGCGCACCAAGACCTTTGACAGGTGATAAAGACACAACTTGGCACAATCAGCAATTATATTTGGCACCTACAAAGGAGGTAGTGAAGCAGAAAAGTCTGTCCAAGAATTAATCTGCAGCTGCAGTACATAATGCTTCATCATCTCCAGGCTGCAATATGAAGCACAGTCAGGTAGGTGGACCTTCCTTAAAAATCAGACCATCAGACATTTTTAACAATTGAGCAAAGAAAAGATATTAATAAATAGATACTGCATGTAAACCCAGATACAGATTTTTAAATCATACATGGGATATCCTGTTCTTAGTGCTTCCCAACATGCATTAAAAACTGTCATTTCAAGAGGAATATTCAAATGCCTCCCAATTGTCAACAGTCTTTGGCTAGTTTTAATCAAATAGTTTGATGCTTCAGCTTGATATCCATTAACACTTTTAAATTACTTTTAGTAAGAAGTTATAAAATCAAGAATATGCTGTATATTGATCTTTTTTAAGTGAAAAGGACACAGCATTGATGTGATTTTTTTGTATCATAATTTAATCACACTTCACTAAAAGTAATTTCCTTTGGTAAAAACTAATCAAGTATTATATCCTTTTTTTTTCCTTTCTTTTTCTCCTAGTGAATCATGATTGTTTTAGGTGACCTGACAATATCCATTTTTCAGGATAAAATTCAATAAGTAATTCATACAAAGTTGTCAACTCATGGATTTAAATGTGGTAATAAATCCTGGAAGTTCTGCTGCACTTAATTTTTTCTTAAAAAACTTTCAAACTGCTTAACTGATATCAAGAAATTAAATATTTATACATATTTTGTCTTCATCTGCACTCTTTTAAGTTAGCATATTTCTATCATATTTCCAAATTCACTTTTTTTATCTCAACAACCCATTATTAAAATTGGTTTTAAAGAAATGAACAACTCAAAAAACTATCTTATGTAATGTTATTTAATTTCTTGGATTTGTACTTTAATGGTTGTGTGAGAATGCTAAACTGAGCCAAAGTTGCAAAATAAAATCTCGGATTTCCTCATATGTGAGACTTACCCAAATCAATTGAAACTACTCAAGGGTAATCAAGTGTACAACTGGAGATAATAATTTCATTTAGCTGTAATATTATTTTTTAATGCTGGCTTCTTGCCTTGTGCATTTCGTATTTTTGTTATGCTTAGCTTGCTTAAAATTGTAAATTTGAATCATTCGTAACTGAGTCTCATAACTAGGAAATATTTACTCTTCACTCTCATCTTGACCCCAGTCTCTGCCTTCTTATATTCAGGCTTCATTTGTCTTTCCAAATAAATACGACCATATTTCAAGTAAAACTCATACCACCCTAAAATACCTTATCTCTAAATTGACCATTTCTTCACCATATCCTTAGAAAGCATCTTCCCAACAGCCAGCTGCTGAGCATTGTTGAAGCAAACTCAGCTAATCGGGGCTTTTAGAAATTCATGCTGTATCACCAATACTACCATTTGAAAATCTTAATGATGCTCTATAAGGGCAGAGTTCAAAGTTAGCTTGTCTGTTCTCTTCACTGTTGTAGCCTCGTAGCCTTGAAGAGAAAATCCTACTTGGTATAGGCTCAGTAAATATTTAATAAATAAATACATTGCCGCTGTTCAAATCAGCTCCAGTTTTTTTCTACCTCCACTACCCTTCACTCTCAAGACCATTCATTATGTGCTTTCATTATTTCCTCCATTTTTTTTTTAATTACAAACATTTTGTGATGAGAAAAGTAAGAATTACTTCTGTTGGGTAGCTTCCAACTTTTTCCAACACAGCCTCATTATTTGTTCATATCTTTACTTTTCTTCTTCTCTATCTCTGGTCTCCTAAGAAAGGCCAAAGTCTAAGACTATTTTAGTATTCTATTCCATGTTGTCTTCACATTCATTTTTTTGTCCTCACTCTTAACTTCATAGATGTAGACAGCTGTAACAATTACAATGTACTTTACAGGTCATCTGATCTACCTCTCTCATTTAATCAATGATGTAAATAAAACAGAAAGGGTGAGGTGGCATTTTGAAGATCACAGACAAAGTAGTTGCAAAAACAAGATTATAAGGAGCGTTTCAGACAACTGCCCTATGTTGTTTTTACAATGCCACTGTGATTACCCCTTTTCACTCCCCAATTTTCTCTCTCTCTCTCTTTTTTTAAGGAACATTTTATGAAGTCTATGACAGGCAGAGAAGGATCTCCCAAGGAATTATCTTTAAATCACAGAAATAAGCATTTATTGCCCTGGCTGGAGTGACTCAGTGGATTGGGCACCAGACCGTGAACTGAAGGCTCAGTGGTTCAACACCCGGTCAAGGGTACATGCCTGGGGTTGCAGGCCAGGGCTCTAGTTGGGGGCATGCAAGAGGCAGCCAATCGATGTTTCTGTCACACATCAATGTTTCACTCCCTCTTTCTCCGTCTCTTCCCCTCTGTCTAAAAAATAAATAAAAATCTTTTTTAAAAAAGCAGCATTTGTCTAGCGGTGAAGGCACAAAACAACTTATATGAAAGCAAGCAGTCCAGAAAATCAGGAAACTGCAAAGAATTGGATGATGGGGGAGATAGTGGGAAACAAAACAGCCAAATTTTAAAGTCCTTTTATGCCATGCTAAACAATCAATAATTTTTTTGCAGACATTAGAAAGCCATTTAAGTATTTATAGTAAGGTAGTAACATGAACATGTTTTTGTTTCAAGAGATATACCTGAAAGTTGTGTAAAAGGAGAACTGGAGCAGAGATTGGTTTAAAAATGCTATTTATATGTGTTTACAAGCAGTTGACACTACCTTAATAGGTTATCACAATTTTAATCACCTTCAGGTAAGTTTAAAAGCTTAAGAAATTGTTTCCTCTGTCAAAAACATTTGAACATTTTAAATTATTTTTTCATTTATAAGACTTTAATTATCTACATATAACTGTTTCTTTAGTTACTTTGAAAATAATCTAGTTTCATACAGATGCAGTAATATATAAATTTATTTTTGAAAAGTTGAAGTAAACAGACATGTTTACTTCTTCAATATTACAGAGTAAAAGTTTGTTAATATTTCTCTTCCTATTAGAAAACTTTACTTCTAAGGCAGTTTTATGTGAGTTCATCTTCAAGGTGTTCCTCTGACAACAAATCTAAAATTACTCTGTTACTCCCTCCTTCCAACTCTGAGTATTTTATAAGAAGTAAAGTGTGATTTATTTTTAGTTTTTAAAATGGATGATCTCAGCTGAATTCTGCTCCCAGATAATTAGTAAATACCCTAATCTCAGATGCCAGTTTGATGTTATATGAGCAACCAGACCTTCTTTACACTTGTCCTTGTACTAGCTGTTAGTCCTCAAATTGACAAGTATAATCTTACTTCTAAATATGGTTCACATCAAAATTATTCGTAAATATTTTTAAGCATGCAGATATTGGGGCCTCCAGAAAGACTCAGTGAACCAGCATCTCCACAAGTGGATCAGAAAACTGTGCAGGAGGCTGCAGTGGGAGTTGGGTCTGAGCACTCCCTCGTGGGTGAGGCAGTACCCATCTCCACCCAGGGATGAGCAGCACATTGCACATTAGGCAGATGACCCTCACCCATTACCAAACTAGGTACCAAGGGATCCTGGGTCCATGGTTGCTTTCCCTCAAGGATTGCCCAATATCTGTGGAATGAGTTTGCTACCAATGGCAAGAGGATACTGATTTCCTTGTCACACGAACATACACATGTGAAGTCAAGAATTGGAGTCAGGGACATGTATGAGGGTCTGCACTCATCAGGAGAGATCTAGTTCAGAGGGAGGGAACATTACAGAGCAAATAAAAAAACACCATGATAAGACGAGAGAGAGAGAGACTGTGGCAAACACTTTTAAAAAGCTTTAGCACTTTTAATAACATTTCCCCTATCCATGGCTTTTGAACAAGTGTCTTGCTTTTTCATTTTTCAGTGCAACCCACAATTTACAAGCCAACCATGCCCTGAGATATGATTACAGATTTGGGGATGTACAAAGGGAGATAGTTTTTACTTAGCCATTCTTGTATTAAGGAGATAATAACTGTCTACCAGTAAATTCTCTCAAGTCAACTACCCTATTCTCCAAAAGGGAGACAGTCTCACTATATCATTTCTAAGACCTACCACTTTTTAAAAATTTTACTTATTTATTTTTAGATAGAGATGAAAGAGGGAGAGAAACATCAATGTGTGGTTGCCTCTCACACCCCTCATTGGGGACCTGGCCCACAACCACAGCATGTGCCCCAACTGGGAATTAAACCAGCAACCCCTCAGTTTGCAGGTCAGCACTCAGTCCACTGAGCCCCACACCAGACAGGGCATAAGACCTACCTTTTATACCCTACATACTGATATTTTGACATCAAGATCTATTTCATGGTATAAGATTGCCTCTGAGGAGGTCAAAGCTGAGCCCACTTCTTCATGCCCCCAGCACAGATTTTCAGCTGATTTTCTGGCAAATGACCTGAATAATCAGTGAAATCTCAGTTGATATGAATTTTTAAAGCCAAGGAATATAAAGGAAGTTTCACACGACCCAGTAAAAGATTTTATAAGTTGAAGGGGAGATATCCTGTGCAATGTACCTACAGCAGAAAAAAAGAACAGAGGGGAGAAAATACAGCTAAGTAGCGCCCACCCCTCCTGGAGTGGGGAGGAGCGCTGTTCCTTCACAGGGAACCCCTAACCCTAGTCAAAAGTGACTGGAGGGTAAATGGAGTGTAGGAGACTCAGGTTACACACACACAGTGAGCAGCATATCTATAGCTGCAGTGCCAATCAGGACAGTCCAAGAGAGAACGTCTACCTCCTAAAACTGTAGGAGACATTGGCAAGCTGTGGCCATCCCTGCTGGAGAAAGATTTTTGCCTTTCCCGGACGTAGAGTGCATGGAGAGCTGGCCAGTGGCTTGGAGCTGCAGTGTGGGTGCCACATACAGAACTTTTTTTTAAGAGGGACTTTTTTTTAAACAGGTGTGACTGAGAAGGGACCTCACACATGCTGCACAGTTGCCCTGCCAGCAAAAAGGCCTGATTCAAAGTGCAGGTCCTCCCCACTGAACCCAGCTGACCGGGAAGAGTAAGAGGCTGCACAGAGAAGAGATCGCGGACCCCACCCCATGTGACAAGCCAGTGGGGGACTGTCCACACAATGGAGGGTTTGAGTCTGAGTTTCCTACAAAAGCAGTAAGCTAGGAACTGGAAGGGCAAGAACTGAGGCCTTAGATTGATTTGCAGCCAGGCAGGGCCACCAAAACGGGACAGAGTACAAATCTTCCCCTGGGAAGGGGAGGGCATGCCCATCCCCCACTTGCAGGATTGCAAACTCTGCAGTATTGTAAGGCCAGGCCCAAGAATCCCCTTTCTGGGCACAGAGGAAAGAAAGAGAATCTCCAAAGGAGCACTTCATGAAGTTTTATCAGATACTATCCCGGCTCCTCCTCGGGTCCCATTTCACTGAAAAGAGCAGAGCAGAGAGATTATAAATTGGTGCAGCAAGGGGTACTCAGGGCCCCTCCAGCCTCAGCTTTCACACAGAGCTGCCATCAGCACCAGGCAAGAAAGAGCTGACTCTTTTACACAGACTGGCCCCTCACATGAAATGGACAGCTAATTCATCGGAAACTATACATTATTGGAAATAATCTGGGATAGACCAAGTCATGTGGCACAGAGGTGGGGAAACACACCAGCCCTCTTCCCTGAAGACTGAACAGAGCCTCCCAGGAGGGGGGTGATCCAGGTATCCAAACCTGCTGATTGCACTAGAGGCCTCCTCAAGAAGCAGATGGAGGTGGTACCTGTGGTGCTGCCAGATGTTAGGTGCAGCACCCCTGGGCCTTGTGCTGTTAGAAAGCCAGCAGGGCAGAATACCAAGGACCAGCCAAGCCTGAAAAAGATAGCCACAGACTATGGACTGCTTGTAGCCTCAAATAGGTTTCCTAAAGCTAGACTGGGACACCAGCTGACATTAGGGATGGATCATGAAGGGAAGACTGTAAGCCAACAATACTAGACTCTGCTGCAATGAATTCCACATTGTTCTTTTTTCATTATTTGCATTATTTTTTCTTCTTCATAGCCTTTTAACATTATTTTTTGTCTTCAATTTTGTTCCTATATTTCACTATTTTTTATTTTATTATATATTTTTACTTTTATTATTTTTATTTTAGTTCCAATTCCAATCTCATATTTTACTCTACCTTTCTCTTACTCTGTTTTGTCCTATTCTCTCCCTATTTTATTCTTTATGTTGTAAATTTTATTTTCTTTTTTTTAAGCCTTGCTTCTATTCCCTACTCTTATTATTTCTCCTCCCCCTAGCCTCTCAAAATCATTTTTTCCATTAGTCACGTCATATACTTTTTTCCTTTCATATAATATTCTTATTCTCTTTCCACTTTTGCTAACCTTAGATCATTTGTTTTTAATATCGTGGTAGTGGTTAGAGGTAGTATTTTTGCTGGTGTAGGTTTTGTAGGCTGGATTGTTTTGTTCTGGCAGCTGCTGTACAATAGCGTACACGAGACATTGTGGGGATTGTGACTTTCATTCAGTCAGCAATAGGGGAGAACCCAACAATGAATGGGCCAACAACAATCAAAATCCATTGCAACAAAAGAGCCCATGTAAACTGCATAAAAGACATCCCTAGAGTTTCCAGTTTAAGAGTTCAAGGAGAATGCACCACTGAGTCACATGACTGTTACAATAGAAGGCCATCTCATGAAGACAGGGAGTCAAAGCAGATCATTCTAATACATGGAAACAAGTAAAAAAAAGCCACCTAAAATGGGGAGAAAAAGAGACAATCCCCAATCAAAAGGAAAGGGGGAATCCCCAGAAAGAGTGCAAAATGAAATTGAGGCAAGCAATTTATCAGATACAGAGTTCAAAGCAATGGTTTTAAGGATGCTAAAGGAACTCAGTGAGAATTACAAGGAACTTAGTAGGAACTACATTAAAAGACACATAGAAACTATTAATAAGAACCAGGAGAAAATGAGGAGTACAATATCTGAAATGAAGAATACTCTAGAAGGAATTCAAAGCAGGCTAGATGGAGCAGAGGATCAAATTAGTGAGTTGGAAGAGAGGTAGGGAAAAAACACCCAATCAGAGCAGAAAAACAAACAGAAAAAAAAGACTCAAAAGAATAAAGATCATTTCAGGGAGCTGCAGGACAATACAAAACATAATAATATTCACATCATAGGGATTCTAGAAGAAAGAAAGGAACAACAGATGGAAAACGTGTTTGATAAAATAATGACAGAAAACTTCCCTAGCTTGGTAAGGGAAAAAGTCATTCAAGTTCTTGAAGCACAGAAGGCTACAATCAAGATGAACCCAAAGAGGCCCACTGCAAGACACATTATAATTAAAATGGCAAAATTTAAAGACAAAGAGAAAATTTTAAAGGCAGCAAAAGAAAAATAGCTAGTACTATACAAAGGAGCTCCATAAAACTATCAGCTGATTTCTCCACAGAAACACTACAAGCAGAATGGAATGGCACAAAATTTTCCCAGTAATGAAAAGCAAAGGCCTACAACCAAGACTACTCCATCCAACAAGGCTCACACTTAAAATGGAAAGTGAAATAAGGAGCTTTCCAGACAAAAAAACAAAGGCTAAAAGAAGACATCTCCACCAAATAAGAATTGCAAGAGATGCTGAAAGGACTGCTTTAAGAAGAGGAAGGAGAGAGAGCGGAAGAAAGAGAGAGAGAGAGGAACACAGGCACATATGAAAAAAAATGGCAATGAATAAATACCTATCAATATAACCTTAAATGTAAATGGATTAAATGTTCTAATCAAAAGACACAGGGTAGCTGAATGGTTAAGAAGACATGAACCACATATATTCTGTCCACAAGAGACGCAGCTCAGAACAAAAGATTTACACAGGCTAAAAGTGAAGGGATGGAAAAATATATTCCAAACAAATGGACATGAAAAAAAAAGCTGGGGTAGTGACACTTATACCAGACAAGATAGACTTCAAAACAAAGGCCATAGTAAGAGACAAAGACAATTACTACATAACACTTAAGGGGGTTGTCCAACAAGAGGATATAACCTTAAGTGTTATTGTAAACATATATGCATCTAACATAGGAGTACCCAAATACATAAGGAAAATCTCAGAGACTTTGAAGAAGGAGATCAACAGCAATACAGTCATCATAGGGGATTTTAACACGCCACTGTCAACAATGGATAGATTTACCAAATAAAATATCAACAAGGATATTGTGACGCTGAACAACTACTACATGTCATAAATGGACTAAAACTGATATTTAACAGGGCATTTAATTCCAAAGTAGCAAAATATACATTCTTGTCAAATGCACATGGATCACTTTCAAAGACAGACCACATTACAGGACACAAAACAAACCCCAACAAATTCAACAAAATTGAAATCATATCAAGCATCTTCTCAGATCACAAAGGCTTGAAACTAGAAACCAACCTCAAGGAAAAAACTCAAAAACATTCATATACATGGAGACTGAATAACATGTTATTAAGTAATTAATGGGTTAACAAGATCAAGGAAGAAATCAAAAAGTACCTGGAAACAAATGAAAATAAGTACAGGATAACCCAAAACTTGTGGGACACAGTGAAGGCAGCTCAAGAGGGAAGTTCATAGCAAGAGAAGCCTACCTACAGAATATTAAAAAATCTCAAATAAGCAATCTAACCCTGCATCTTCAAGAACTAGAGGAACAACAACAAACAAAGCCCAGAGTGAGTAGAAGGAAGGAAATAATCAAGAATTAAATGACATAGAGACTAAACAAACAAACAAACAAACAAAACAATTCAAAGGACCAATGAATCCAGGAGCTGGTTCTTTAAAAAGATAAACAAAATTAACAAATCTTTAACTTGAACCATCAAGAAGAAAGGGGAGAGGACCCACACATATAAAATCAGAAATGAAGAACTAACAACTGGTACCCCAGAAATATAAAGGATTGTAAGGAATTACTATGAACAGAAGTAACAACTGATACCCCAGAAATGCAAAGGACTGTAAGGAATTACTATGAACACCCTGGGAAAAACAGATAAATTTATAGAAACATACAATCTTCCAAAACTGAGTCAAGAAGAAACAGAAAGCTGAACAGGCCAATAACAACTAAGGAAATCAAAGCAGTAATCAAAAAGCTCCAGGCACACAAATGCTCTATATCAGATGGCTTCACAGGTGAATTTTACCAAACATTCAAGGTGAACTAATTCCTATTCTTCTCAAACATTTCCAAAAAAATTCAAGGAGATGGAAGTGTCCTAAACTCTTTTTAAAAGGTCAGTAATATCCTAATTCTAAAACCATGTAAAGATACAACCAAGAAAGAAAATTATAGCCCAATATTTCTGATGAACAGATGCTAAAATCCTCTAGAAAATATTGGCAATCTGGATTCAGCAATACATTGAAAAGATCATACACCATAAATAAGTAGGATTTATCTCAGGGATACAAGGATGATACAATATTTGCAAATCAATAAATGTAATATACCACATAAACAAAATGAAGGACAAAGCCATAGGATCATATCAATGGATGCATGAGAAGCATTTGATAAAATCCAGCACTCATTTATGATAAAAAATAGCAATGTGGGAACAGCGGGAGCACACATCAACATAATAAAGGCCATATATGAAAAACCTACAGCCAACATTGTACTCGATGGGCAAAAACTAAAAGATTTACCACTAAGATCAGGAACAAGACAAGGATGCCAGCTTTCACCACTCTTATTCAACATAGTACTGAAAGTTCTAGCCATAGTGATCAGACAAGAAAAAGAAATAAAAGGGACCTGAATTGGAATAAAGGAAGTAAAACTGGCATTATTTGCAGACAACATGATAGTGTACATAGAAAAACTACTCAAACCAAAAAACTACATCCCACCAAAAAACCACTCAACATAATAAGTGAATTTGGCAAAGTATCAAGATACCAAGTTAATATTGAGAAATCAATAGCATTTTTGTACACCAATGATTGAACTATTAGGAAAAAAGTATAAAATAAATCCCATCTACTATAGCAACAAGAAAAAAAAGTACCTAGAATACATTTAACCAAGGAGTTAAAAGACCTGTACTAAGAAAACTACAGAACACTGAAGAAAGAAGTTGAGGAAGATACAAAGAAATAGAAGCATACACCCTTTTCATGAATTGAAAGAATTAACAATATTGAAATGTCCATACTATCCAGAGCAATTTACTGATTCAGTGCAATCCCTATGAAATACCAATAACATATTTCACTGATCTAGAAAAAATATTCCATAAACATTTATATGGAACCAAAAAGGACCTTGACTGGCCTTAGCAATTTTTAGAAAGAAGAATAAAATTGGAGGGATCAAAAAACTTCATATAAAACTATATTACAAGGCCACATAATCAAAAGATTCCAGTACTGGAATAAGAACAGACCCATAGATCAATGGAACAGAATAGAGAACTGAGAAATAAACCACTGTCTCATGGTCACTTAATAGTTGACAAAGGGGGCATGAGCATACAATGGACTAAAAACTGTCTCTTCAATACATAGTGTTGGGAGAACTGGACTGGTACATGCAAAAAATGAAACTAGGCCACAAACTTGTATTATATACCAAAATAAACTCAAAGTGGATAAAAGGCTTAAATATAAGTTGTGATACCATAAAGTCCCAGCAGAAATCACAGGCAGTAAAATTTCAGATATTTTTGCCAATATATCTCCTAGGGCAAGGGAAATAAAGGAAATAAAAAACAAATGGGACAACATCAAGTTAAAAACTTCTACATGGCTAAAGAACCATCATCAAAATGAGAAGTTTATTGACCATAAGGAAGAACATATTTGCCAATGATACATCAGGCAAGGAATTAATCTCCAAAATGTATAAAGAATTCATATGACTCATCACCAGGAAGACAAACAATCCAATTAAAAAATGAGAAAAGAAACTGAATAGACACTGCTCCAAGGAGGACATACAGAGGGCCCATAGACAGATGAAAGGTTGCTCAACATCACTAGCCATCAGACAGATGCAAATTAAAACCACAATGAGATATCACCTCACACTTGTCAGAATGGCCATCATTAAAAAATCAACAAACAATAAATGTTGGCAAGGAGGTGAAGAAAAGGGAACCCTAGTGCACTTTTGGTTGGAATGTAACCTGGCAGAAAACAGTATGGAATTTCCTCAAAAAATTAAAAATGGAACTGCCTTTGGACCCAGTGATCCCATTGCTGAAAATACACCCAAAGAATCCAGAAGCACCAATGCAAAAGAACTCATACACCCCCATGTTCATGGCAGTGCTATTTACATAGCCAAGTGCTGAAAACAGCCTAAGTGCCCATCATTACATGTGTGGATCAAAAAACTGTGATAAATTTATATAATGGAATACTACACAGCAGAAAGAAAGAACTCCTGCCTTTTGTGACAGCATGGATGGAACTGGAGAATAGAATGCTAAGTGAAAGTAACCAATCAGTGGAAAACAAATACCATATAATCTCACTTATAAGAGGAATCTAATGAACAAAATAATGAGCAACATAAAACCAGAGACATGGAAACATGAACAGACTGACAGCAGCCAGAGTGGGGGGAGGGGGATAATGATGGAAAGAAGGGGAAAGGACTAGTCAAATGACATGTACAAATGACCTATAGACATGGACAACCGTGTGGAAACTGACTGTGGGAGCAGGGGGTAGGCTGGGCAGAAGATGGGAAAGCGGGGAAAAACTGGGACAACTGTTATAGAATAACATTAAAAAATAAGTTAACCAATGAGTACATAAAATAAAAGAAATTAGTGACTGAATGTACCAACTGTTACGGACTGTGATGACTGGACTTGACTGAACAATGTTTAACTCTTAACGTTTAGTGAAAATAAAGCTGTATTTTATCTTTTTAAATCTATTTCAAAATTACCATACATATTCACTGTACTATTTCTATTTTTTAAAACAAAATCTCTGTTCTTGAGTTGTGATGATTATTTGCATTTATTTTTAGAGCATAATAAAAAGTGTGAATTTTACTACTTAGCATGCAGCTCTGCAAGTTTCGCCAAATATATCCAATTGTGAAACCAACAATACAATCAAGACATAGGACAAGTTAACCCATATTCCTTTGGAGTCAACACTGTCCCTGACTCTGGGTCCTGGCCACCATTGATCTATTCTCTTTCCCTATAGTTTTGCCTTTTGCAAACATGATATAAATGGAATCATATAGTATCATAATAATCTTTTAAGTCTAGCTTCTTGCACTGGACATAAGTATTTGAGCTTCTTCCACGTTGGTGTGCAAGACATTAGACACTGAGGTAAACAGCTTTGTACCTGGAAATAAGCGTGTATATTTTTCTGCCAGGCCCTTAGTTTGGGGTATGTGTCAATCTAGTCAGGAAATGAACTGAGTTTGGGTTGTATTATTATTGTTTGCCCTTAGTGTACTACAGGTTTCAAATTTCCCTAGTTCAAGTTGTATTTTGGATGGGAACTCTGGTACCAGAGAATTTTTGTCAATGTCTGCTCCACATTCAGTGTCAGATTATTACTTGGCACTGTACCTCATTTCTCTTGTTCCTCTCCCCAAACTAAACTGTTGTTACTTATTATTCAGCACTGATTGGCCTCACAAAAATGTGCAATGGGTGAGGAAATTCTCTGTTTAACCTAGCTTCAGTCTTAAACAGCCACTGGATCTGAGAGTCAGGGTGAAAAATACTTGGTGATTTTTTTCCTCTCAGTCTTTGGATGTTTTTCTGCCCCTGCCCCCAGCTGCAGTGGTTATTTACCAGTGCCACAAGATGACAGTGCTTGCTGTCTTTCCCCAGCCTGGTGGGGCTTTTGTTCCTGCAGGGAGAAAACTAGATAGATTCAGGTGGGGCTTTGTTCATTACCTGTAACAGCTTTTGTTGTTGTCCCTCAGGGCTGGATCATTAGGAATGGTTTCTCAGGTCTCTTGTGTTGTCCAAGTGTTTCTTAGGAACACCTGGTGGGGTCCATGGAGAAGAGCCCTGAGTGGTAGTTAATTCACCTGTGAATTATCTGGTTTAGCTCCCAGGGGTTCTAAATTCTCATAATAGTCTACACTAAGATATTAGCAATTTGTTAAAAATTTTAACTAAACTCTTACCAGCTTGTATGGTACCTGGCAGAGTCTGCTCCAGGTAAGCGAGTACTTTGCTCCTTTACTCCTTGGGGGGACTATATTTTCATCGATTCTGGAGTTACAGTATTTGGTTACCCTGAATCCTCACCTCTTTGTTGTTGTAAGGATGGCCAAGCAACGTTCTTTTTAGCTTTCTAACTATTCTGAAGAAGTCAGAAGTCTTGACTGAGTTTTATAGCTAGGACATACAGCACTATCTTGTGTTTTCTTAACATTTCCATCATTAAAAGAGCTTTGAGAGACTAGTCTGTGGAGGAATGCATTTTAAAATTTGTTATTTATAGTATTTTTCTATTACATAAAAAATATTTTAGTGGCAACTTATCCTAATGATTCATATAAATTGTATGTTAATGTAAAATAAAAGTTGTGAAAGAAAAAATTTGACATAGAATTTTTATAATCTCCAAAGGGAGCTGGAGAGGGGACAAGTTTGTGAGAGTAATCTAAAAAAAAAAAAAACAAAAAAACGGCATTTGGTAAGAAGATAGCACCTACTTGCTCTTAGCTCCTGACCTGCTACAGCCTGGCCAGCTGCACTGAAACTTGTAGTAGGGCAGGTTTCGATATGATAACAAAAAGGTTGGCTCTATATACCTTCGTCACAGCAAAAATTTCCTTTTGTTGTAGTAAGGTAACTTCAGTTTGGGATTTCTCAGTCCTGATGGATTCCTCACAAGCACAGTGCTGAGGTCTCAGAATTACTGGTACATCCCCAGGATGAAAAGGGAGGAATGGTAATTCTGTTCACTATATTCTTGACCTTGTATTTGTCCTCTGCACAGATTGTTTTAGGTTTGATGTCAATTAAGGTGATAGCTACCTTGATCCAATCAAGTGGTCACTTCCACTTAGTCTCAACAGTGAACCATCCCAGCGTACATGCATAATATATTTTGAAATATTTTTGTGCCTGAATTTTAATAGACTTTTGAATATGATATCAAAATGCGGTCCAGCACAAATAATGCCCCCTTTTTATTACAAAATCTTTTATTACAAAATCATAGCTATGTAATTCTATAACATAACAATATCACACTCAAGCACGCCTTATGACATTTTAGGTGAAATGTTCAAATTAAAACAATAAATCATTATACCCATATTATTACCCTACCAACCACACTCAAACAGGTCTTACTTCTGCTGGACCCTGTATGTACGTTGCATATAAATAATGAAAACTTCCCTCCAAATGTGTTAAGTAGAAGCATTTTTACACTTACCACCCTGTTTAAGCATCCAACAGCACACAGTAGTCTGTTTTGGCTTTCCAAATCCATTGAGTAATTTCTGAGCTTAAAGAAATTGAGGCATTTGTTTCCTGCTGTAGTAAAACCACAAATGGCTTTCCTTGACTAGTACTCAAAGAAATTGTTTCTGTTAATTGTGCCTTCAACACAAGACTAAGCAATGATCATTCATTCAAAGAATCACTCAGGTAGATACATATTACAACAACGAGTGTTAGGAAAAAAGTTGTAAAAAATACGACCCAAAACAGAATACTACCTACAGATCCCTTTTGACTCACAATCAAGTTATACCCCAATAAACCTATAATAAATTAAAAATATCATAAGTCAAAAATGCACTTGATACTATACTAAGAGAATCGGTTGTTTACTCTCGTGATCACGGGGGTGACTGTGGGCTCTGTGGTTCCTACTGCTACCAGCATGACAGAAGAATACCTTACCACAATATCCCTAGCTCCCAAAAAACCAAAAATCAAAATCTGAAATAAGATTTATACCAAATGCATATCATTTTTATACTGTTGTAAAGTCAAAAAACTGTAAGTCAACCATCATAAGTTGGGTACCATCTGAATCACATACAATTTTTTATATTCAGCTATTGGAGTAGTTGATAACATGCTTGGCATATTGTGTCCTTTTATCCTCACAAAATTCCTTTGAGTAACTGTTGTTTCCATTGTATGGCTGGGCCGTGTGAAGCTCAGAGGGACAAAACCGTTTGTGTAAGTGCACACACTGTTAATTGACATTGCTGAACGTTTTTCAGCTTCTCCAATTCTTAGCCACAATTCTATATGAAGTAACTTAAAGAAAGGTAACACACCAGACCTCCCCCAAATGTGTTTTTTAGTCAAATGAGGCATGTGGTGTTGTTTCTCTAGTTTTATTTTTACAAAACCAAAATATTTATTGTGATATCTGACCCTTAGAGAAAGGATTCTTTATTCATGAATACAACAGCAACTTTGCAAAACCTGCCAGGACTGAGGTTTTATAATGAGAATTACAAATGACATAGTTATTTCTATAAAATGAATTATGTACTTCATCACAATGCCTTGATATTGACCCTAACTCAATATAAATCAAAAAGTAATTTATTTCCAGTTGTGTACTCCTCTTTCTGGTTTGTGAAAGGATCTCCCAGTTTTGTTTCACTGCCTATGGAACTTCCCACCAGAAGTTCTTCCTTGTTGCTTATTAATGCCGACTTTGACTCCCTGATCCTGTAGTGGAGCATTCTGGTGTGTTGTCCTTCTGGGGTAGTAGTTCTACCCTTTTTGACTTCTAGATCTGAATCTCATTCAAAGGCCCTTTATGGACTGCTACATGGGAAAAGAGAGGTTTTACCTCTTTGGAAAATGGGGTATTTTTATTTTTATATTTTTTGAAAGTGAATTTCCAGGTGTTGAGCTCCATGTCACACCTGAAGTAACCCTACATATACCCTGGGAATAGTTGCTAAGGTAGTTACTACTCACGTGCTAGAACATGTAGATTATAAATTTTATGTGTCTTCTAATAAAAACCAGTATCAAGGGAAGAATACTGATTCCAGTAACATTTCATTTTCATATTAAACAGTTTTTCTATAATCTTAGTAAGATTAAACTACCACAGGCTCCAATTATAGAAAATGTATAATATTTGTACTATTAACTCACATATCTTGCAAGATTATAAGGTTGTGTCTTTCCATTGATAGTATGTGGCAGATTTGAGTCATTTGTTTGTTTTTTATATATTCCAATTTTTGGCTAATTTCTAAAAGTTAACTATATAATATTTGGGTCTAGAACTTGGGCTATTATATTTTATTCCTAAAATGAGAAGTGCATTTTTTGGAGTTCCATAAATGAAGAGACTATATTTAACAACAATGAGAAAGACTGACATTATTGTTCACTGAAGCTGTCTTGTGAAAGAACTTCCTGATGGTAAGGATGATACAGCTACTAAGGGAGACCGAGCAGTCTGTGACTGAAAACAGGCGATGCAGCTGTCTTGTAGTGATTTTTTGCTAGTATGTAAGAGGGTGGCCTGATTATTTAATTGCTTTAGGTCCTTACAAGTATATGTTTTATTATTTGGTTTACATCACAGCCTCTGTGATGTCAAGAGTTTGGTTTTTTTTTAGGTCTAAATCTATTTTTTTCCATTTGCCCTAATTTTTATATTGGGTTTACAGAAATACCGATGTCTAATTTTAATAATGCACTCAGATACATGAGTAATATACTATGTCAAATTAACACAAAAAAGACTCACACTATTTATTCCTCCCCATAGTTCATTTTAATTAAAAAATGTATTCCTAAGTACTTTCTTGATTAGGGACTAATGCTCTATTAATTTGAAACACATCTACTGAGACAGAGTAAATTCAGAGAGAGAAACTGACATTACATGATACATAACTTATCATCCTGAAGAATATATTATGCCACTGTTCACAATGCATGCAGGTTTTCCTTATGCATTAAAATGCACAGGGCAAGTATAATGACAGATTAGGGGGGCAGATTGTATTGCAAAGGAAACTCATCTGGTATACTGTGCAGATATTAATGCTAATAGTAGAAAAACATTTACAGTTTCCAATACCAAAAGAAAAATAAACATGATAGATAAACAGATGTTCCACAGAAATGTATTCTGAAATGTAGTCATTGATTTCTAAGTGGCTAAAAGTTGCATCAATTCATTAGTGAAACTCAGGATTTTTAAATTTTTTTATAAGTTCATTTTTATCATATTTTTTCCATTACCATTTATTCCCTCTACACCCTCATCTACCTCCACCCATGCCCTACCGCAATCATTGCAATGTTGTCCATGTCCATGAGTTCCTTTTCTTTTTTTGCTCTATCCCTATGCCCCAGACTCATGCAGAGCCGTCAGCCTGCTCTCTATCTAAAGTTTGTCTCTATTTTGCACATTAGTTCAGTTTGTCATTACATTCCACATGTGAGTGAAATCATATGGTACTTGTCTTTTCCTGACTGCCTTATTTCACTTAGCATGATGTTCTCCAAGTCCATTCATGCTATAATAAAGGATAAAATTTTAGTCTTTTTTATAACTGAATAGTATTCTATTGTGTAAATATCCCATAAATGTTTTAGCCACTCATCAACTGATAGACACTTGGGCTGCTTCCATATCCTGGCTATTGTGAATAATGCTGTAACTATCATAGGGGTACATACCATATTTTTCAGACCATAAGATGCACCTAGGTTTTAGAGGAAAGTAGGGAAAAAATTTTTGAAGCAAAAAATGTGGTAAAATATTTAATAACATAATATTTCACCAATGTAAAATGTAAACAGAACTCGACAACAGCATTAACAACCACTATTCCTCCCAAATTTGGGGGGGGTGCATTTTAAAATCTGAAAAATATGGTATGTTCTTTGGAATTAGTGTTTTGGGTTTCTTCAGATAAATTCCCAGGAGGGGAATCACTGGTACATGAAGCACATAAGCAAAATAAAAGACAGAAATCACATGATCATATCAACAGATACAGAAAAAATATTTGACACAATCCAGCACCCATTTATGATAAAAATTCTTAGCAGAGTGAGACTAGAGTAATCATACCTCAACATAATAAAGTCCATATATGAAAACCTACAGCTAACATCATTCTCAGTGAGCAAAAACTGAAAGCATTCCCCTTAAGATCAGGAACAAGACAAGAGTGTCTTCTTTCACCACTCTTATCCAACATAGTTCTGGAAGTCCTAGCCACAGTTATCAAACAAGAAGAAGAAATAAAAAGCATCCAAATTAGAAAAAGAGGAAGTAGAGGAGTCATTATTCACAGATGACAAGATACTGTAGATAGAAAATCGTAAAAATTCCACTAAAAACTACTAGGCCTAATAAATGAATTCAGCAAAGTAGCAGGACACAAAATTAATACCCAGAAAACAATGGCAGTTTTATACACCAATAAATGAGTTATCAGAAACAAACTCAAGATTTACTGAACACCAATTCTGTGTTAAATATTTAAAACTTTGAATGGCCCACAGACATGGAAAATGGGGTGGGGATTAACTGTGGGAGTGGGGGCTGGGCTAGGCAGAGGAGAGCAGGGGGGGAAAATCAGGACAACTGTAATACAACAACAATAAAATATTTAACTAAAAAAAAAAGAAGTGGGGCCTCATTATATTTGGTAAACTTCAGGTCAAATGTGGTGGGAAAAAATAAGCTGAATATTATCTTTCTACTTAAACGTAAAATTTAAAATATTTTACTTCCCTAAAATTACACATAGTGATTTACTTTGGAAATTGCTGCATGAGACATTTTAGTTATTCCTGGAATACAATTACCTGCACTGAATTTTTGCATTTTTAAAGGCATTACAATTTCTCAAAGGTAGTTGGTATTCTTCGCTGTCATTTTCAGTCTCAGATACATTGGAATATGTTTAAATGCAACTGCTTCTGACAGAGCTGATTGACTCAAAATAAATTGTCAATAAATGTGAGAACTTTGAAAAAGAAAAAAACTAGAAACCCCAGTTTCATCTAGCCGGGTGTTTACAATCAAACAAAAGAGGCAAACAACAATATTTAATAGCCTTAAATTGTTTACAAATAGTCATTTCCAAAACAGGAAATAAAATGTATTTACTAAGAATTCAAAGAGGTAAATTTTAAACTAGAATATGAAATTTGAAGAGATTTTTCTATTAAGTGAGAAGAGGTAAAGAGCTATTCCACTTATAGCTTAATGTCCAAATCAGATTCAAACTTGAACAGATTTGTGAGTGAAACTCACAGATTTGTGAGGACATTCCATGCTAATATGATTTTTAAAGTGAAAAAAATAAATATCAGTGGAAATAGGCTAGATACCATGGGTAATGAGTAACTGAGGGATCAGAGTGACAATTGTTGATAGTTGGACTTTAATATTAAGTTAAATATCATAATAATGAACTAAAACTGCTAGCTACACCGCCATCATACTAAGAAATTTGCATACGAGGCATATCGCTAAAATGAATGCAAACAATGAATAATTTTAGAACTACTAGCCAAGGAATCTTTGAGGAGAAGCCTGAAATATGAAAATACGCAGCAAAATATGCCATTGCATTCAGGGCTATACTGTGCAATACTAAGGAATCACAGCTTCATTGTAACCACTACTGATCAGGTCAGCAAACATCACTGACAGTATAGGATGGAGGAAGTAATTTATTTTGACCTTGAACTAGAGATTTAAGTATTTCATGTGTACTATGCAAGTAGTCTCAGTCTTATTTACATTTGGTTTTTGTTTGGTCAGATTTGGTTTGCTTTTGACTATAAATTAAAGAATTAATATATTTTATAATGATGATCAAAACAGTTTAATTTTTATTATTTTAATAAAACCAAAAATTCTAATTCCTCCTTTCTCTAATTCCTTCTTTCTTGTGTGTATGCATATACAAAACTCATAAGATATATATTGGTACCTACAATTCAGAATTGAGAAAAATGAAGTTTGAAAGGTTTCAGAAATCTGTGGAGAAAAAAAAATGCTGGAATGTATAAATCAAATATCAATCTCATGTTTTTCTAATTCCAAACCATAATCCAGAATAAATATAGAACTTAAGCTCCATTTTATATACATATATAAAATGTTTTATATATAGTTGGGGAATATATATATATATATATATATATATAGTTGGGGAAGGAAATAAAAAAGAAAACAGGTAGAAATGGAGAGAGGGAGGGAAGGGGAGGGAAGGGGAGGGAAGGGGAGGGAAGGGGAGGGAAGGGGAGGGAAGGGGAGGGAAGGGGAGGGAAGGAAGACAGGAAGGGAGGAGGGAAAAAGATTAAAAAGGAAGGGGGAGAGGAAGCAAACAACTAAATTAGTATAGTCATTAATTATTGATTGGAACTTACATTAATTTACATATTTGGTAAGCATTTTATCAACAAATTGTGCTATAGAATATCCAATGTGTCTCAGTGCTGTACTATCTTTTTTAAAATTATATTTTATTGATTATGCTATTACAATTGTCCCAATTTTCCCCATTTGCCCCCCTCTACCCAGCACCTCCTACTCCCTCAAGCAAACTCCACACCATTGTTCATGTCCATGGGTCATTTGTATAAATTCCTTAGTTACCATATTCCATTTCCCATATAGTACTTTACATCCCCATGGCTATTCTGTAAGTACCTTTTTGTACTTCTTAATCCTCTCACCTCCTCACCATTTCTGCTACACCCTCATCCCATCTGGCCACCATCAAAAAACCTCTTCATATCCATGATTCTGTTTCTGTTCTTGTTTGCTTAGTTCCTTGTTTAGATTCAATTGTTGATAGATACATATTTATTACCATTTTATTGTTCATAGTTTTGATTTTCTTTTTCTTAAATAAGTCCCTTTAATATTATGGTTTGGTGATGATGAACTTCTTTAGTTTTTTCTTGCATGAGAAGCTCTTTATCTGCCCTTTGATCTAAATGATAGCTTTGCTGGGTAGAGCAATCTTGTCTGTAGGTCCCTTCTTTTCATAACTTGGAATATTTCTTGCCAGTCCCTTCTAGCCTGCAAAGTTTCTTTTGAGAAATCAGCTGACAGTCTTATGGGAACTCCCATGTAACTAATTACCAGCTTTTCTCTTGCTGCTTTTAAGATTCTCTCTTTATCCTTAAGCTATCACCTTTTAATTATGATGTATCTTGGAGTGGGCCTCTTTGCATCCATCATAATTGGAACTCTCTGTGCTTCCTGGACTTGCATGTCTATATCCTTCACCAAATTAGGAAAGTTTTCATTCATTATTTTTTCAAATAGATTTCTAATTTCTTGCTCATTCTCTTCTCCTTCTGGGACCCCTATGATGGAAATGTTGGAATTCTTGAAGTCCCAGAGACTGCTTATACTATCCTCATAATTTTTTTTGATTCTTTCTTCTTGTTGTTCTGATTGATTTTTTTGTCTTCCTTATCTTCCAAATCATTGATTTGATTCTCAGCTTCATCCACTCTACTGTTGTTTCCCTGTAAATTGTTCTTTATTTCAATTAGTGTATCCTTCATTTCTGATTGAATAATTTTTATGCTGTTTAAATCCTCACTAAGCTCCTTGAACATCCTTATAACCAGTGTTTTGAACTCTGTATCTGATAGATTGCTTATCTCCATTTTTGTTTAGTTCTTTTTTCTGGAGTTTTATTCCGTCCTTTCATTTGGGCTATGTTTCTTTGTCTCCTCATTTTGGCAGCTTCCCTGTGTTTGTTTCTATGTATTAAAGAGAGCTGTTATGACTCCTTGTCTGGGTAGAGTGGCCTAATATACTAGGTATCCTGTAGGGTCCAGTGGCACAGCCTGCCCAATCACCTAGACTGTGTGCTCCAGGTGTCCCCTTCCTGTGGGCTGAGTACACTCTCCTCTTATAGTTGGAGACAACAGCCAACCTTGGCTGTTGTCGGTAGGTCAATGGGAGGGAATTACCCAGACCAGTCAACTGCAAGGATCAACTGTGACCATTGACCATAAATTTCCACCCCCATGGAGGATCAGCTGTGCAGAGGTAGGATGGTGGTGCTCTGACATGGTCTTTAACTGTCCACTGGGAGCACAGGCCCTGGGGTTTCCTGGGTGGTACAGGCCAAGGTCAGCCCCCACCTGTGTTTAGCCCAGGGCCACCCTGCCTGAGTTATAAAGCAACATGATATGGCTGCTACTCGTGCTGAGTTTGGAGATTTCTTGGTGCAACTAAGCTGTGAATCTAGGCTGCCTAATGTTAGTACCATGAATAGGGTACCTTAGCAAGAGGCATGGGGGTTTCGGGCTCCCTGAGGCCAGCTATTCCTTGTTTGAAAGTGTTTAGGAAGTTGTTAATCATGAGCCAAGACCAGGCATTCATATGGAAAAGTCACTGTTGACAGCTACCATTTGGGTGGGATGAACCTCAGAGAATCTCCAGAGCAGGGTAAACAGTGTTAGTCAAGTTGATGGAGTTTCAAATATGGCACTTACCTCCTGGCTCTGTAGCTCTAGGGGAGAGGGTTCAAAAAAGTGACAATGTCCTCTGCCCACCTTTCTGTCTGGGAGAAAACTGTCCCCTAGCTCTCACCTTGATGCTAGACATTGCAGTTCCTCCCTGTTTGCCACTGGTGCCTTTCAGGCTACTACCCCAGTGCCAGAGATCACAGGGACTGAATCCGAAGAAACTCATGTGTGGATTCTTTAAGAGGAACTACTTGGAACTCCAGGAGTTTCTTCCACAGACTCAATCCCCACTGGTTTTTGTAGCCTGACATTATGGGGACCTATCTTCCTGGCTCTGGAACCCTGGGCTGAAGGGCCTGGTGTGGGGCTGGGACTCCTTGTTCCCAAGATGTTCCTCCCAAGTTTTTATCCACCACACATAGATGTGGGGACCATTCCATTCTGCCTCTCTGCCCCACCTACCAGTCTGGATGGATGTGATTTCTTTAATTCTATAGTTGTCAGACTTCCATTCAACTCTATTTCTGATGGTTCTGAGTGATGGTTTTTTGACAGAAGCCAACCCATCCCTGCTGTATGACACAGTCGCAGAGGGAGCCGCACGTCCGCACAGCAGACTCGGCAGGGAAAGCACCTGAATCTCCCTTGTGTTGTTTCTCTTTTGCTTGCCTGTGC
>CM052539.1:124558460-124586917 GCA_028533065.1 Trachops cirrhosus
ACTTCATTCCTGGGATAAAGAAAAGTATGGAGGAGACAGTTCCTTTATAACAAACAGGATCTCAATGCTTTTGGTGTTTATAGCTAGCAAAGCAAATTTGGAGATGAGAGACAGATATTAATCACTATGACCACAGACCCTGTACCTCAGTCACTTGGCAAGATGCCCAGACTCAAAGGTGCCCATATTCTAGTCAACTTGTGGCTTTACGTGTTAACCACAAAACTTGCACCTAAGCTTGAAAAAACAGGTGTCAAAATAAGTAGAAGGGAGAGGCTCAGACAGAGAGATGAGGTCAATATAGATAAGGCTTGCAAACTGCAAAGTATCTAACTGCTCAATTGTATTTTATATAACATGTATCGCTGATTATATCCAAATATTATGTAATGCTTTCTACACAGCAATGGTAAAGTAAATGTACTCTGGAAAACAAATTTTTTTGCTCCCACATTGCCACACATGCTTAACCCAGAGTATAAAATAAAACACTCACCCCAGCAAGGCAGAGAAATGCCCGGCTGGTGAGCTTAAAAGCACCAAGCCCCCTGTCGTTATTCGCCGACGCCGTTCCTTCCATAGGGATTCCCTGGACCTGCAGGAGCTGGACTCCGGCAGTTTTTCTATAATTTAATTGTAATTCTGATATCTATCTTTAAAATTAAATCTTTGTACAAATTTTTGAAAACAGATATTGTTAATCCTTTGTTTTTTAATTTGTGCCTACTCTGATTCCTTTGCTTTTTCAGAAAATTTTAGCAACTGCTTGTCAAATAGAAACTCTAGAAATTATACATGTACACATATATATTATATATTATATACATATGATATGTACCTATAGATTGGGCACATATGTATTTAGATTTATACTTTAGTATTTTTGGTGCTATTTTTAATTGTATATATATTTTAAATTTTTCCAATTGTTCATTTTAAAAAATTTCAAAATCAATTTTTTATATTGAGTTTTTAGTAGTATTGAGATTTTTCTTTGTAAATAATCTTTTTGTCTGTGAGGGAACAATTTTATTTTTCTTTATCCAATCTGCATACCTTTTCTTTCTCTATCTTAGCATACTACAAAATCTAGGATCCCTAAGATGTTGTTAAATATATTTTCTTTCCAATCTTCAATAGAAGCATTCAATGTACCACAATTATACTGAGTAGGGAAAAAGTAGGTTTACATTTGTTTGTATTGAAAATAATATAATAATTAATACATAATAATACAAGAATAAGCTCTTTTTCATGTACTCATAACTATAAACTTATTTTTGCCCACCTTGTATATGAGATTAATCATAGTTATTTGGTTTTTGTTATTTGGTTTTGTTTTAAAAGATGTATTTAGCAGGTTGAAAAAACTCTTTTTCCCCCTAATTTGCTAAGAATTTCTATAATGAATGAATGTTGAATTTTGCCAATACTTTTATTTCATCCATTGACATGATCCTCTATTTTTTTCTCATTCATTTTGTTGAAGTGAAACATTACTTGATTGCATTGCTATCTGATGGTTTTTTGAATGCAGAATCAAACTTGCATTCCTGAAATTATCACCACTTAGCACAGGTATATTATCCTGTTCATATATTACTGCTTTATGTTTGCTAATATTTTGCTGATATGCTTGCATCTGTGTTCATAAAACATAATATTTTGTGTATTTTCTTGTTATGCCCCTTTATAATTTTGGTACTAAAGTCACATAAAATAAATTGAGAAGTACTTCAATTTATGATATTTCAAGGATGACTATATAGAACTAGTATAATTGTTTTGTTCCTTAAATATTTTTTCAAGAATTAATCATTGATACTATTTGGGTCTGATTCTGTGTGTGTGTGTGTGTTTCTTTTTTGAATAAGATTTTTTAACACAAAATTCAATTAAATTATAAATGTAGGCTACCTATTGCTTCTGAATGAATTTTGATAATTTATTTCTTTCAAGAAATTTGTCAATTATATCTAATATGTCAAATTTATTGATATGAAAGAAGTGTTTGTAGTATTGTAGAATTAATTATTTAATATCTTAAGGTTTGATAGTGATGCATATTCTTTCATTCTTCCATTTATATATATTGGAATGTGTCATCTGTCTTTTTTATAAGTCCTGCTGAGGTTTATATATTTGTTTGATATTTTTAAAAATCTGCTTTAAGGGTCCCTGGAGATGGTGACATAGGTGGGAGCTGAACCCATGTGCTCCTGCACCAAACTGGGACACCTAGCTGATCTTCTGAAAAACAAACTGAGCGGCCAACAGAATCTCAGCTGATATGAAGTCTGGAAGCCAAAGTGTGCAGAGGACGCTTCAAAATGAGTGGTAAGGAGGTTTTACAGAACAAAGAAAGGTGTGGGGTATGGTGCGGGGTGGCGCCTGAAACCACAGCTTCCATGGATACATTGGAGAAGAGCCATGTCAGCCTCCACTCCCAGAGTGGGGATTTCCCAGACCAGCACCAGGAGGGACCTGGAGGCATATAGTCCCTGGTGGCAAGGTGGCGGGGGGACGGGGGAAGGCAGCAAGTGACACATAGCCCAAGGCATACCCAAGCTGGGGTGGTGGGCGCTGGCTGGGACAATGCCAGAGAATTTGGTGGATCCTGGAGACACCTGGAGCTGGGAGAGGAGGTGGGCGGTGACAGGACCTGACACAGAGAGACTCCAGACTTGCCAGAGGGTTGCACTGTGTCCAAGGCCGGGTGGTGGAGCAGCAGCGGCACCCAGGAGACTTTTTTCAAAGGGAAATTTAGACACACCATGAAAGGACCTCACACCTGCAGCAGCCCGATCAAACAAGAGCGAGGAGTGTTGGTGTGATTTGCTCCCACTCAGTGCACCTTGCAACTGATCAAAGGGGTGCAAAGAGTGGTGGCTTATTGGCGCAAGTCGGGTGCAAATGCACAGAGTGGAGAGTGCCAGCCACATAGTACCCTGGGGGCAAGACCTGGAAACTCAACACCTGTGATTATTGCAGCCTAGTCTGAGCCCCCATCCTCACGGAACCACAGACAAGGAAAAAACATGACCCAGCCCCGCTCTGCCTGCCTATATTGGGAAGATCTGCAAAACCCACTGGGCAGGGGTTTTTTTGTTTGTTTTATTTTGTTTTTTCCTCAAGAGTAAGACATTAAGACCTGTAGCTGAGAGAGAGATCCAGAAAGAAATCAGAAGGCGAACACCAACAGCTGAGACAAATTTCACTTTGCTCTTCTTCAGAACTTCCATGTTTTTTCTTATTCCTCTATCTTCTTTCCATTTATTCAGATTTGTGTGTGTTTTTTATCGTTTGTTTTGTATTTTTTATTATATTGCATTTTAGGTTTTCTTCTTTCACTTAACTTGTATTCTAAATAACACACTACTCTTGCTCTTTTACTTTTCATTCTTTTTAATCAGATTATACATTTCATATCATACGATTGTTAATCCAAATCTCACACGGCATCCTTCCCAAGTCTTAATCCATTCCACCATCTTACTGAGCTTTATAATGTTGTTATAAACTTTATTTTCTCTCATACCGTGCCAAGTTTCTATCCCTAATTCTCACAATTTCTCCTCCATCTAACCTCACATAAGTTTTCCTCTTTCTTAAGTCAGCTCACATTCCTTTTCCCCTCTTATAAGAGTCTTATTACTTTTCTACCTTTGATAAACAGTGGCTGGTTGGGTGAACTACCATGGTTATTGCTATACTTCTCCAAAGGAACTCCTATTTGTTCACTATGATTTTGTACTTTAAATCCCATAGAATTCTCTCCCTCTGTCTTACTCGATTTCACCTTCCCCCCCGCCCTGATCACTTGAAAGAGGAATTTTTTTCATTGTTTTCTCTCTCTCTTTAACCCCTCTCTCAACCATTACTCTTTACTCTTATTAGTTTTACTCATTACTTTTATTAGTTTGCTTTCCCCATCCTCCCAAAATCATTTTTCTTTACTGTAGACATCTCATGTTCAATTTTCACTTTCCTACAATATTCTTTATTCCTGTTCCACCTTTATTAAACTGCATTCAATACCATTGCTATTGGCCCTGCTGTGGTTTTTCAGCAATTTTGCTCCTGTTGGTCAAATACCTTTTCAATTTTACTTCAAACCTCATAGTATAATCTTCCCCTTTTTTATCCCATTGTTCCCATCACCCTTTCATGTTTTATGTACATTTTAAATTTTGTTCTCTCCCTTTTCCCCCCTCAGTTCTGTCATAGCTCTTATCAATTCTCTTCCATCTTACCATGCAATAACCTTTTCCCCTCTTTTAGTCATGTCATATTATCTGTGTCATATGTTATAATATCTGCAATCTCTCTTCATCTTTGTTAATCTTAGTTCAATTGTAGTTGAGACTGCTGATGTGGTAGGGTTTACTTTTGGGGGCTTTTTTTGGCTAGTGTAGGTTTGATTATCTGGTAATACTACTTTGTTAAGCAACGACTGTACAATAGCATTCAAGACAAGGTAGAAGTTGCAATTATCAGTAAGCCCACTGGAGGGAAGAACCCACCAACAAAGGAGCCACCAACAGATAAAGCCCAAGTAAAATAGGAGAGCCATTTTACAAACAGAAGAAAGGAAAACCCTAGAGTATCTAGACAAGGAGGTCAAAGAGATCACACTACTGAGTCCCACAGAACCCCTACCACAGAAGTTCACCCCACAAAGACAGCTGGTAAAGCAGAGAATCCAGAATTGCAGAAACAAACAAAAAAAGTCACCTAAAATGGGGAGACATAGAAAGAACCCATATTGAAAGGAATGGAAGATTTCCCAGTAAAAGAGATAAATAAAATGGAGGCAAACAAACAGACAGGGAATTCAAAAGAATGGTTACAAGAATGTTTAAGGAACTTACAACTACAAGGAACTGAGTGGGAACCACAATAGTATTAAAAAAGAAACAGAAACTAAACAAGAACAAAGAAGAAATTAAGAATACAATATCTGGAAAAAAAAAACATTAGAAGGAATGACAAGCAGCCTGGATTAAGCAGAGGACCAAATTCGTGAGCAGGAAGAAAAGGTAGAAAGAAACACCCAGGAGAGCTGCTGCATCAAAAATATATTATATTTATTATATTATATTATATTATATTATATTATATTATATTAGTACGAACATAGCTTAAGGGAACTGCAGGACAATGTGAAATGCAACAACTTTTGAATCAGGAAAAGCAGAAGGAGAAAGAAAGGAGCAAGGGATAGATAACCTGTCAGAAAAAATAATGACAGAAAACTCTAATTTGGGGAAGGGAAAAGCCATGCAAGTTCAGGAAACACAGAGGTTCCCAATTAAGATTCACCCAAAGAAGCCCACTGCAAGATACATCATAATTAAACTGTCAAATTTTAAAGGCAAAGAGAGAATCTTCAGGGCTGCAAGGGAGAAACAAGAAGTAATATACAAGGGAGCTTCCATAACGCTAGTAGCTGAGAAACACTACAAGCCAGAAGGGAAAGGCAAAAAATATTCCAAGTAATGAAAAGCAAAGGCTAGCAACCAAGACTACTCTATCCAGCAAGGTTCTCATTTAAAATAGAAGGCCAAATACGAAGCTTCCCAGACAAAAGAAGCCTCAAAGAATACACCTCCACCAAACCAGCATTGCAAGAAATGCTAAAGGGACTGCTTTAAGAAAATGAAGAAAAAGAGTGCGAGAGAATGGAACACAAGTACAAAGGTAAAAATGAATAAGTATTTATCAATAAAAACCTTAAATGTAAATGGATTAAATGCTCCAATCAAAAGACGTAGAGTAGCTGAATGGATAAGAAAACATAATCTGTACATATGCTGCCTACAAGAGACCCACCTCAGAACAAAAGACCTACACAGAGTGAAGGTGAAGGGTTGGAAAATAGAATTCCAAGCAAATGGACAGAAAAAAAGTAGCTGGGGTATCAATACTTATATCACACAAAATAGATGTCAAAACAAAACACATAAAAAGAGACACTGAAGGTCACTGCATAACATTCAAGGGAATGTTATCCATCAATAAGACATAAACATTGTAAACTATATATGCATCCAACTTAGAAGCACCCAAATATATAAGAATGTTGAAGGGCTTCAAGGAAGATATAGACAGCAACACACTTATGCTAAGGATTTTAACACCCCACTGTCAAAAATGGACAGATATTCCAAAAAAAAAAAAATACCAGCAAGTATACTGTGGCATTGAACAATGCCCTAAATCAAATAGACTTAACTGATTTTATATATATATATATATATATATATATATATATATATATATATAAACTGTCATCTGAAAGAAGCAAAATACACATTCTTTTCAAATGCACATGGAACATTTTCAAAGATAGACCGCATGATAGGACACAAAACAAGTTTCAACAAATTCAAGAAAATTGAAATATATCAAGTATTTTCTTGGACCACAAGGGCTTCAAACTAGAAACCGACCTCAAGAAAAAAACTCAAAAACATTCAAATTCATGGAGATTGAGTAGGATGCTATTAAACAATGAATGGGTTAAGAGTGAGATTAGAGAAGAAATCAAAAAGTTTGTGGAAACAAATGAAAAGGAACTCACAACAATCCAAGACCTAGGACACTGCGAAGGTAGTCCTAGGAGGGAAGTTCATAGCGATACAGGCCTACCTAAAAAAGATAGAAACATTTCAAATAAACAGCCTAACCCTACACCTACAAGAACTGGAGGAACAACAACAAATAAAGCCCAGAGTGAGTAGAAGGAAGGAAATAACCAAGTGCGGAGCAGAATTAAATGACATAGATACTAAAAGCACAATTCAAATGATCCATAAATCCAGGAGCTGGTCTTTTGAAAAAATAAACAAAGTTAACAAGACTTTAACCAGACTCCTCAAGAAAAATAAATAGATGACACAAATAAATAAAATCAGACATGAAAGAAGAGAGATTACAACTGATACCACAGAAATACAAAAAATTGTAAGAAATTACAATGAATAACTACATTCCAAGAAATTTGAAAACCTGGGTGAGATTTGCAAATTTCTGGAAAAATGTAATCTTCCAAAACTGAATCAAGAAGCAGCAGCCCTGGTTGGCATGGCTCAGCTGATTAAGTGACAGTGTGTGAACCAAAGTGTCACTGGTTTGATTCCCAGTCTAGGGCACATGCCTGGGTTGCAGGCTAGGTTCCCACAAGGGGGAGTATGAGTGGCAATCACACGTTGATCTTGCTCTCCCTCTCTTTCTCCCTCCCTTCCACTCTCTAAAAATAAATAAATGAAATCATTTTTTAAAAGCAGAAAGCCTGAACAGACTGATAAGAGCTAGTGAAATTGAAACAATAATCATAAAAATCCCAGCACACACAAATCCTGGACCAGATGGTTTCACAGGAGAATTTTATACAACATTTAAGGAAAAGCTAACCCCTCTCCTTCTGAGACTATTCCAAAAAATCCAAGAAGAAGGAAGACTCCCAAACTCTTTTTTATGAGGCCAACAACATCCTAATCCCAAAATCACATAAAGATACAACAAAGAAAGAAAACTACAGGCCAATATGGCTGGTGAACCTAGACACTAAAATCCTCCACAAAACACTGGCAAGCCACATCCAGAAATACATTAAAATAATCATATACCATGACCAAGTGGGATTCAAGGATTGAGGGGGTCTCTGGGAAGATGAGGGGAGTCTCGGCCCGCAGAGTTTCTCCCGGTCATGGATGAAAAGAAAGGAGTTGCCCTGGACACAATCTGTTGTTCCAGTGGGAAAGGGGGTGGTGATTCCCTCTAGTGGAGAATACCCTAGCCCTTCTCTGAAACAGCTTTTATTAGGATGGGGATGTGCAGAGGAATACAGCATACATGCATAACTTATCAATCGATGTCCAAAAGGCTACAGTTGTAAAAAACAAATATCTATAGATAACAATTGAAGAAACACAGAGATCGTCTCAGGTCAGGGTCTGGAGACACACTGACATCAGATGGTTGTAAAGGCGTGTTTCATGACACAAGGAGTTCAGTCCTTATACTTTGAAGTTAATTGCCTGGTTTATATCAACAGGGCTATAGCAAAGCAAAGCCAGCTTCAAATGATACAACGTATTTATCAGGAATGATTTCCCACAGGAACCCCCTGTGCTAGCATCAGGTCATGCCTGCCTCCAGCATTCCTGGCTTTCCAGTCTAGACTTACTGGCCTCTTTCACGGCCTGTTCATGCAGGGCTACAGTCTCTGAAACCACACAGAGCGGTCTCCAACAAAGGATGGTACAATATTCACAAATCAATTAATGTAATATATTACATAGACAAAAAGAAAGACAAAAATTATATGATCATATAAATAGATGTGGAAAAAGCATTCAATAAGGTACAGTACCCATTTATGATAAAAACACTCAGAAAAGTGGGAGTAGAAGCAACATATCTCAACATAATAAAGGCCATATAAAAGAAACCTAAAGCCAACATCATACTCAACAGGCGAAAACTGAAAGCTTTCCCATTAGCATCAGGAACAAGACAAGGATGGCTACTTTCCAAGACACCACAAAAAAATACACAACATAGTAAGTGAATTTGACAAAAAATTGTGATACAAAGTCAATATTCAGAAATTGAAGGCATTTTTATATACCAACAATGAAATCTTGGGAACAGAAATGAGGAAAAAAAAAAATCCCATTTGCTATAGCAACAAGAAAAATAAAGTACCTTGGAATAAACCTAACCAAGGAGATAAATGACCTGTACTCAGAAAACTACACAAGACTGAAGAAGGAAATTAAGGGACACAAACAAATGGAAGCAATACCATGTTCATGGATTGGAAGTATTAACATCATCAAAATGTCCGTACTGCCAATAGCAGTCTATAGATTCCATGCAATCCCTATTAAAATACCAAGACATATTTCAAAGATAGAGAACAAACAGTTCAGAATTTTATATGGAAACATAAAGAACCCCGAATAGTCACAGCAATTTTGAGAAAGAAGAACAAGGTAGGAGGGATCACAATACCTGATATTAAAATATATTACAAGACCACTGTAATCAAAACAGCCTGGTACTGGCATAAGAACTGACCCATAGACCAATGGAACAGAATAGAGAACCCAGAAGTAAACCCATGTCTCTATGGTCAATTATTATTCAACAAAGGGGGCAAAAGCATAAAATGGAGTAAAAATATCCTCTTCAACAAATGGTGTTGGGAGATATGGATAGGTACAAGCAAAAAAATGAAACCACCACCAATTTATACCATATAGGAAAATAAACTCAAGACAGATAAAAGACTTAATTGTAAGTTGTGATACAATAAAAGTCCTAGAGAACTTCAGAGGGAAAATCTCAGATATTCCACTCAGCAATATTTTCACCTATATGTCTCCTAGAACAAGGGACAAAAAAGAAAGAATAAACAACTGGGACTTAATCAAATTAAAAAGTGTCTGCACCGCTAAAGGAAATAGCAGCAAAATGAAAAGAGAACCAACATAAAGGAAAATATATTCGCCAATGATACTTTGGACAAGGGTTTTATCTCCAAATATATAAAGAACTTTCATGACTCCACACCAAGAAGAAAAACAATCCAATTAAAATAAAAAGCAAAGTACCTGAACAGATACTTCTCCAAGGAAGATATACAGAGGGCCCAGATACATATTAAAGGATGCTCAGCATCACTATCCATCAGAGAGATGTAAATTAAAACCACAATGAGATACCACTTCACACTGGTCAGATTGGCCATCATAAACAAATCAACAAACAACAAGTGCTAGCAAGGTTGTGGAGAAAGAGGAACCCTAGTGCACTGTTGGTGGGAATGAACACTGGTGCAGCTACTGTGGAAAACAGTATGGAATTTCCTCAAAAAACTAAAAATGGAACTGTCTTTTGACCCAACAATTCCACTGCTGGGATCATACCCTGAGAATCCTAAAACACCAATCCAAAAGATCCTATGAACCCCAGTGTTCAGAGTAGCATTATTTACAGCAGCCAAATGCTGGAAACAGCATATGTGCCCATCAGTAAATGAGTGAATCAAAAAACCATGGTACATTTACACAATGGAATACTATGGAGAAGAAAAAAAGAAGGACCTCCTACCCTTCCTGAGAGTGTGGATGGAACTGGAGAGCATTATGCTAAGTGAAATAAGCCAGGTTGTGAAAGACAAATACCATATGATCTCACCTTCAAGTGGAACCTAAACAACAAAACAAACAAGTGAGCAAAATAGAACCAGAGATGTGTAAATAAAAGAACAAACTGACAGTAACCAGCAGGGCGGGGGAGGGAGATAACAAGGAAAAGAAGTTGTCCAGGAGCATTTATAAAGGACCTATGGAGAAAGACAATACGGGGGTAGATTGAATGTGGGAGGTGGGAATGGATGGGGCAGGAGAGAGTAATGGGGAGAAAATGGGGACAACTATAATTAAACAACAATAAAAAAATCAACTTTGATTTTGTTTGCTCTATTTTTTCCATATTCAATTTTTTGATTGCTACCCTTAGCTCTTATCACTATTTTCACTTTTTTAATGTTTTATTTGAGTTTAATTCCCCTTTCTATTATTTCTTACAGTCATAGAATAGATCATTATTTAAGATTTGTCTTGTTTTCCCATATAAGCATTTAGCACTATAAGTTTCCTCTAACTAATGCTTCATTTTCAATCCACAAATTTTGATATATTGAATTTTCATTTAATTCAAAATGTCTTTTTTAATTTTTACTATGACATGCTTTGACCCATGGCTTATTTACAAGTGTAATATTTATTTCCAAAATATTGCCACTTTCTATCTGTTATTAGAATCTAGTTTAATTTGGATGTGGTCATAACATGTACTCTATGACTACAATTATTTTAAATTTGTAAGTTTTGGTCCTCTTGAAGTTCCATGTGTATTTTTAAAAGGTGTCTTCTGTTGATGATGATTGGATTGTTTCATAAATTGCAGTCAGATCAATTTCATTGTTTTATTTGGTTTTAAAAGTACTTCTTACTGATTTTCTCTCCTCTTGTCCTATATTTACTAAAAGAGACATTGAAACAACCAGCTAAAATTGCAGGTTTGTTGTTAGGGACATACACAGTCAGAATTGTTGTGCATTCTTAAAGAATTCACCTTTTTATTCTATGTAATTTTTTTATTCCTACTAATATTTCTTGTACTACAGTTTATTTTGTCTGATATTAAGAAGGCTACTATAATTTTTGTTAATTAATATTTACATGGCATATCTTTTTAAAAATTTAATAGTATATGTATATATGTATAATAGTGTATATATATGTATATATATGTTGTCTGTGTGTGTTTGTGGGCAGCATATAGCTGAGTCTTGCTTTTTTAAATCCAACTTGAAATCTTCTTTTAATTATTTTGTTAATGACACTTACATTTAATGCAATTTTTATTTGAATGGATTTATATCCTAAAAGATATTTATTTTTTACTTGGTTCATTTTCTTTTTGTTCTTTTTGTCCAACACATGTCTGACTAATTTAGTTTTATTTTAAGATTTTGTGTTATCTTGAATAATGACCAGTTTTCATAATTATTATTATTTTCAATTTCCCTTATATGTTTAATTAATTAAAGATATAAGGGAACTTGTATCTTTAAGATACAGTCTAACTTCAAATAATATTATATCATATTAATTGATGAAAAGCCATATTAATTGATGAAGCATGAAAAATCACACTTACAACAGTGTACTTTTAATTCTTTTCTTATTTTTATGCTATTATAGTTTTATGTAGCCTATGTACTTCATTGTTACCATTTTTGCTTTAGGTACCAATTATTTTTAGAGTTATTTAAAACTCCCTGTGTCTATTGCTCCCAAGTTTTCAGTGCTGTAGTGTTCATTTCCCATCAACCTTGAACACTTCACTAAAAATTTACCCGTGCTCCTATGTGCATGTATGGCACCCAGTATCTCTTCCTGCACTCTACCAGAGATGAGACAATGGTCACCCCCATCTTCTCTTGGAAAAAATTGTCTTTAGATTTGAGACTACTCGTTTACTCCACATCTTGTCTCATTTTGTACTACTGTTCATGTAATTATGGTACAAACTATCAGAAGGAGAAAAAATCTTTTAGAAGTACTTCATTTAATAATTGTAAAGAAATTATAAACTTAAAATATTGCCATTTTCCAGCTTACTCTAAATACCACTATATGTATCTAGGCAGTAAGCAACAATGGATGCTGACATCACAGTAAGTGAGCCAACCAGATGTCCTATCATATGCCACCTTATGGAAGAACACAAAACCATCCAGAGTTGCCAAAGTGATCAGATCCAAGTGACCTTAATTCTGGATCCATCTTTTCATTTTCAGGAAATATGAAGGATAAAAAAATGCAATTATCAAAATCCAGACTTTGGGAAACTTCACAAGTCAGATAGCCTGGGTTTTTCAACAAGTTTATTGTAAAGAAAATAAATAACTAGAGAAGGGTTTGTAAAATAATAAAGATCAATAAAAGTAAAGAGTTTAAAAGGGTGGACTAAAAGATGATGTCTTAGAGCATATTTGAGTCATTTAACTATTAAGAAGCATAAAAAATAATCTGAATTTCAGAAGATTGAATAATTTACAAGGAAAAGGCAGTTGTGTTTAGGAAGGTGCACGTAGAAGACCCTTTAGGATCTATACAGACAATAAGCACATTCCAGATACAGCATGACTAAAATGTGGGGGCAGGGAGCTAAGAGAAGAGTTCCCATATATTTCAAATAACTCAAGTCTATAGCGGCTTTGTATCATAGTGGTTTAGTTTGAACTGAGGAGCCGGACTGGCACAGCCTGAGTTCCAATCAATCTGTATTCTGGCATCACGACTTTGGACAAGCTTCTTCATTTGTAAAATAGAGAAATCTTCCCTCAGAGGTTTATCATGAGGATTAAAAGAACTACTTTGAAAAATTAGTTTTATATTTTATAGTGAGGTACAGAATCTTCTCAGTATCATTCAGAACTGAGCATGTACATTTTTATTGTCATTCCAGCAAGTGTCTCTGATTCACATAGGTAAAACTTCAAAAGTAAGATATAAAACTTATGAGTCAATATTTGAAAGGTAAAATGTAAAACTTCGGCTGAAGTGTGAATACCAAATTCAAATAGCTTAATGTATCTTCCAGGTGGAGTGGCAAATATTTCTTAAACACTATTGCATTGTTTAAGCTCCATCAACCTCATCACTAAGTTTTGTTCAATATCCTTATTGTGAGGCCCCTTTATCTCTCTCTTTCTCCACATGACACTTAAAATGTTTTGGAGAAGTTTTTTTTTTTTTTTTTAGGAAAGACAAACTTTTCTGTTGACTGCTATGATTAGTTGGGTCAAATAAGTATGCAATATTTTGGAATTTCATGGAACATTATTGTGAAGGCCATGTCGAATAAATAAAGAGGCAAGTTTAATTAAACTGATTCTCTTATAGATGTCCTTAAACTTTGCATAATTCTTTTCAGATTGAATTTGGGGATCATTTTTGTATAAAGTTTGTAAAAAAAATTAACATATTTGAGTATAGTTTTATTTAATGGTTCATTCTTTTAAAATACTAGTTCCAAATTAGGTTCCATATTTGTGGCAAATATTCTTTGAGATTCAATCATTTAAAGTTAACAATATGTTTTACCTTACTATCTTTGGAAATATTTATTACATCCTGGTCTCCTAAAAGATAAGGGCTTAACAACTATTTTCACATTTTTCAAATTAATATTTGAAGGTAAATACTCATAGATAGAGAACAGACCAGACTAATGGCTGTCTGAAAGGCGGGAAGTAGTGGGGTTCAGTGAAAACCCTCATAGAAACAGACAACAGCATGGTGGTTATGGGAGTGGAAGGGGGTGGGGGATGTTTAAGAGTAAGGGGGGATGAATGGTGATGGAAGGAGATTTGACTTGGGATGGTGAACACACATTATGATATACAGATGATGTGTTGTAGAATTGTACATCTGAAACCTATGTAATTTTATTAACCAATGTCATTCCAATAAATTCAGTTTTAAAAGAGCTTTGGGGATTTTTGTGTTTTGGCATAATTCCTTTGCTATGTAACAAATGGTTAAATATGAATAATCATAAAAAAACTATTGCTTCAAAATGTTATATTCTTTAAAATACATATTTTATTATAAAAGTCATACATTTTTAAAACAATGTATACACTACAGAAATATAGAATTCAGAGATATACTGTCCCGTATATCCAACTCCCAGAGATAATCATTGTCAACAAATGGCTCAAAAATGTCTTTTGTTTACCGAATCATAGATACACACATACAGCTTCAGTGCAGTCATACTATCCATGTTCATCTGCCTTTGTAGAACAAGGAAATATTGGCTCATGGAGGAGTTTGTATTATATAAACTTTTATATACATAAATTTATTATATATGCATATGTCTTTAATGCTGCTTTTAACAGTTGATAAAGAAGTTTGAAAGGAAAGTTAAGGAAACATGCCCACAGATGTAAATACTTATGAAGCACTTATTCACACTGGCCAGTAGCATATTTAAAGACCATTTGATAGAATATTTGATGATTCATATTTTTAAAAGTTTAGTAATTAGAACTATTAACAAGATCCAGTCCCTAGTGACACTTTTAGACAAACAAGCCCAGTCACCCCAGAACTTTCTTATCCACAGTGAAATAAACATGTAAGTCTGTTTTCAGATCCATTTTTCATGGAAGAACTACTAAATGCTAACTGCTAAAAGCTGGTCTACAATTACATTGAGACATTTTATGCCATTTCGTTATAGAAAGAGCATTGTGAAAAAAGAGATATTGGAATGTATTTATTCATTCCAAGTAGTCATTTACTCAATAAGCATTTATCTAACAACTACTATGTGCTGAGCACTATGTGATGAGATACAAACACTTATCAAAAATTACAAATAAAAGACTAAAAATTACTGATGTTTTACTTGTTTCAATGTTAGGCACCTAGTGAAATAGGGTTAATAAAAGATTAGTCTCAATCACAAATATTTATTACCTACCAGCTGCATAAAAGAAATAGTAATAATGCAAACATACCTGCCCTCCATTACACTAGGGTCTGTGAGGGGAAGTAAGGAGTACAACTATAATCACTAGGCCAGGCAGTATGCTGGTACCGCATAGACACTAAGAATGGAATGAGTGTAACATTGGCATGACTAAACCTGCCAAATGCTTTTCTGTAATGACAGATGTAATGCAAAACAATACACTGCTTCACAATGTGTGTACCTCTTAATAGAAAACATCTACATCTGAGTTATGAAAAAATACATTGAAGTTGTATCAAGCTACACATATTCATTTTTTTCATAGAAGCATTGATTGCAAGTCTTCTTGAGTAGTGGTTTCAATCATGATCTGAAATGATTTGATTTAAATTATATCTTTTCTAGAGATTTGTCCAAACACATAGAATAAATCTTTCCCTAAAGTCTTACAGGTTTTAAATCAATCAGTAAGTGGAATTTTAACAGAGGTAACCACATAACTTACATTTTTAAGTTCTAACTTATTATTATGAAAAATTGCTGAATACTCAGGATGAGTTCAACCAAAGCTTGTCTGAGTTCACTCCCAGGTTTGTTGATCTTTGGAGGAAAGTTGTATTGTGTATATGGAATGCACAGGGAGACAAAGATAGACTTGTCCCAGGCTCATGAGGAATGAGGGTATAAGGAGGTAACCTGACTTTTGACCCAATGGTTAGGGTCTAAATTTTAAGATGTAGTAAATTCATATTAGTAGCATTTAAAAACTATTGTCTAACTTCCAGAGAGCTGGAGAGCTGAAATCTAACAAAATTCTAAAAAGTAAATAAGATAAATATAGAGATGAAAGAGAGTGAGAGAGAGAGATGATGCAGATAACAGTGATTTCAAGAGTGGTTTTGCAGATATTTAGTGTGGAAAAATTGGTTAAATTAAGATTTCTTGATTTTTCTGGGCTCATAATATTAAAAGCATGATGCTGTAGACTAAATGTTGGTATCCCCTCGAAATTCGTGTGTTGAACCCTAACCCCATTGTGATGGGGCCTTTGGAAGGTGATTAGGTTATAAGGTTAGAAACTTCATGATTAAGATTAGTGCCCTTACAAAAGAGATGTAAGAGTACTCCCTCACTGCTTCCAACATGTGAGGACACAGCCAGAATTAAGTAGGTTCTCACCAGACACCAAATCCGATGACACTTTGACCTTGACTTCCTAGCTTCCAAAACTGTGAGAAATAAATACTGTTTAAACCTCTTGATTTAAGGTATTTTTGTTACAGCAGCCCTAACAAACTAAGATTCATGAAAAGAGAAAATATGACTGTTTTTCTCACAGAGAGCCCCTGAATCTCAAAGTAGGCTGTGTGACATACCTATTTATGCAAAATTCACTCATCTACACAGAGTATAACTGTAGAACACACATTTTCCAAGTACACTTGGGAATTTCTGAAATACAGCAAGCATACTTACCACAAAGTTAGAATAAGTTTAATTAAAAAAAGAAAATATTCCATATGATATATGCCAAGAGTGAGCATAAATTAGAGACACCATTAAATCTTAGACAGCTTTACATTGGATTTAATTTCCTATTCTGGGTGGATCTATGAGAGTTTGGTGTACATATCTAGCAGTCTATATTTCCAATACACACTGATTGTTGAAATGGCCAAGAATTCCTTGCCAGGTCTGACTTGGTCAATGTACCAGATCTTACTTCTAGTTTTTCACACACATTACAAGCCTTCACTTTCATATTAAGGAGAGAAACTTAATTCGGCTGATAGTTGCTATATTGTATCTCTCCTTATTTCCACACGTTTTTGGTTTTTGGAGAGTAACTTCCTTAGGAGCCCCTAAAACCACTAAATCACTCCTGTATGGTAAATCCCTTTATCTCTGTCTAGCTATATGTTACTGGCTCACTTAATTCTATCATTATATTTGTTCATTTTTTGGATCAAACTTAATCCTTGTACATTTACTTATCTTTGGAAATGTTAAATCTCCCTATGACTCAAAAGAAGGGTTAACTGATTTCTAATTTGGAAGAGATAAACATCTATTCTGGATTGCTGTACATAAAACAAAAAACCACCACAGAACATCTCTTTGTGTGTTGTGGTTTATTCCTGAAAGACATAAGAACCATGCTATTCCTACTCAATTAAAATTTAGTGCCTAAATATGCCGTGATTTATTCTTTAACCTTAATGGATTAACTTAAAGGATCTCTAAAGTAGCTGCCAAGTTTAGGGAGAAAAACAAGGTAAGATTTATCCATACCAATAGATCTCTCAACATGCCTGGGTTTTATCACTTGCATTGCCAAACAACTGGATGTTCTAAAATGAGCTCAGTGAATACGAGAATGAAAAGATACAGTCTATCTCTTTTTGCCAACACTGGTATACATCAGGTTATCTGAGTTTTAAAATTATGACAGGACATGAATAATGACAAGAATAACTACAATGTCAGAGCCCTGTATTATGTAGTCCAGGTGGATTATCATAGAACTATGGAATTTTAGTGCTTCAAAGAACTTTGGAGACAGTATAACTGCTCACCTTTCAACATTTTTTCCAAATTTATTTTAGCCCACCAGTCAATTGAAATATGTCTTTTGCACAGACAATGTTAAGTGTAAAATGCTTCTTACATATCATTTCTTTAAAGTGAACAATTATTAGTTATCTCTTCAGGAGGATGTCTGAAATACCTCAAGTAGACCATTTATTCTATAGATAAATATTAAATCCCTCAGATTTGATACTGCTTTCAGAACATCCTATGTTTCTGTTAAAGAACATGACTTTTATAAAACAATACCCCTGGATCACTTAAGGTATTTTCAAAAAAATTCATATTAATGCTAACTACCTACTCTATAAACATTCTAACTATATCAGACATTTAAGAAAATAATCATCAGTGTAGGTTTAAATATGAAGTTAAATATCAACTCTTCATTAATCAAACAAGTTTGGTTCCAGAACATTTTTCTGGTTGGATTATTCATTTGCTACTCTTCAGACTTTTTTTCTTGATTCAGTAGATTTCCACTCCATTACTATCACCGAACTTTTAACTACTTGCTTCCATTTTATCAATAAAAATGCATGTTGGAAGGAATACTGATATGCAATGAGCAGACTTTTTGAGCATAATTAACTAGTGAGCACAAATTAACAATTTAAATTGTGCCCACTTCTATACAATTGTAATGAAAAATGATTTGTGGAGTGTTCAACATCAACTTCATAGGCAACCTTCATCAGATCACACAGACTTCACTTTGCCAAAACATTGAGCCTAATTGAATTAGCTGCTATAATTCTAGCTACTGTCAGTGAAAAGTGTCATAGGCACAGCTAGGTTTAAAAAAGAGTGCGGTGTCAGAACTACCACACATACACTTACACATGTACATTTCTCATACAGACTGTCACTTTCTTTCTCAGTGCTCAGTGGAAATTTATATTCAAAATCGTTCCAAAATCTAATATTTTAAAATTAATATATATTGCATTATATTGATGCTATGTTTTCCAGAAAATAAAAGTTAATGCAAGTCTAACCAGTATTTATTGGGAAAGCCAAAAGTTCTTATGGTTTTTTCCATAAAATAAAAGACACATTTTCATTTTCACTAATAACTTTGTTGATTTGGATATTTTGAGTATTCTGGCTATCTTCTGTGTGGCATAATATTGATTGTTCTCAGTTAATGTCTTGATTTGATCATTATCAACTTCAACTGGTCTACCCAACTGTGGAGCGTCACACAGTGAGAAATCTCCAGCACAAAATTTCACAAACCACTTTCGACACATTTGATCAGTCATAGCACCTTCTCCGTACATTGTATAAATCTTTTTTGGCATTTCAGTTGTGTTTTTATCTTTCTTAAAATAATAAAGCATAATATGCCAAAAATGTTGCATACTTTCTTCCACCTTCAATATTAAAATGGAGCTACACAAAAATTCACCAATTGTGATATTTTCTTTAATGAAAGCAGATAGAACAGTGTCACAATACAATCTAACAAAATTGTTTCTAATGAAGTTAAAGATAAGTAACTGCTACTAGATCCATCTTACAGAAAAAACATTTTGGCCAACCCAGTATAATGTTTAGCCAAGTATACTTTAGTTTTAAAATGGACAAATATATTATAAATTTAATTTATAAATATATGTAAAGTTCATAAAATGATCTCACAGCAATTTCATTTTCACCACATTACATGTTGTAAACTTTCAGAAACATTAACTATTAGGCTTCAGGTATTTATGTAATATTTCTTTTCCCTGTTACTAATTGACTTTTCTAGAAGAATGTATCTACACCCATCAGATATTCACTATTGCTTTAAGAGCTAATATTTATATCACCATTTTCCCCATATCACAAAATAATTTATACATGAAATTGCACTTAAAAATGTTTTAGTATTTTGTTCTATATACTCTTTGAGGGAAAGTCAAAGAAAATTAAGCTCACACTGTTTCCTCCTTTGCTGCTAACAGAAGTTTTAAGAGTTTCAAGTGTACTTATATTTCACTCATTGAACAAAAGTTTTAAAAAAAGATCTCATGGATATCAAATACTTCTTTGTCTCTGGATATATGTATTTATGTAAAAAAACAAAACTTTTGGCAATCTGGACATATTTAGGATTTTTTTTTCTTTTTCTTTAAGTTGAAAAACACATGATAAACATTTGTCATAAATTGTAAGCTTACCTTTCGTTCTTGGTTTTGGTCCAGCAAGTGTTCTCCATCACAAACCCTTCATCTGGCGAATTTAACTGATGACTCTGCAGATAAAGCTGAAAGAAGATGATTTAATAATTCCCTTCATGTTCTAGTCTCTGGTTAGTCTGCTCATTTTTACCTTTAATTCAAATCTTTTTATTTTCTTTATAAAAACCTCTAAGTTTTCCATTTTTTCATTTGAAAAGGCCCTTTTACAAATTATATTATTTTTCATTTTCAGTGTACTCTTTAAAAGCTTTTGCTTTCTGTAGAAAAAATAAGGAAATCTCCAGTTAGTACCTAATTAAGAATATAACTTTATTAAATGTTTAGTATGTGCTATGAAATAAGCATAAAAACGATTGAAATTTACCCTTGTATAAGGAAGTTACAATATATAAGCAATGAAATGCAATCAATAATACCCTTCAAGGAAGAGCACTCAGGAGAGAAAAAAGTCTTTTGGAATCTCACAGGCCTGGTTAAAAATCAAAGCTCAGTCACTGTCAAGATGTATGACATTGATCAAGCTCCTTATTCTCTCAGAACTATTAAAACATAAGCTTTAAAATAGGTTACTGCTCCAATTCTCCTGCCTACTGGTGTTGGCCAACCTAGTAGGATCTTTCTTTCCCCACCCATTCATTTTTTCCCCTATGAAACTAAAATGATAAACCAAAGGATGAATAATTTCATCATACACTATCTGTCACCAGTATATTTAACAGGTTTATTTTTATTTTTTTAAATCCATTTCCTCTGGTTTCACCACTTGAGACAAAACACTGGGAATTAGTAGATATTTTAGTGGATACTAAAATTTAATCTTCCTTATAAAGATACCTTTATTTAAAAATATTTCAAAACATTATGGTTTTTGTTTTTTTTAAATAGTCATATGATTTTTGTACAAAATGTGTTTCATCTGTATATTCTGAAATTTTACTAAAGATAGGAAAAGATCCTGCTCAGCTGGTAGCTGTTTATATGCAAATAAATTTCCATGAAAAACTAAACATGTAAATAATTTATAATGTGATTATTTTTTTGCAGGCTGCTAAGTTTGCAAGTACCTAAATTGGATATCCTTGACTTCCCTCAGTTGACTTTACTGTGTCTCATATCAAGACACATAGCTTTGTATCTCACCCCTATTTCACAGGGTCAAGAACTGATATTAACCCTCTTCCAAATGAACAACTCCAACTAAAAAATCACATAGCAAAAATGTGCCCACAGGATATAAAGAAAGGGAGAAGGGTAAAAGGGTAGAAGGGTCATTTTTTAAAGAAATAACCAATTGGGGAAAAAATGGTATTTTTAGATTCCTTAGTATCTTAAAATAGAGAAGAAAAGAGAGAGAGAGGAAGAACAAGTGATAGGTTTTTTCCAGAAACAGATACTTGCACAAAAATGAAAATGCGACCAAGAAAATGAAAAGCTGCTCGATGACCTTTTCTTTAATGAACTTCAGATAAGGTTTGCTTGTTCTTTCTAATATTGTGGCTAGTAAAATAAGAATTCTTATACTTCACACTCTAACTTTTCCTATTGTAGAGAACTACAAATCTCCCTTTAGTGTTTCAAACATAGAATATAAAAAATTACTAAGGTATTCATGGTTTTGCTGCTTAAGTTCCCATTCACTTATAAATCTTATGATATACAAGCTGTTTTCATACTAGTGTAACTTAAGGATTAATATATATATTCATATTTATGTGTGTGTATTTATACGCACACATGCATATATACAGGTATACATATTATATAATTGTGTGTGCATATGCACACATATGTATGTGTGCACATATGTGCATGTATACACACGTGTGCAGGCATGTGTGTGTATAAAGTTCCCTGGGGAAAATACATGGATGAATGTTGGAGGTCCCAGAGCTCCAAGGATTATACAGAATGTGGCAAAAGGAACGAAAAAAAAGATTCAGAAAGGATTGAGAAAGCATTTCCTAATTAAACTCAATGCAAAGTTTCACCAATGCTCCAGGGGGGAGAGAATAAATACAATGTAATACTAGTAATAACAATAGGGGTAATAACTACCATACAACAACACAGCTGCTAACAAATATTAAGCACTAACTTCCTGCTAAGCAATGTGTCCTAAACAATTTAGTTTACTTCAGTATTTCATTTAATTATTTCAATAACTCCATTCCTAGGGTTTCAGATGATAAAATTAAAGAATGAAAAGGTTAAAAAACATATATAACATCACACAATAATCAGATAGCAATAAGGAAATCTGGTCTAATCCATGTTTTTTTTTTCAACCACTATAGTATATCATACATATCTACTGCAATCAAAATAACATTTACTCATTTATTTTTTTCTGCTCAGCACATGCTACATAATTAAATCCATAGAATGGGTAGATTTTTTATCTGCTTCAAATACTTATATATATAAATCAAAAGTAATATAGTCCTTCAGTTATGTGGTAAATAGCTAGAGTTGAATCCATAAAGTCAACTGCAGGCAAGACATTCTGGTTCTCATATAGAACAGGGGGCTGATTAAGTGGTCTTATACAGAACATTGAATGAGATGCCCTTCTTCAGGGCAATGCTACCTGCACAGACTTGCGCTCTTGGAAATTGTAATTGACCCATTAAAAACTGCTGAATTTTTAGGGAATGATCATTTTCATACAGCCAATCTCCAACTATTTGCAACAGGATTATCAGTAGTACTTTTGTAAACATGTTAATATTGTACTCAGAGGAATGCATTTTTAAAAACATTATTTAAAATAGAAAAGCAATAATAGATTGCTGAGCCTCCCTGATATTTATTCCCTATAGTATTTTATTAATGTTTCTTTCATTCATCTTATGCAAAATAAAAATGATTGCTTCATCATACAAAGTTATTCTGTGTTGCTTATCATACTTCTCAAAAGCTTATTTATGCTGTACAAAGGAGTAAAAAAAAATACTGTTCATCTGAACTGTCAGATTGAAATAATTGCTGATTTTTATATAAGACAAAGATTAATTATTTGAAATATTCAGAGTTTAGTTCCTTTTCCCCTCTTCAAAGGACAATAAATAAGAGAGTTTAGGGTTAACCATCTAAGGCTCAGGAATCTGCAAGTTCTTATATTCCTTTGTTTTGTTTTGAAAGATTTCTAACTGTGTTTATTATTTTACTTTTTTATTAAATTTATTGGGATAATATTATTTAATAGATTGTATATGTTTCAAGTGTGCATTTCTATGATGCATGATCTGTATATTACATTGTGTGTTCACCACCCAAAGTTAAACCCTCTTCTGTCACCATATATTTGGCCCCCTTTACCCACTACTACACTCCCACCCATCCTCCCTATGGTAACCACGATACTGCTGTCTATGAGTTTCAGTTTATATCCCACATATGAGTGAAGATATATGGTTCTTAGCTTTTTCTCACTAACTTATTTCACTTAGCATAATATTCTTAAGGTCCATCCATGTTGTTGCAAATGGCAATATTTCATCTTATGGCTGAGAAGTATTCCATTGTATATGTGCACCATGTCTTCTTTACCCAATCTTCTATCAAAAGACACTTTAGTTGTCTCCATGCCTTGGCCACTGTGAAGAATGCTGCAGTGAACATAGGACTGCACATATCTCTTGGGTTAGAGACCCAAGAAGGGATTGCTGGGTCATATGGTAACTCTGTTCTTAAAATTTGAGGAACCTCTATACTGTTTTCCCTAATAACTATACCAGTTTACATTCCCACCAGCAGTGAATGAGGGTTTCCTTTTCTCCAAAACCTCTCCAACACTTGTTATTACTTGTCTTGTTAACAATAACCATTCTAACATTTTTTCATATATCTCGTGGCCATTCGTATGGCTTCTTGGGAGAGGTGTCTGTTCAAGTCCTCTGCCCATTTTATAATTTAATTGTTTGCTTATTAGGTATTGAGTTGTATCAGTTCTTTATGTATTTTGGATATCATTGTCTTGCCAGAGCTGTTATTTGCAAATACATTTGCCTATTCAGTTGGTTACCTTCTTATTTGTTGTTGGTTCTTTTGCTGTGCAGAAGCCTTTTAGTTGGACAGTTGGTTGAAGAGTTATTAGTGAAAAACATATCATAATGTAAATGTATGTTTGAAAAATCAGTATGAGAATTTGATATGATGCAATATCCATTTTTTATTAAAACACTCAATAAAATGTGTATAGAAGGAAAGTACCTCAATACAATAAATGACATATATGACAAACCCTCAGCTAATATCATACTTGATGGTAAAAAACTGAAAGTGTTTTCTCTAAAATCAGGAACAAGACAAGGAAATTAATTCTCACCACTCTTATTCAACATAGTACTGGAAATCTTAGAGCAATTAGGTGAGAGAAAGAAATATAAGAGATCCAAATTTGGAAGGAAGAAGTAAAACTGTCATTTTTTGCAGATGACATGATTCTGTATGTAGAAAACCTGAAAGAATCCACCAAAAAACTCTCAGAAGCAATCAGTAAATACAGTAAAATACAATGATATTTTCAGGATACAAAATCAATGTACAAAACTACATTGCTTTCCTATATATTAACAATGAAATTACAGAAAAATAAATAAAAAATTCCTTTTGCGATTGCAAGCAAAAGAATAAAATATAGGGTTTGACAGAAGTAAGACTTGCTTGAGTGTGGTTGGTTGGGTAATAATATCGGTGTAATAATTTATAGTTCTAATTTGAACATTTCACCTAAAATGTCATATGGTGTGCTTGAGTGTGATATTGTTATGTTACTGAATTACATACTTATGATTTTGTAATAAAATATTATGTAATGAAAAGGGGTATTATTTGTGCTGAATTTTGTACCCAGGAAATAAACTTAACAGAGGATATGAAGGGTCTAATTAAAATTATAAAGCATTATTAAAAGAGATTGGAAAAGACACAATGAAATGGAAAGACATTTCATTTTCATGGACTGGAAGAATCAACATAGTTAAAATGTCCATATTATCTAAACCTGTACAGATTTAATTCAATCCTCATCAAAATTACAATATCATTTTTTTAAGAAATAGAACAAAAAGCAGATTTGTATGGAACCATAAAAGACCTAGAATAGCCAAAGCAATTATGAGAAAACAGAACAAGGCCAGAGGTATCACCCTACCTGACTTCAAACTATGCTACAAAGCTACAATAATCAAAACAGCATGGTATTGGCAGAAAAGCAGACACACAGACCAATGGAACAAAACCGAGAGTTCAGAAATAAAACCACATGTATATGGGCAAATTATTTTTGACAAAGGAACCAAAAAACACACAATGAAGAAAAGGGAGCCTTTTCAATAAATGGAGTTGGAAAAATTTGAAAGCCACATCCAAAAGAACAAAACTAGATTACAGTTTGTTTTCCTGTACAAAAATTAATTCAAAATGTATCAAAGATCTAATTAATGTAAGATTTGAAACAACAAATTACATAGAAAAAAACATAAGCACTAAACTTATGAGCCTTGGTCTTAGAGACCATTTTATGAATTTGACTCTAAAGGTAAGTGAAGTAAAGGCAAAAATAATTGGATGAACTGACCTCCCTCTATTCCTGCCCCAGTTAAATGGGTTTACAGAATATTTTTTATGAGGCTGCAAACTGCCATTGCATATGCCACTTTCTACACATCCTTTACCTTTTCATACCCAAATATCTCTTGTTACTTCAGACCCAGTTCAAATATTTCCTCCTCTGTAAGAATTTGCCTGTATCCTCCATCTAATGATGATATATTTTCCTCTTCTGGATTTTAGAATACATTATTATCCCTTCTTATGTGTTTTCTTCTCTCTTATTTATAATTAATTAGACACATGTGCTCTCTCTCCCTGTACCTGGTAAGCTCATTGCGTGCAGCATTCTGTTCCTCCCCCCGACCACAGGAACATCAAGCACGGCACCATACACATTGTAGGAATTCCATACATGTTGTAGGGAAAGAATGAATCGTCTTTCATGGAAAATAGATGGACAACTGAAGAGGCCTGTGTCGGAATTCAGTCTAGGAATTCTGACTCTCAAGTAATTCTCCAAAGATGATGTTGGGTGATCCCTGAAAGCCTCTCAGAGTATCACCATGTTTGAAAATCAAGCTACTTTACCCTCCAGTAAACTTCATTTTTTTTTTTTTGGAATTTGTCTGGATCTCAGTATTTAAAACTGTGAATTCATATTTTGAGTTTTCTCCTTAGTCATGCCCTTCTTATTTGTCATGTCTGTGGGAAAAGATATTTTTCAAAATTTGTTCACCTTAAATTCTTCATGTTAATTCAACTTTCTTTGAATGCTGAATTAAAAACAAGCAAACAAAAATAAAAAAGAAACTTTTTCTAAAAATTTAGTGTCTAGAGATATTTAATAGAAAATAAAGGAATAAATGTAATACTTTTAATATTGATTTCAAACTTATTACATGTGAGTATAGCATGTATTTCTCATAAATTTGTGCAGAAATTTGGAAATCATGCCCTGAATGGTTTGGCTCAGAGGGTTGGGCATCACCCCGCTGACTGAAAGGTCATCAGTTTGATTCCATTCAGTGCACCTGCCTGGGTTGCAGACCAGGTACCCTGCTGGGGGCATGTGAGAGGCAACCACCAATGTTTCTCTTGCACATCGATGTTTCTCTCCCTCTGTTTCTCTCTCCCATCTCCTTTCTCTAAAAATAAATAAAATCTTGTAGAGAAATAAAAAAAATAAAATATTTAGACTGCAACAAAACTGTAAAGAAATACTATGATTAGAAGAAAAATATTTTCAACTGGGACATCTACTAGGCTTTTATGCTTGAATTGGAAGTCAATATTTTCTGTTTTATGTACTTATTAGGAATAGGCATTAGCTTTACTCTTTTACCTGCCTGGCATTTTCTAGGTACCACTGGTGCTTTTAAATCATTCTTTTAAAATAAATCGTGCAGTTGACACACTTTGTAGGCAACAACTGTAATTCCAAAATGTGTCAATATCTGTCACAGATCTGCTTCATTATTTAGTTAAACTTGAAAAAAAAAGATACTTTATCTCTATCCAAAGGCATTTTTGTAGAAGAAATTGCATACAAACACACCAACACAAAAGAAACTGAACAAGAAAAGAAACTGACATTTTGATTTGTGGAGTCTCCAGTAGGTCTATCATTCATCTAGAAAAATATCCCTATTGCCACTCTTCTCAGGCAGGGAGACTAATTGCTGCAGCTGTGGCAGAGCACAGCCTTTCTGCGGGGAACGCCGCCTTGCAAAGAAACAGACGTGCTAAAGGACTTGCAGGTGTTACAAATTGAGTCTACAAGATGAGTGCATCAGATTAGAAAGAGCTAAAGATGTATAGATGTGTCTTTCTAAACACTGAATTACTAATATTTTTTTGTGTGTGGACGGCAGTTCATTCATTGAGCAAATATTTTGAATCTGTGCTCTGAACAAAACAGTATGCCAGTCATTCCCTTTAGCTTAAAATGCAAACAAAAATTGACATGATAGAAAAGATAGAAACGAATCAGTACAGAGGCAAGCTCACTCCCTGAGGTTATGCAGTGCCTTGTTTTGGTTTTATTTTTCATAATGTGACTCCCATCCAAGTCATTCTAGAGACCATAAGGGTGTTAATGATAGCTCATATTTACCAAGGTTCAGAGAGTGAAATCATTTGCCCAGGGTCATATCCAGGTTTCCTGATACCTGGTTTAGTGAAACATTGATTTTATTTTACTCTTCTGTGAACCAGTCACATAAGAGTGCACGACCACAGCATTCATTTACACTATGTGGTGCTTCAATAAAAATTATTTTTGTAAGTTTTTGGGATAATGGGATCTTGCTCACCAACCTGGAGACCAGGTGAGGGGAGGAGAAATAAGATCAGTCCTTTGCAAAGAATACCTGGAAATTTTCCTAGAAACAAATAAAAACCTCAGACCTCACACCTTCCATCTCACCAAACTACTTTATCCATTAATCCTTCTGGTGTTTGAGGGGAAAACACAGGATGTAGAGTGGACAAGCTCTTCATCTGGGCAATCTTGGATAGGTTTCTTAACCTATGGAGTTTTTAGTTTTCTGAGCATTCTTGGGCTACTTTTATCAAAGAATTTTTTTTTAATTTTTATTTTAGTTTATTCAGTACAGTTTCTATCCTTTATTCCCATTCCAGCCCACCCACCCATTCCTCCCCTCCTCCCTCCCCTTTCCAACACCCCTAGTTTTGACCATGTGTCCTCTGTATTTGTTCCTGTAAACCCTTCCCTTCTCCCCTGAAATTCCCTCCCCTCTCCCCTCTGGTCACTGACAACTCTATTTCAGTGTCTTTTGTTATATTTCACTTACTTCTTTGTTTTGTTGTTTAGGTTCCTGTTAAAGGCGAGATCATATGGTATTGGTCTTTCACTGCCTGGCTTATTTCGCTTAGCATAATGCTTTCCAACTCCATCCATGCTGTTGCAAAGGGTATGAGTTCCTTCTTTCTTTCAGCTGCATAGAATTCCATTGTGTAAATGTACCATAGTATTTTGATCCATTCATTTACTGATGGGCATCTAGGTTGTTTCCAGCACTTAGCTATTGT
>CM052539.1:124587417-124643254 GCA_028533065.1 Trachops cirrhosus
TACAAAAAGAAGAGGAGTGCCAAAATACTCCAGGGCCTGGGCCTCACAGGTCCCGGGAGTGCCTGGGCTTTTTCGGGTCCACGGGTGCGCAGTCTCTGGGTCCCGAGGGGCTCCCACTTCTCCTACCTCCGGGGCCTGGGCCGCGCCTTTATCAAAGAATTTATTCCACTATATTTTCTGAGTGTTCCTGAGGATAAGAGTTTTTTTTTTCCTGCATAAACCAAAAGCCTAGACTAGGACATATGAAACATTACATAATAAATAACTTACAGACTAATACAGGGATAAAATATTCACCCATTTTCATCATAGAATTACTATAAATATTAAGTGCAAACTGTGAAAACACTGTAAAACTTTAAAATTTATGGAATAAAAATTAGCATAACACTTGTGCTTATAATATCATTATTCTAAGTGTTATTTAATTTTTCTAGATTACTTCATTCCTATTTTTTTAAACAACTGATAAAGAAGGTATTTGTTATCACCTTTTTACAGATGTAAGAACTGAGCCACAGAAAGATAAACAAAAATGCTCAGGGTAACTTAACCGGTTCTTGTGGGAACCAGGATGCAAGCCTATACAGTGCAATACCAGAATTTTTGCTTTTAACCAGTATGTATTATAGTAATCAGGTTAATTGATATATTACTTATCAATATGCTTCCATGTTTCTCAATCGAAATATCAAATGACTAAAAAAGAATGATTTGCTCCTGGAATAAAGCTGATAATGACATTGTTGAGATGTAGAAATGGTCTTGAGACATGTCAGACAGACTGGGTAAAGCCTCATTCTTATATTTTTCTGTACTACAATGTACCAGAGAATTAGTTTTCTTATGTGTGAAATGAATGTAATATTTACCTATAGAATTATTCTAGGTGTTCTATTCTTTTGCAACTAGTAGGACTTCAGTAATATTCAATTGCTCTCATTTTATCATTGTCATTATTATTTTTCTCTTTATTTCTTCCTTTAATTATGCTAACAATTATGGATTGAGCACCCACTATGTGTCAGGTACTTCCTAAATGCTGGGGATGCATAAGGAAATAAAACAGACAAGTATAGCTATGCAAAACATATAGCTTACATTCCAGTAGGAAAAAAAAAAAGTAGTACATGGATTAAAGATGGAAAGAAAGTTATATACCAGAAAATAAAGGGTGTAGAGAAAAAAATGAGGCAGTCAAATTATATAGGGTGTCCCAGGAGAGGGGGAGGGTTTATACTTTTAATAAGGTGGTAAGAAAAGACTGTCCTAAACAGGAGCCATTTCAAAGAACACTTGGGAGAGATAAGAGAGGGAAACAATGTGAATACCCAGAGGAATGGTATTTAAGCAGAAGGTACTAGTCTAAGAGGCCTGGGTGGGATTGAACTTGACTTATTTGAGGAACAGCAAGAAAGTCACTATGAAAGATGAGAACTGGAGACTGCTGGAGGGAATAAAGTTGAGAGCTGAGAAGTATGGGTAGGGTATTGTTAGAGGGTGCAGTCAAGAGGGGGGCCCCAGATAGGGATTTAGAATGGGGCCCAGAACTCGAGGTGTCCAGGAATTATTAGGATGTCCTAACCTCCCCCCACAGGTGTGCACTGGGGGAAGGGACAAATGGAGCAGGGCCATTAAGAGCTGTTTTGCATAGCAACAGCTTTGCAGCTCACCTCTGGTGTAGCCATTTAACATATCTATAACCTTTAATTGGTTGCATAGATATGTTAAATAGCTGTGACCGTGCTCTGAGTCAGGGGAATGGAAGTAACTTCCCCCCTCCCCAAGAAATAACGGCAGGGGGCGTGTGGGGGGCAGGTCCCCCAAGTTACAGCGCCTGAGGGGGAGCTTGGTGATGACTGGCTCCAGGACATGGGGCCATGCGGCAAGGGTAGCCAAATGTGGGAGGAGTAGAAAATGGGGCTGCAGAGGAAGATTGGCATGAGGATTTAAACCAAGACACAGCAGCCATTGCGGGGAGAACCACGTGGCTTTGTCAGAGTGGGGACTCCCATGGCCATTGTGGAGAGAGAGGACCACGCGGCTGTGGCACTACAGAGAACCATGTGGCTATGGCAGTGAAGGAAAGCCATGCGGCTTTGCCAGAGTGCAGACCTCCTCGAAGCTTTGCCGAAGAGAACCACGCAGCTTTGCTAGAGTGGGGACTCCCGCAGCCATTGTGCAGAGAGGACCACGCGGCTGTGGCAGTGAAGGAAAGCCATGCAGCCTTGCCAGAGTGAGGACCCCTGCAGCTTTAGAAGGGGGAACCACCACCCAGCTTTAGCAGAGATCCCGGCGACACAGCTGATGGTGCCGGGAATCGAGGGAGGCCTACCAGCTGGGACAGATTGCTGGGAAGAACCGGGGGCTGCCTGAGCCACGGACTTCTATTTCTTTTCCTGAGATATGGTACCCCAGACTGGGCAAAGGGGGAAGGAAGGACTGTGTGTGTTTGAGGGTGTTTTAAGGGACTTTGGGATTTTGGTGAAGACATTAGGTCACGACTTTAAGTTGTATAGCATTAAATAAACATTTCCTTTCTTTTCACAAATCTCTGGCATTGAGAGATGTCTTTCCTATAAGGTGGTGGGCATAACGAACCTGGGGGGCTCCTTTTGGTAATAGTATATTGCCCTTCAGCCCCCCTTGGCCCCCTGTGTTTGGTAACAGTATAAGGTCATCAAAGGAAAGGCACTTTCTAATCTCCACTGTAAGCATTTTAAATTTTGTTCTGAGAGAGGCAGAACACCACTGAAATATTTTGAAACTAGCAGAATCACAAGCTGACAGCTCTGGGTTGTTAAGTAGAGATGGTAGAAAAGGACTATAGCCAGAAGCCAGTCTGGAAGCTTTTGCAATAATCCTACCGAGGGATTATTATGTACTGGGACAAAGTAGGAGGCAGTGGTGGAGTTGTGGACAACCATTTGGACTACGCCAACATATGACCCCATTGGTTGGCCAAAAAACAAATGGTAAAGGTGGAGGCAGATTCTGATGTAGGCAAGATACATCTTGCAGCCCTCGGATGTTAGTCTCTGCATATTCTAATGGCAGGAAGAGGTGGTTATTCTTCAGTTCAGAGGAATGGATTATTTCTGCTGCTCAGAGGGTTCAGAGAAGTTTGGAGTTTCTGGTTCCTCAAGCCCATCAAACTAGATGTTCCTGAGTTGTGTCTCAGTGATATACTCTTTCTCTCTCAAGGGCTTAAATTTAGCAAGGGAGACTTGCCAAGATTATAAATGCTGCTGACTTCATTATTTTTTTATTCTTAAAATTTAATCCTGGTCCTCATTGTCAGCACAACCTTCTCTCTGGCTACAGGAGATGAGGGTCCTTTACATAGTGCCATCGAAGGCTTCTGGCTTTCATACTGCCCTGAGTGATAGATGGCTGATTGGCGTATTAGTTCCTTCCTTCACTTAAGGCAACCAATCCCCACTACCATCCCTATAATGACCAGTGCTCATGCAGAAGTAGCTTATTTAGGAGCAAGGGTAATTATAAAGACTGCAGTAATAGTGGGAGACTCTAGTAGGGAAGTGAGAAGTAAAAAGAGGATTGTTATCAAGCAAGTTGTCACAACAGGTAACAAGAACTTAATCTCAGTGGGGAATCCCAGTTAACTCAGCAGGAAAACAACAAGTTGAGGTATTTATTGATAAATACACACTCTCAGTGGTCAATGGGCTGCTCCCCAAAAGCATTAGTTCTCTAGCACCTACTTCCTGATGTGCCTGTGGTAGAGTGAAACCCAGCGACCAGGGAAAGGCCTCAGGCATGAGTTGCAGATGCTGGAAGCTGGAAGGCAGTCTGATGTGCACTAGAACTGAAAGGTCTAAGGTGTATGGTCAGAGCACTGACATTGTCTGGCATGCCATTCTACTATCAGAGAACATCTGGGAAGCTTCTAGGTTTTGGCTTTTACGATTAGTGCTGCTCAGAACATTGTTGTACATGCCTTTTGGTGAACACATGTATGGGTCATGGAGTACACATATGTTCAGCATATTAGGCACTATCAAACATTTCTCTAAAAGTGTTATGCCAATTTACACTCTCAAGGCAGTTTACGAGAATTGTAGTTGTTCCAAGTTGTTGGTAGTAATTGATATTTTATGTCTTTTCTCATTTTAGCCAGTCCGTGGGGTGTGTTATTGCACATGTGTGTTTCAGATTTACTCTTCCCTGCTTACTGATAAAATTGTGTATCTTTCCATTTGAAAATTGAACTTCCTCTATTATAAAGGGACTGGTCAAATATGAATCTTTTAAAAATTTAATTTAAAAACATCATGCTATAAATTTGATTTTGTTTCTCCTATTTTATTCAGATTTTATTTATTTATTTATTTTTTATTTAATCTTTATGGTATTGTTTTCTATTACCATTTAGTCTCCTTATATCCCCCTTCCCCCAACAATCTCCACAATGTTGTTCATATCCATAAGTCCTTTTTCCTTTTGTAGGTTTTGAGATTTATCAACGTTTTAGCCCTGGATGCTGTGGCTCAGTAGATTGACTGCCTGCCTTGGAACCAAAGGATTGCTGGTTTGATTCCCAGTCAGGGCACATGCCTGGGTTGCAGGCCAGGTCCCTGGTAGGGGGCACATAAGAGGCACCCACACATTGATGTTTCTCTCCCTCCTTCCCTTCCCCTGTCTCTAAAAATAAATAAATAAAATCTTTTAAAAAAAGAAATTTATCAATGTTTTCTATATAGGGTTACTTACTCATCTTATCTATTTGCTATCCCATGGAACTTATCTATTCCCCTAGAGAAGGACACCAATTTAGCTTCCATTTATTTCTCCCTTGAAAATGTTGTAAAAACCATCCTCATCATGGTTTCTTTTGACTTGGGTAGGCTTCCTTTGGGTTGTGTACCAAGAATAAGAACATTTATATTATGGGGTGTATAATAACTAAAGTTTAAAATATATTGCAAGATTGAGAGTAACAATTTACATTCTCCGTAAAGTACCTGAGTGTTGATCTTTGTTCACATCCTGGCCAAGTCTTGCTATCTTTCAATTTTACCACTGTTACTTCATTTGCCTTTTTTTCTAATTACTCATAAACTTAATTACCTCTCCCTGTTTGTTAACTGGTAAGCCTCATAGCAGGAATAATGTACATACAAGTATGAATTGGGTTTATTGGGGAAAGTTATAGGAAGATGTTGACTATGAGTGGGACCCCCAAAAAGAATTTACTTATACAACCTGTGTATTTACTCTTATATGTTTAAACTTTAGTCACCTTCAAAAGTTCTCCCCATTGGATGCACTTATTGAGATGTTTTTACCACTGCTCAAAACAGTTTTTGAACTCATCAGTTTTGTTGCCTTTTAGTGCTTCTGCCATTTTTTGTTTCACCACTTACATATCAGAAAAACATTTCCCTTTGAGGATATTTTTCATTGGGGTAACAAAAAATGCCACCCAGGGTGAGAATGGGTGAAAAAGGAGGGTGGGGCATGGGGGTCATGCTGTTTTTGGTCAAAAACTGCTACACACTCCACACAGTGTGGGAAGGTGTGCTCATAAATCACCTATTATAAAATGGGCAAAAGTATTGAGTCTTCAAAAAAATTCACTGAAGCTAAACTCAGTCCCTCACAGCAACGCCACTGTACACTGAGACAGATGAGTTCCTAGAATACAAACCTAGCTGGGGAAGCCTGTACTACAAGGCATCTGCTCTCCAAATGATAATTCCTTTTGGGGGGGTCCCACTCATATATGCAGTCCCCTGAGTCCTCACTGGCCTAGTACATCTGGGCCTAATGTGCCTGTACACATGCTAGTCTCTGTTCCAGGAAAGACACTTTACTAACCTCCTTTTTCACATGTTTACTGGGAAATTGGAAGGAGACAGGAAATACCTGATTAATTGTATTATACAAGGAATTAGAAGATCTTATCCCTCCCACTCTTAAGATTGTCCTTGTTGATGAGAGGAGCATCCTGCCTACTTGATTTGTCTGTGGGAATTTGCTTCCTAAAGCTAGCAGTAGATAGAGACCCTGCACACCCTCACACTAAGCCAGTTCATTACTAAGCTACCTGAAATGGGAGCTGTCTGGATCATCCATCAACCATCCATTCATCCATCTATTTATCCGTCCATGCATCTTCTTAGTTACCTACTGATCCCTAGGTGGGAAACTGATTAAACATAATCTTCTCATTAGGAAGTTAATTGAATCTTCTCTTGAAAATGCTGAAGATATTCCCTAAGTATAAAGACAGCAAACTTAATAAAATTCTCATTCAAAGTATTTGTGAAGACCTTCTAAACCTCTTGGTTATGAAGCCCAGGGTGAGAAATCAAGAAAAGAAAAAACAACTGCCAACAACAAAACACTCCTAGAATAAAATTGAAGTACAGCTCAGTGTCTTTTTTTTTTTTTTTTTAATTTCATTAGGTGAAAGCCCACACATCCATTTGTGGCCTAGGAATGTTGCTAGGCCTCTGAAGAAAATGAGAACAACTGAAGTGGAAAAGAAATCTGTACCAAAAACATGAAAACCATAACAATGTCTCAGACTTTAAAAGAGATAAACTCATAAAATCTCCAGGAAATGACGTGGTGCTGGGAGCAAGAGGATCCAAAACTCAAGTTATATTATGTCCATTAGTTCATCCTCAGTCTATTCAAGGCCCCAATCTATTCACTTGGGGTCAAGGTATATGTAAATAAATGGGAAGGAAGAGTGAGTGTTGAGGTACAGAATCATTAGAGTCCCTGAAAACAGATAGGAACACAGTACTTTGAAGCATTTTATTAAAAGGCAAGCTCTGTAAACTGACTTGGAAAGTTCTCTGAGATGCGCTAAGTGAAAAGAGCAAGACGCAGAACAATGGTTTTAGTATGTTCTATTTGTGTTTAATATGTAAAACTCCTCATATCTGGTGTAGAAATATGAGAGTCCTGATTTGTCACTTGGACTTTCCTTCTTCATTCTTCATGTTTGATTCCTTTGAGCCTAAGAGCTCTACCCAGACAGAAAATTCTCACAGAATATGACAGTGTTCAATTGTTCAGGAGTTCCGTCACCAAGGATAACTGAAACAGATATCCCTGTAGAAGTCTTTGCAGGAGAAGCTGTTATAAATGCCTCTGAGAGGTCATCCCACTGCTCAGTGGTACATATGCTATGCATGTATGATGGGGGCATCAACCACCAAATGCCATGTTGGGAAGATCAGGGCAGCAAGAGACATAAGTAGCATACCATTAATATATTTTATTATGTTGGAAAATATCAATGCCTGGTAAATATTTTCAATCAGAAACCTGCTAATGTGTTCTATCTGCTTCAGGGAGAACACATATGTGTCTATGAAAATTGGTTCCATTTTTTGTCCTCTTACTAGAGTCAGATATATCTTCCAAATTTGTGTTGGTGCAGATACATATATGCTTGCCTATTTATTGTGACACCATTACAGATGTCCCTCATTTTCCCCCACTTTGTCACCCTCCACCCAGCCACCCACTCCTCCCCTCAGCTTTCACCACATGGTGGTCTGTGTCCATGAGCTACACATATACGCATATATGTGTTTTGACTAATCTCTTCCAGGTCCCCCTCCCCCCTTCCCTCTGAGATCTGTCAGTCTGTTCTAAGTATCTATGTCTCTGGTCCTATTTTGTTCATCAGTTCATTTTGTTCATTAGATTCCACATGTAAGTGAGGTCATATGGTATTTGTCTTTCTCTGATTAGCTTATTTCACTTACTATAATGATCTCCAGGTCCACCCATGCTGTCACAAAGGGTAAAAGTTCTTTCTTTTTTTACAGCTGCATAGTATTCCATTGTGGAACCATGCATATCTTTTTTTATCCACTCATACACTGATGGGACTCGGGCTGTTGCATAGCATATTTTTGCCAATATACCTGCTAGGGCAAGGGAAATGGAGAAAAAAATGGGACTAAATCAAACTAAACAGCTTCTGCACAGTTAAAGAAACTATCAACAAAATGAAAGTGGAACCCACTGTATGGGAGGGCCGTATTTGCCTATAATACATCTGATAAGGGGTTAATTTCCAAAATATATTAAGAATTTACACAACTCAACACGAGGAAGACAAATTCCAATTTAAAAAATGATAAAAGACCTGAATAGACACTTCTCCAGAGAACATACAAATTGCTTGGTTTGTTTTAAGATATGCCTCTTATTGCTTCAAAATGGGAACAGAAGAACCAAAGAGTGGGATTTAGCAGGTTTTGCTTTTCATTTGGAGGAATGGCTTTGTCCCCTTTGATGAGAGCAACATCCTAGCCCCAGTAGTCTGGTATCTTTTGGAAGTTAGGTACCAGATGCTTTATCATTGGGAGAAATCCCAGTACTTTCTGTGAAGTTAACTCGTTGCTAAGCTACTTAGAAGAGCCATGGAGATTCCATGCTTATTAAGGTGGTCTCTTCTCTACATTTTTATTAATATCCCTTGCTCATTTTCCTCTTGGTTTTTTATCCATGTGTACCAATTCTAGGGACTGACTGTCTGGGTTCAAATTCCAGCTTCACCAGTTAACAAACTATAGGACTTTGGACAAGTTACTTACCATAATTTCTTTTTGTCTCAGTGTTTACATTTAAATGGAGTCAATTTATATTTTTCACTTCATAGTTGTTTTTAACACATTCAAAGATTCTGGAACAAAGTAAAACACATTTATTGATTAAATGAATAAATTAACCTTTCTTATCTATTTCTTGCTGATTCATAGACATATATTCTACATACCAGATATTAATCCTTTATAGGATATATATATATATGATATATATATACCATTCATTCATTTATTTGTTAATGTATATTATTATAAAGAAATTATACATGTCATCTAATCAAATCTCTTCTTTTTATGGTTTTATTGTTCAGCTTAAGAAATTTTTACTACCCCACCCTGGCTGGTGTGGCTGAGTGGATTGAGTGCCAGCCTGTGAACCAAAAGGTCACTGGTTCAATTCCTGGTCAGAGCACATGCCTACGTTGGGGGCCAGGTCCAGTTGGAGGCACGCAGGGGGCAGCCAGTTTACAAACTGGCTCTTGTGCTCTCTTGTGCTCTTTCTCCCTCCCTTCCCCTCTCTTTAGAAGTGAGTAAATAAAATCTTAAAAAAAAGAAATTTTTACTACCTCAATTCAAGAAGATATTTTTCTGTAAGTTTGTCTATTTACATGATAATGTCATCTTTAATGTTTAAGCATTTAACTCACCAATTCTAATATTGACCATGTGCTGGAGATACAAGTGTATTTTTTTTTTTAAATTGGTTAAAAATGTATTCTTTTCTCACAGATTTATCTTACCACCAGTATCATATGCCAACTTCACATTTATATTAGGATCTATTTTTAAACTGTTTCATTATATTGGTCAATTTAATTTTACCTATACCAATACCATCATGTCAATTGTTATAGTCCTTTAATATGCATTAATATATTGGAGAGGAAAGTAAGTCTAACTACTTTGCTTTGATTTTTCAAAAATCACTTAGAGGGTGGAGGAATCAAACAAAAAGGAAAAAGGACTCATGGACATGGACAACAGCATGGTGATTACAGGGTGAAAGGGGTTTAAGGGGGTTAAATGGTAATGGAAAAACTTAATTTAATTTTAAAAAGAACAAAAATCACTTAGCTATGTGTGAATCATTTTCTTTAAACTATGGGATGAATATAACATGAATTTCCCAAAATCCTGCTGGCATTTTACACTAAATTTGTTTCTTACTTATATCTAAATATTCATAGAATTACCATTATTATAATGTTAACTTGTTCTATCTGTAAATGTATCTTTAACTTAGGACATCATGATCTGAAAACAATTTTTATTTAAGCTCACCTTCGAATGTACTTTGTTAATATAAAAGTTCTTCATGTTATGAAATCTGTATCCCCAATTCAAGTCTAAGAGAAAAAGAAAGGATGTTGTGACATGAGTCAATATCATTGCAAGAATTCACCAAGATGCAGAACACTTTTTCCTGTTTTCTGCACAGGAGTAACCAAACATATCTGTTGTCACCACACACATTAATTTACAGCTGTTTTGCAAGACTGACATAGATTTGACTGAGAAGTGTAGTAATCCAAGATTCTCTCGGAACTCTATTTCCAGGTACAATATAATACCCACACAATAACTTAAAGCTTTTATCAGGAAAATCCCACTTGGCCTTTTGGGAAAAAGTAGTTGCATCCAACTGCATGCTATTTTGAACTAAAAAATATTGGTTTTATATGGCCATGCTATGAATAATCATTTAGTGATCTAATAAAAGTAAATACTTTCAAAGGTGCTTCATAAAGAGAGCAGTGGCATAGTCTAAAGTTTTATTAGAAAAACTCATTATAAAAAATTTTATATTGATTGGGTTTAGAGAAAAGGTGATTATGAGAAATGCTCAGAGAAATGAGATTAAAATTTAGGGTTCACAAAGTGTTTTGTGAAACTTCTGTAATTTTAAGAAACCTAAACTTCCTTTCAAAGTTTGGTGGAAAATCTTTATGTGGAAGTTACATGATTATATATAGTCATAATTATTTGACTTGCCACTAAAGGTTTTTCACATAATGAAAAGTCACCCAAATTATTTCAATGTTGCAAAACATGGACTTAAACAGTGTTAGTAATTTTTCTGTGTCATTACTCAGCTGATGATTTGCATTATTCTGATTTTAGCTTTGTTCTAACACTACACACAAAGTGTCACAGAAGGAAAGCAAGATAGATAAAATAATCATGAATGGAACATAGTTCATAAACAAATGGGGTCTGCAGGGCAGAGGGGTAGGTATATAAATCAACAGCCACAATAAAGCATGTTATGTTCATCTTATTAATTTGGTAAGACTCTATGATGTTACTGAGAAAAAAAAACATCTTATTGAGTTAAAAAATGGGATTAGGAGTCAGGGAATAAATACTTTTCAGAGATAATACTAGAACTAAATCTTGAGAGAAGAGTCAGTTCAGAAAGCAGAAAATATAGGAAGATGTTTTATTTTATTCATTTTGTTTTTAAAATTGCTTTTACTACTTAAAGGAAAATAACATGCTCATGGGAGAAAACCTAAGACATATTTGGAAAAATAAATTTAAAAAATATACATTTTATTTTGTTTACTTCTAGTCATAGAGTTATATACCTACTGTGTAAAGATGCAATTTGCTATAATAACATTAATTAACCTTCTGCTATTGGTCAAGCATTGATCAGTGCACAAACTATCGAGTGATTATAACATAGCCTAAAGAATTGGAACAATATTTTTACCTCTATCTAATTGCAGAAAGTCTTTCTATCACAGGGAGAACAAAAGGGCATTTCAGGGCCTTTCATGTGTCTCATTTTTGACAAGGGTGTTTCTCTCACTACTGTGCCCCTTTCAAAATTTATACAATATTGATTATAGAGCTTTTGTGTGATCCTCAGGATTGCTTTATTCCATTGAAAAACCATCTTTTAGTTTGTATAGTTATTATAGCACTGCAGGAGTCTTCATGAATGCAATTATCCATGCATTGTTATAGAGCAAATGCCGCAAGGGGGAAAATAACGACATAGAACAACTGAACCAGATGGATATTTGAAAATAAAATGCTAAAGATAAATGTAGTTTTTCTGTGGTTAACAATTGTTCAACAGGAAAAAAAACACAATATAAATAAACCTTCACAATATTTATAGCCCAAGGTAGTTTTATTAGTGGTGGTGGTGTTTTTAATTCTCATTTGCATTTCTTTAGTTACTCTGAAAGGAAGGAGCCAACAAATATTTTCCTGTTGCCTTAGTGGTTAAGGGGAAAAATAGTTCATCATTTCTTAGGGCAGTGCCAGATGACAGGATAAAGTCAATCCCCAGGAGTCTATGGGAAAATTACCAGTTACAGAAAACTAGTAAATACCACATTTGCGACACTGTGACCTCTGAGGTCTAAAATTAGAACTTAAATTGGGCATGTCCTTCCAGACTCCAGGTGGAGAGAGCAAGAGCAAATCTTCATTACCTCAAAACCAGAAGAAAGTTTAGCTACAGTGCCCCAAAGGGCCAAACAATATTCAGGTCATGTTAAAGCTGTGCCCACAGCAAAGATATCCTTCCTCCTACATCCTCCCCCAACACTCAGAGTCTCGATAAAGGACTTCATTGATCACAAATAGAAGTCAGCTGATTGTTTTGCACAATGTTGACTTTCTGTATACTCTTTGTGGTAGTGACATCAGTGTTGTGACATTATGTTACTGTAGTTTGAGAAGACTGATATAAGTGCAAATGTTGAGGTTTGTGAGCTCTGGACTCACTTTGCCAACAGTCATCTACTGTTTCTATGACTTGGTAATTAATCTTGCTTTATTTTGGAGATATCTCAGATTCAAGGTTGAATTAGTAATCTCTTCACCATAAAGTTGAGGAGAAATAGCACTTCCTCAGAGTAAAGTGGTGGTGCACATAATGGGTTAAGTTCAGTGCCTGGTCCATAGAAAGACTATAGCGATGCTAATGCTTATGAATACTAATACTGTTATGATTAATAAACCAAAAGGTTTTGAAAATTGTACATATCAAGGAATGAAGATATCAGAGAGAAAAACATTTTTAGCAATAGAAATCATCACTTGACCTTAAATATAATTTCTCTCTTTTTTATCTTCAAAGATAAAATGATTTTATCTTTTAGGTCATCATGTAATCTGCTTAACAGCTGCTTTTTTAAAAAGCTTTCAAATTTTACTAATTTTGAGAGTGAAGCTGTTTTAGTTTCACTGGGGCCTCCTGCTGTTTCTGGCTTTTTTTTTTTTCTGGTGACCAGCACTCACATTCAGAGAGATCCGTAGCCTAGGAGCGAATTCACATCAGACATCAGATCCACTACAGGTACAGATGGATTGCTCCATGAAAAAATGCTTCTCTTTGATTAATGAATAAATAGATGGTGAATCAAGAACATAATGTTTGTGCGTTACAGTATACAGTGTATAATAAACATGACGTTTGTTCATTCCTCTGGGAGTTTTGTTTTATTCATTCATATTTTGACTCTTGAAAGTTAATAATGATCATCAGTCTTTTTTATATAGATAAAACATTTTTTACTAAGTTGTAATCTAAGTATACATTCAGACCTGAATGAATATGATATTGAATATGATAGTCTAAACTATCTGACTCAGTGATATAATTCACCACATTGGATATTTCTTTCAGAATTCAGTGCTAATGCAAACTTAGTTTGCCCAGGACTCACTCTGCCCATTTATAAGAAATAAGAAGTACCAGATATAACACAGCTGCTCTTCTCTCAGATGGTGGGAAGCTGAGACAAACTTTAATATATTTAATTATAGCAACAATTTAAGCATTGGAACTTTGTTTTACTTCCCTCCACCCCTTATTTTCTTCATCTATTCCTTTTCAGTATTCTCAAACTGTTTTTTAGACTATGTTACTGTCCACAGGAAACATGGTGTTCTTTAGAGGAAGAAAGAATGTTAGTTCAGGGCACACTGACTACACAAATTTCAAATATTGTTTGCCCGTAGAGTACCTCCCAACTCTAATATGCCAGTGTATATTTTGAATTTCTATGAAAAATACTTTTATTAATTTTCAAACTTATTTAACTGAAGTATCTTTTTTCAGGAACATGAAGGACAAGATTTAGGACATTATGTTTGGCATTATCTATAGAAGACAGGTAGATAGACAGAAAGATGATAGGTAGATTAGATAACCTTTTTTAAGTTACACAAAAATATTCATGTATACAAAATAATGAGTTTTAGAGTTAAGTCCTTTTGACCTTTTACATAAAGCTACTGATGTCAGTTAATGAATATTAATTCATACTGCTGCTATGCACTTATATATGTGCATGTACAAAAATAGTTTTGTCTTATGTTAGTTGTTTTAACATAACTGGTATATTGTATGGATGCTTTGGTGATTGACTTGTTTTGCAATTAACAATATGTTGATTAGTATATTTATATCACCACTTGTATATCAACTTTACTTTTTATTATTACATCTTATTTATACAGTGTATCTCAATTTACTTAGCAACATATTAATTTTTGATAATTTGATTATATTTCATGTTTCTCCTTTGCACACAAACTATAGTATACAGAGTGGGACAAAACTAAGTTACCAGTTGTTCATATGGAAAATAATGCAATAATTAATGAATAATAATTCAAGGATAAACTGCATTTCACGTACTCACAACTGTTTTCTCCACCCTTGTATACACTTGTCCAGTGCTGATAGTACTGTTAAGCACAGGTACCTATAGGAGTTGAATAGTTCATTACTCAGTTTTTGTTGTGGTAAAAAAATTCTCTAAAACATGTGTTAAATATTTTAATATAATGAAAGTTTATTCAAAAAAACTACAGTGATGTCATTCCAAACATCACTGCATAAAAGTAATAATTTTCTCACACCTTATTAAGTCCTAGACATTGTCTACTTTTCCCCTGAACTTTTGCCATGCTGATAAATAAATAATTATATAACCTTCAGTTAATGTTTATTATTAATTTATTTTGGAGATATCTCAGATTCAGAGTAAGCTCTTTGGTCCATACTACATCATAGATCTATGTAAGGTCTTTTTTCACTTCACATCATCACTTCCTACTTTGCTTTTACCTACAGTTTCCCCTCAAAAAATGTATTTTAATATATCTTTTGATTTGTAAATATCTATTAAAAACATTGGTCGTTGCTTTTTATATGTAAGTGCTTCAATTCATGTAAAATAGTATGTTACAGACACATCTTTCTTCCACTTCGTATACTGTGTAAAGTTTTAAGCTCTATCATTGCTGCCATATGTACACCCAGTCAACTGTTCCTGCTGCCATGTGTGCGGGGTTAAGCAGCCACGTTTCACTCACCCAGTAGCCACCTAGGCTGCCTCCTGTGCTGTTGGTTAACAAACATAGTGTGATGAACAGCCTTGTGCCCTGTGCATACCCCCTTGTGGACCTGCTTGTATAAGCTTCTCAGAGGTGTATCCACAGGCACAGAATTGCTGTCTTACAGTAGTGTATACACATAATTAATTTTGCTAAACACTGCCAAAATGCTCTCCAGAAAGCCATAATAGTTTACACTGCAGTAGCAATTCTCAAAGATTCTTATTTTCCCACATCATTGTTAGTACTGCTTTTTACCTGACACTTAAATTTTTGCTTATCTGATAAGTGGAACATAGCTCATTGTTTTAATCTGACTTTCCATAATTATCAGTAAATATGAGCATCTCTTTATCCACTAGTTAGCCATTTGTATTTCTCCTGTAGAAATGACTATCTAAAGTCTTTATAATTTTTTTAAAACTGGGTTTAGATTTGGTTACGAGTTGCTAACCAGTAATTTCTTAAAGCCTATGTAATATTCCTTTATAAGTCTTAAATATTTTAATTATATTTTTAATCTGTCACTTATTTTTAAATGGTGCCTTTCAATGAAACTTAGAAAATAGTTTAATTTTGTAAAATCTGTGACTTTTTAAAGTTGTATATTCTATATTTATGTTTTTGTTTAATAACCTCTTCTTTACTGTCTTAAGGAAGTCACAAAAATATTCTTTTACATGCCTTTCTTGTATTATTCAATATAGAATATTTCACATTTTTATTTTTAATTATTTTAATTTAGGTAACATATGAGGCATCATGTTTTTTTCATTGAGTAAGCTGGTTTTCCCCATTTCATGTACTAATTCACTTTTATCCATTGATTTATGGTGTGCTTCTATCATATACCAACTTTATTAATGCATGGGTCTCTTTCTGAGTTCACTGTTCTCTTCTACAGTTTAACTACTTTTTGTTCCTTCACTAATACTCTCATTTTAGTTGTCCTGGCTTTTGTGTTCTTGCTATTAGTATAATCTGTTGGATAAATACTGGGTAAAATAATATAGGGTTTTTTTTATATTGGATGCTAACACTGAGGAAAAATGATCAGTTCAATGTATAGGGAGTTTCACTAATAACCATTGATTTAGCAATCTTAAAAAGTCAGCAGTGTATAAAAGAATAAAATACTTTGTGATTAAGTTGTGTTTATTTTAGAAATGGCAAGGTTGTTTTCACGTAAAATATGCTACTGTAATTCCTAGATAAATAGTTGAAGTAGAAACATAAAGCTTAATCTCCAGAGTAGAAGACACCAGACAGAGGATTTCAATTCTCCCCACCCCTCATTGTCCCTGGCTACTGTGTCTCAGTCCCCTTTGCTGTTGCTTCAGTCCCTCTCCACAACTGTTCCAGCTTCAGTCACTGGAATGCTTTTCTAACTACAGTCCATCCTTTCGTGATGGCGCTGAGTGTCATAGTTTCAAATGTCACTTATATACACAAGACTCCCAAATGAATATCTCCATACAGGACCGCTACACTGAACTCTATACTCATCAACCCAACTGTTGATATAACATTTCCATTAGGATATAAAATAGTTATTTCAAGTTTAACTTAAACCAAATCTCTGATATTCAGTCTACCAAATCCTGAACTTCTATAAGCTTTTCCTATCATCTTCCCTCCAAATATTATCTCTTAGGAAAATGCACACAATTGGAATTACTAAATCATATGGTTATTGCATGTCCATTTTAATAAAAAAATTGTCACACTGTTTTTCAGAACTACTTTACATTCCCACCAGTACCATGTAAGGAATCCACTTTGTTCACGCTCACATCAATATTTAGTATTGTCACTTTTTTTTTTTAATTTTCACTATTCTGATAGGTATGTAGTAAAACCACATTTAAGTTTAAGTTACATCTTCATGGTGCCTAATGATGTTTAAAATTTTGTGTCTGTTTGCTCTCTTTTTTTATTGTTGTGCAATTACAGTTGTTCCATTTTCCCCCATTATTCTCCCCTGCTCTACCCACCCCCACCTCCCACATTCAATCCTCCCCCAACCCCATTGTCTTTGTCTTTGTCCATGGGTCCTTTACACATGTTCCTTGAGGACCGCCCCCCTTCTTTGCCCCATTATCACCTCCCCCCTTCCCTCTGGTTACCATCAATTTGTTCTTTATTATGTCATTTTCAATGAAATACCTATTCATGTGTTTTGCATATTTTCTAATGAGATTGTTTGGATTTTTACTATTGAATTTCTAGAGTTATTTATGTAATCTAGATTCTAGCCCTTTGTTGGATACATTGTTTACAAATATTTTCTCCCAGTTACTAGTTTGTTTTTATATTATCTTTGCATAAAACTTTACAGAGAAAAAGTTTTTAGTTTAGAAGTGGTGCAATTTATCAACTTTTTCTCTTGATGGATCATGCTTTTGATACAACATCTAAGAACTTTTGACCTAGACCTAGTTTCTAACAATTTTCTCCTATATTTTCCCTAAAATTTACATATTTTTCTCTTATATTTAAGCCTATGATCTATCTTTGGTTAATTTTTATAGAAAGTTTGTGGCGTTTAGGTTGAGGGATTCTTTTTTATTTTTTACTTCTGTATATACAGTTAATTCAGCATTATTTATTGAAAAAGTTACTCTTCATTCATTGAATTATTTTTTCACCTTTATAAAAAATCAGTTGAAGATATTTCCATGGGTTTATTTCTGAACTTTCTGCTCTGTTTTCATTGATTTAATGTGTCTATCATGCCATCAATGCTATACTATCTTGATTATTGTAGCTATAGTGTCAGGTAGAATGTTTCTTCTACTATATTCCTTGTCAGTGTTGTTTTTTTGTATCTTCTAGGACTTGCACCTTTCCATATATATTTTAGAAAAAAACTCATAAGAACGGCCATCCTTTCCTTGTTGCCAATAATAGTAGAGAAAACATTGTCTTTTAATAAGTATATTGTTAGTTGTAGGTGTTTTGTAGATGTTCTTTATCAAGTTGAGCTAACTCCTCTCTATTCTTAACTCTCTGAACATTGCTTTGTTTTCTTTTTAAATTATAAATTAGTTTTGGATGTTTTTGCATACTTTTTTGCATCCATTGGTACTCTCATATATTTTTCTTAGATTGTTTATATGATAGTTTACATTGACTGATTTTTTTGAATGTTAAATTTTGAGTATTGCCTGAAATAAGTCCCACTTTGTTTGGGATATAGTTATTTTACGTATTGCTGTATTCATCTTGCTGATGTTTCATTGAGAATTTCTGTGTCTAAGTTCACCAATGTTGGTCTATGTTTTCCACTTTTTGTATTATCTCTTTTCTGGTTTTGGTATCAGGAAAATAAAGGTCTCATAAAGTGAGTTGAGAAGCAGTTCTTCCTCTTCTATTTTCTGGAAGAAATTGTGTAAAAATAGTTATAATTCTTTAAATATTTGGCAGAATTTTCTAATAAGACCAGCAGGGCCTAAAGACTTCTTTTTCAAATGCTTTTTATTGTTTTTGTTAGCTTTCTTTTTTTTCTTTTCTTCTTTCTTTCTTTCTTTTACAAATTTAAGTTATTTAGTGATTATAGGACTATTCAGATTATCAGCCTCATTTTTATTCAATGTAATAGCTTGTGATTTTTTAGGAAATCACCAAATGTAGTATAAAGTTGTTTGTAGTGTTCCTTATTATATTTTTAATGGATCCATTATCTGTAATGATATCTTCTATTTCATTCCTGATATTGGTGACTTTGTCTTCTGTATTTTTATTTTTATCAGCCTCACTAGAGACTTATCAATTTTATTGTTTTTGAAGAACCTGATTTTTGTTTTATTGATATTCCCTATTGTCTACTGTTTGTACTATCTTTAATTTCTACTCCTATATTTTTATTTATTTCCTTTCTTCAGCTTCTTTTTTTTTACTGCCTTATGGCAAGAACTGAGGTCATTTATTTGAGACTTTCATTTTTTTAATGTGAATGTTTAGTTTTATACATTTCCCTCTCATCATTGAGTTGGCTACATCTCACATACTTTAATATATTACATTTTAAATTTAATTCAGTTATATGTACTTTTTTTAGTCCTCTGAGATTTCTTATTTGATTCATGGATTATTTTGAAGAGTGTTGTTTGCTTCCATGTGCTGTGAAATTTTTCTGCTGTCTTTCTGACATTGTTTCTAGATTAAGTTTTTACTGTCAGAGAATATACTGTGTATTGTTTTACTCTTTTAAAATTGTTGAGATTTGTCTTCTGGGATGTTCTGAGCCATTATTTCTTTAAACACTTTTTCAGTCCTACTCTCTTTCTCCTCTGCATCTGGGACTCTAATAATGTAAATGTTGGATTTTTTATCATTATCTCACAGGTCCCTGAGATTGTTTATTTTTTCTTGATAGTTTTATTTTTGTTGTGAACAATAGATAAATTCTATTGAAATGCCCTAAAGATTACTGATTTGATCTTCTGTCATCTCTACTATCAAGCCCATCCAATGATTTTTTTTTAATTTCTATTATTACATTTTTCAGTTTTATAATTTCCATTTTGTTCTTTAACTTCTATTTATTTGCTAAGATTTCCTATTTTGTCATTAGTTTTAAGAGAATTTGTAACTGATTGTTGACCTTTTTATGAGTGCTACTTTAAATCCTTGTCATGTGTTTCCAATGTGAGATTCACCTCAGTGTTGACTTCAGTTCATTATCTTTTTTTTTTTTTTTGATTCTTGGTCTAATAGGTGCTTTTTTTTTACTGTATCCTGAACACTTTTTGTTATGTTAAATGACTCTGTATTTTATTTAAATATTTTATTTTGGGAGGCAAACACACTGTTGAAGATTTGCAGTTTGATCTTGGCCTACTTTTATGAGCTGTGGTTCCATGAAACTAACTTTCAGCTCTTTGAGCTGTTATTTCAGTCTGCTTAATTTATCTGGTGCCACCTGGGGTTCCCAAGGGTCCCCAGTGGAGCAGCTTACATGGTGGAATGCTTTCCCTCAATTTCGGATGCCAGATGTCTCTTAGTAGTTGAGGTGTTTGGTAGGATCCCCCTACCTAAGCTATTCAGGCTTTCCAATTGTCTCTTCAGATTCCCAGGCCAATACTGACAACAAAATTTCCAGAATGTCTAGACTGGCTTCTTGAACAGGATCACTTGCTGAGACTAGGTCACTTTTGTTTTTACCTGCCCACTTCATTTGCTCTAGGCAATAAAGGAACCTTGCAAGCCTGTGGAGACAAAAAAGTTCTCTGGATCAGACAGCTGTGATTTTATTCTTTTTCCTGTTCCTGTTCCTCCTGCCTGTCCTACTGTCTGCCCAGAGAAGAGTATCCAAGTTACAGAAGCAAAGAGGTTTCGCAAACCAAGTCATATGTTTCACCTGGGTCTAATTTCAGGTTCTGCCTATTACCATAGTATATCTCCCTGGAAAAGGGAAATTTCAGGCTTGGTGGGGAAGGAGCATGTTCTCCCAGTGGATTCTCCTTGCAGTGGGGTTTGGCTTACCTAATGTCAGTAGATACTCAGGTTCTATGCTTGAAGGAATGAATGTAGCTAGGCTTCTTTCTTTGAGGACAGAAGTTAGGAATCACATGGTCTTGCTCACCATCTTCTGTGGAAGGAAACAAGACACAGGAAGGCACTGTCTACTGTGTTGTTACTCCAATCTTGAGGTCCCAAACCAGCTCTCTTGCTTCTTACAGCCTTTCAAAATTTGTATCTGGTTGTCCCTTGTACTATTTCCTAGGTTTAGAGCTATGTTTTGGGGGAGAAGAAGGAAAAATTGGTCTAAACCGTTTTGTCTGGATCACAATTCCTGAATCAAGTGTTTCTTTTTAATTTTAATATTAGCTATACTGCTCATCTGCTCAAAATTTCCCGATGATTTTGCAAATCATTCAGAGGAAAAGATAAAATATTTACAGTGGCCATTTAATCAATGGCCTCCCATCTTTTTCTGCTTTACTCCACTCCTGCCACAGTTGCCTCCCTGCTAATCTTTAAGCTTGCTAAATAAGCTAGCCAGTCAGCACTTTGATATTTGCTGTTACTTCTGCGCCAAACTCTCTGTTTTCCATCATTCATGTGACTAATTCATTTTTTTCTCTTCACTTCTTTGTCCCACTGTCACCCTGCCAAAGGACCTCTCAAATCATTCGTTTTCCTTCATAATATTTATCACCACTTGACCTCTTATAATATATTTTCCCCTGCCTTTTCCTTTTTACCAGTTTCTTTGCTGTATGGGATGAAGAATGTATTGTTCATGGTGTCTTACCCAACTCTTCACCTAGTGCCTGGCATATACTAGATGCACATAATAACAATTATTAAATTTGTTATTGTACTTATTAAAACCCAAACCTACAAATTTCATAACTTTTCAACTATCTGTCTTGGCTCTATTACTTACCTTGCTTACATCACCTTCTTAGTTATATTTTGTTAAAACTTTGTTATGAAAAATAAAAATATATAAAAATATATTTGTGCAGGTTCATATGGGTGTGTGTGTATATATATAATTTTAAGTTATTACTTATTAATTTATGTTTTATACTTTTCTGATTTTTAAACTGATATACTTCTTTGATAATGACTAAAAAGTATTTATATGGTAAAACTTCTTCATATTCAAGATTTATACTCATGTTACCTTCACATTTAAGTGAAAAATATAAATACTGAGCTGTGAAGCTATTGCCTTCTCACAATTTTTAAAATATTACTTCATTATCTTCCTTTTTGAAGTTTTAATATTGAGAAGTCTGAAGACTCTGCTTCTGTTGTTCATTTTACAAAATATATTACTGTCATCAGAGAATGTAGGCTATAAAATTAAAGGCATTTTTAATTTATTGTTTTTTTTTCTTTAGGCCAAAGTTGCTGTGCAAAATTATATATGTCACATGTTTTTTAAAAAGTTTATTTCCTAGTTATTGGTTATAAAGTTTGCACTATCAACTATGATATTTACAGATATATTTTTCTGTTTTAATTGTAGATTTTATTTTTATAAATATTTTAAATTTTTCTGTTATAGTTGACATACAATATTTTATTAATTTCAGGTATAACTCAGTTATTATACATTGTATAACTTACTAAGTGATCATCCTGACAAATCTTGTGACCATCTGACACCATGCATACTTATTACAATATTATTGAAGGTATTTCCTACGTTGTACTTTACATCCCCATGACTATTCTGTAACTACCAATTTGTACTTCTTAATCACTTCACCTTTTTAACCCATCCTCCTAATCTCACTCACTTCTGGTAACCTTCCAAATGTTCTCTGTATCTATGAGGCTGTTTCTGGTCTGCTTCTTCATTTATTTTGTTTTTCAGATTCAATTGTTGATATATATTTTTTGCAATTTTGTCATTTATATTTTTATCTTTTCTTTTTTTTCTTCTTCAATAAGACCATTTAATATTTCATATAATACTGGTTTGGTGGTGATGAACTCCTTTAGCTTTTTTGTCTCTAGGAAGCTCTTTATGTATTTGTCAATTCTAAATGATATTTCTTGCCCATCCCTTCTGGCTTGAAAAATTTTTGTTGAGAATTCAGCTGACAGTTTTATTGGAGCTTCTTTGTAAGTAACCAACTGCATTTCTCTTGCGGCTTTTCAGATTCTCTCTTTATCTTTAACCTTTGGTGTTTTAATTAAGATGTGTCTTGTTGTGGGTTTCTTTGAGTTCATCTTATTTGGAGATCTCTGTGCTTCCTGAATTTGTATATGTATTTCCTTTACCAGGTTAGAGAAGATTTCTGACATTTTTTTTCCAAATAAGTTTTCAATTTCTTGCTCTCTTCTCCTTGCAGCACCTCCATTATGCAAATGTTGGTATGCCTAGAGTTATCACATGGGTTTCTTATACTATCCTTAGTTTTTTGGATTTTTTCCTGTTCTAATTGGGTGTTTTTGCTTTCTTATATTCCAAATCACTCATTTGATTCTCTGCTTCATCTACTCAAGGGGTGTCCAAACTTCTGGAGTCTCTGGGCCACACTGGGAGAAGAAGAGGTGTCTTGGGCCACACATTAAATACACAGCTACATGTAATCACAAAAAAAATCTCATGATATTTTCAGTAAATTTATGATTTTATGTTGGGCCACATTCATAGCTGTCCTTGCTATGTGGCCTGTGGGATGCAGGTTGGACACTCCTGATCTACTCTACTGTTGATTCCCTGTAAATTATTCTTTACTTTAGTTATCGTTCATTTCTGACTGGTTCTTTTATATAGTTTCCATGTTTTTTATGCTAATGAAGTTCTCCCTAAGTTCATCTACTCTTCTCCTAAGTTCACAGAGCATTCTTATAACCAGTGTTTTAAACACTTCATCTGGTAGATTGGTTGTCTCAATTTTGTTTAGTTCATTTTCTGGGGTTTTATTCTGTTCTCTCACATGGTACATGTTGTTTTCTCTCTTCATTTTGGTAGCCTGCCTGTGTTTGTTTCTATGTATTAGGTAGAGCTTCTTGTCTCCTAGGCTTGGTAGAGTAGCTTAATGTAGTAGGATCCAGTGGCACAGCCTTCCAGTTCACCTGAGCTAAGCACTCTAGGTATGCCTTTCCCAACCCTCATGTAGTCTTTGCACACCTTCCTATTGTAGTTGATTCTTGATTGCTGTTGGTAAGTCAACAGGAGTGATTTACTCCCAGTCCAATCAGCTGCAAGATGTTCTGTGATCACTGTCGAGGATAAGCTGTGCAGGAACCCACCTTATGCAGCAGGACTTACTTCAGCAAGGCTCAGGTACCTGCTTAGTTCTCCTGTTGAGCATGTCACTTGTAGATGTAGTTGAGTGGTGTTTCAACATGGTCTAAGCTATCTATTGGGTACACTGGCTCTGGGGTCTCCTGGTAGGTGCAGGCCAAAGTCATTCGCCTTCTGTATTCTTCCCAAGGTCACTGGTATGAGCTTTAAAGTCATCTGCAAATGGCTGCTACTTGTCCTAGGCTTGCAAATGCCCAGGAAAGGCCAAGTTGTGAAACAAGTTCAGCTGCCCCTTGTGGCATGCATAGAGCAACTTAGCAAGAGGTATAGTGCGTGCCAAGGTCAGATGCTACTTGTTTGAGTGATTTTAGGAAAGTCTGAAGCATGTGCCAAGATAAGCCATTCTTGTGGAAAAGCCACAGGAAACACCTTGGGTAAGACTGCTACTTGGGTGGGGTAGAAGTGTCAGAGAATCACCAGAGTGAGGCAAAAAGTGTGAGATTTTTGTGTTTGTTTGTTTTTAAGATTTGATTTATTTTTAGAGAAAGGGCAATGGAAGGAGAAGAGAGGAAGAGAAACACATACATGAGAGAGAAACACTGATTGGTTGACTCCTGCACATGCCCTGACCTAGAACCAAACCTGCAACCCAGGCATGTACCCCAACAAGGAGTCTAACTGGCATCCCTTCACCCTACAGGATGACACCCAACCAACTCAGCAATATTGGCCAAGGCAAAGCAGGTTGATGGAGACGTTGATATGGCACCTGCCTGCTGTCTCTGTGGGGGAAAGGTCCAGGAAATCAATCATGACCTCTGTTAGCTCTTCTGTCTGGGAGAAAGCTGTCCCTCCAACTCTTACCCTCATGCTAGATAATTTAGTTCCTCCCTGTATGTCCCTTGTGTCATTCAAGCACCGCTCCACTTCTAGAGCTCAGAGAAAGTGACTCTGATAAGTCCATGCACAAGCCCATTAACAGGAACTGCCTGGGACTCCTGAAGCTCTCTGTCTCACTCAACCACAACCTCTACTGGTTTTTACAGACAGAAGTTATGGGGACTTCTCTTTCTGGAGCTGGAACCCTGGACCGGGGAGCTTGGTGTGGTTTTGGGACCCCTCACTCCTCAGGGGGCACTTTTTCAGCTGAGATATTTCTCCTGATTTTTACCTGCCACACCTGTGTGTGGGACTAACTTCTGCATCTCTGCCCCTTCTACCAGTCTAGACGTGGTTTCTTCTTTATATCTCTAGTTGTAGGACTTCTGTTCTGCTATATTTAATGCAGTGTGAATGATGGTTTTTCTGTAATTTAGTTGCAATTTTGATATGGTTGTGGGAGGTTATGGCTACTACATTTACCTAGGCCACCATCTTGACAGAATGCTCTATAGATTTCATTTTTTAAAAAAAGGTGTTCAACCTGCTATTATAATATATCCCATTACTCCTTAAAGTTCTTTCAGTGAGTTTCTGAATAAATTTAGATTTACTATGGTATACCTATATAGATTCATGAAAGATAGGTATTTTTTGTAGAATTTTATTTTTACCAAAATAAAATATATTATGTTTTCCTGTTAAGGCTTTCTGGGCTAAAATCTCTAATCTCTGATAAAATTGTTATACATACATACTTTTGATTAGAATAGCCTCTCACCTATATAATTTTATCTCTTTATTTTTATTTACTTTATTTTTTAAATAGATTTTTTTGTTTTAAAGATCGTATTTATTTATTTTTAGAGAGAAAGGAAAGGAGGGAAAAAAGGGAAAGAAACATCAATGTGTGGTTCCCCCTCACATGCCCCCTACTGGGGACCTGGCCGGCAACCCAGGCATGGGTCCTGAATGGGAATCAAACCAGTGACCCTTTGTTTCCCAGTCCAGCGCTCAGTCCACTGAGGCACACCAGCCAGGGCTAATTCTTTATTTTTAATCTTATTTTATCATTTATCATGTTTTTGGTAGTATATAGCAAGATATTTTGTTCAATCACAAAGTATGTTTTTAAATAGAGAAATTTATACCATTAACATTAACTGAGAATTTTGTTGTCTTTACATTTGTTTCTACCTTTGTTTTATCAATACATCATGTTTTTTTAATCTTTGCATGCATTATATTTCAATCAAAGTCTTGTCTTTTTGTATTTAGTCACTGAAATCTTAAATGTTTAATATTCTGATTCATGCTTTATGACACCTCTCATTTATTGTGCTTGTTCTCTTTAAATGTTTGAGATGATGTTTTGTTTACCATACATTTCTCCTATAATTTGGGAGGGGGGCAGGTAAAGTGACCTAAGAGAAGTTTGTCACTATATCATGTTCTAGACACTGCAGAAGTTCATTTCTCCTACAGGTTATCACCATGAACTGATGGATACCCCCTCTTCTTCTCCATCCCTAGAGCCACTCAAAGCCTCAGTCCAAAAACAGTGCCTAGCATTAGGCATAAATGGTTTGAACAGAGATAAGTTAGGGGAAAGACCTCCCAAGTGAACTATTTCAAACTTAGTTCCCGAAACAATACCCTGTAGCATTGTTTCTGATCTGTAAGCATCCACCATTTGTAAAAAAAAAAAATTATTATTATTTCATTTAGATTGTCTTTCCCTACTTTGATTTAACCACATCCGTGTTTTAGTTTTTTAAACACTGTTCAAAACTTCTGGTTCACTAATTGATCTCTTTCTAATTTTCCAATATTTGTAAGCATTTAAAATATTTTTGTTTTATCATAAAACAAACAAGAAAATACTGTTGGAAGATGAGAGGGGTTGGCACCTGTCTATTGGCCTTTGTTTGATCCAATCTTAGATGCTGATTTGTGTAAAATAGATTATTTACATGGGTTTGTTCAATGACTCTATATAGGAGCTGGAAAATTGCAGAGGCAAAAAGCCAAACACATTGTGTCTGTGTGCCCCACAAGAGCTGACTGTGCATGGTTCTCACTCCTTTAACGTGTGGACTAGAAAGCCTGTGTAATTACACTTTGTGTCTATAAATCTGTCAGGCAATGCTGAGCATTCTACTGTTCTTCCTGAGATTATATATGTCCATAGAGAAATATATCAATTTTTGGTTTCATAGAGAAATGTTGAATATTAGGTCTAGAAGAAATGTTAGTAATTATATAGTCTAATCTTTAATTTCTAATGAGGAAAATGACTTTCAGCATCAATATATGATTTATTTATGTTCAAATGGGTGAGACAGAGGCAAAGCTTCTTATCATTCAGATTGTTTCCTTTTCTACTTTACCAAGCCTATTCCTAGTGGTTGGCACATTTTATTTTCATAAACAAAAGAATAAAAAACTTGTAACTGATGATGATAAAAATCTATAGATTTAGAAGCATCACTGCATATTTTTCACACTATAATTCTTAGGTTAGGTTTCTTTTTTCCTTCCTTCCTTCCTTCCTTCCTTCCTTCCTTCCTTCCTTCCTTCCTTCCTTCCTTCCTTCCTTTCTTCATTTCTTTTGTCTTTCTTGTTTTCCTTTGTAGAACTGTGAGTCAGTTGCCTGCTTTGTTTTGCATTTACTTATTTACCAAATATATATTGACTTCTTGTTGCATGCCAAGTGCCTTGATAGCAATATAGGAGTGAAATGTGTAGAGAGATATATAATGGTAATGTGATCTAGCCATTCCCTAGGCATGGACATTTTTTTATTTACACTTATTCATTGCACATATAAAATATAACATAAATTTTATCATTTTATAATGGAAAAACTGAGATATTTATTTTCCCTCCTGAAAAGTCCTTTCCTTTATCCTGGAACCCTGTTCATAGTCAGCGAGGGAACCAACAAGGTTTCTTTGTGCCCAATATAAAAGCCCTACCTCAGTAAGAATAAGTTTCTCAATATGAAATACTTTTTGCTCTATTGCTTATGTTTTCAATTAAAAAAGATAGGAATATACTCAAATTCTACATATAAAATTCATTTGATTCTATTCTTCTTTAAATTTTAAAATAAGGACATCTATTCAATATTTACAATAATTTAAAATTTGAAAAAAGTTGGCTACACCTCTTTTTTCTTGCAAAAAAAAAAAAAGGCCAAGTAAACCAGGTAAGAGCTAGTGAGAAGAGGAATAAACATAATGAATGGCAGTACATAATGCAAAAATCATGAGACTTCAAGGACACTGATACTTAAAAAATTTACTGACACAAAATTTTGTCATAAAAGTGTGTATATAAAAGTTTTGTCAGAAAATTCTTTCATTTATTTTGCTCCAGTTCCTTCCATTTTTCTGATCTCTTATTCTTTTCTATTCAATGCTGTGTATCTTTATTTAAAGTACTGGTGACTTTGGAATAATAAAGAGAGGTCTTGGGAATGATATGCATGAAAATTATTCTTAATTAAACCCTGGAATAGAATAGAACACATAGGTATAAATGGAAGCAATGTACTCAAAGCTGCAGTTCTACCTATCCTTAGAGAATGTAGTATTGTTATACCATTATCTGGAAAAGGTTTAATTATATTCACATTATATTCATCTGCCTTAAAACCCTTATCATGCCAAAACACACTGAGAAGTCTACTTTGTAAACACTCTTCCTGCAGAGTCCCTTGTGTAAACCGGTACATTTCAATGGCTTTATGGAACCCAACAGTGCCTCTAGAGGTTTCCTTTGATTTTCCTCTGCTCTGCCTACATTGAGTAAACAGAAAGGCCATTAACTCTCAGTTATCTGGAAACCTATTTTACACTTTATGATTTTATTGCAGAAAAGGTTTTATAAATCCCCAGTGACCCCGTGCCTGCCTTTGGGCTATTGCCCCTCCCGTAGATATCTTAACATTGCTACAATCTAAACATCTTTTAAAAGGGAATACCAGCTGTATTACAAATCACTATAAAAACCCCAAACACAAAATATTCCAAAATGAAACAGCCTTGGTTTTAGATTATATGTTCTTTCAGAGAGCATGTGGTTTGTAACAGTAGAATTTATTTAAAGTAAAATGGTACAGAGCATTTTTAACAAGGAATATGATGAACATTGATGTCATTTACACAACATGACTAATTTTTTCAACTTCAAGTGTGCATTAATAATGGAATAAGCATTCACTCCACATTAAAAAATCTTTTTTAAATACACATTTCTACATCTTATTTTTCTTTTAAAAAAAGCTTTTTCCCAGCATCAAGGACTTTTTTTCTGTATCACATGCCTTTTTGTATATAAAGTGTTTTGGGGGATTAAGGAAAAGCAACAACATTAAACATTTCAAGAATATCTATTAATTAAATTAGACAGATATGTGTGTAAATCTATAGCAGCTCTCAATTTTCCAAACAAAAAATGTTTGCAATTTTCTTTTATATACTCAACAAACTTGTTCTTTATCTTCTCTATATTTTATATGCTACATATAATATATATCAATTGACTTTAAAGCAAAGGTATCAAGTTTCAAATGTTAAGAATTGTTTTAAAGGAATTAAAAATTGTTTTAAAAAATAACTTACAAAGGGTTATTTTCATCTACCCTTTATACCATTCTGATTTCTTCATTCTTAACAGGCAACACAGATGATTAAAAGTTTTTATTTTTATGGCCCTGGCTGGTGTAGCTCAGTGAATTGAGTGCAGGCCTGCAAAGCAAAGGGTCACTGGTTTGATTCTCTGTCAGGGCACATGCCTGAATTGTGGGCCAGGTCCCCAGTCAGGGGTGTGTGAGAGGCAACCACACTGATGCTTCTATCCTTCTCTTTCTCCTCCCTTCCCCTCTCTCTAAAAATAAATAAACAAAATCTTTAAAAAAGAGTTTATTTTATGTTAAAAACTTTGCTGAATATCTTCTCTTTGTTCCTTAAAATTAATTCCCTATCATTTTCCACCCTGCTCTTCATCCCAAGAGGCTGACCTTGTTAAAGTACATCAGCAGCCTCCCTTAAACACTGCTAGTTCCTATTGGTTCTGTCAATAAAAATTCTACAGATGATCAAAGAGTTAGAGAAGGATGAGGACATGGAGTTTATTCCCCTAATTCCATCTCTGTAGGGTCACCCTGTACTGGGGCTGTCCCTAAACCAAGGTCAATGTTTCTCTGAATGAAGCCCCTTCTACACTATTTTCTCATTCTAGGATCCTGTGACTGTAACCTCCCACATCCACCCTCCCCAGCTTAGAAGTGGTTACAGATCTACTGATAAAGTCCACTGCACATAACATCGCCCCTGTGGTTTCCCTGCATCCCATCCGTATCGTTGTAAAAGATATTTTATAAGCTCCCTTTAAAAATAGTATGTATTTTTGTGTGTCATCTATTTTCTGCTGTAAAACTTATAAAAACAGGTTTTTATCCTAGCTCTCTTAATCATAAATTCTCCATCCCCACTCCTGGCCCCAATTCTTCCTAATAAATTTAGATTACTCATGTGTGTTTCTTTTCTGTTTTGAGATATGCTTCAGTGACTACCAATAGGCATAACTTTTTTTCATGAATTTCTTAATTTTATATCGAAAAAATGTGTATGCATCACTGAAATAAATTGAACTTCAAGTGTTGTTTTGAAATGTATAAAGAAAAGGTCTATGAATAAATATTTCACTAAGTGAACAATTTGCAGTTGAAAAGCAAATCCAATTACCAGTAGCCAAGTTCCCAGGCTTCTTGGTGGTGGTATTTATAGCTGATTAAATTTCTTCTAATTATATGTGTAGGCACACAACATGAAAATTAATGAACTATATTACCTCTTTGGGACATAACACTGTATCTCTGAAATAGCATGCTGAATATGGCCTTCTGTTCCAAATAAGTGAAAACCCAGTTATCACTTTTTGTGTAGAACAAATATATTCCTATTGGGTATATACAAAACCAATAAGTGGAAAATGCATTGTCATATAAATGGATAATTTTCTTTAGCCATTTAAAAAAGCTAGAGTAAAATTTTTAACTTTTTAACATTATTCATCTCTATTTTCTTTGGCTAAAAAATAAAGGCTATTTTTGAAATAAATATTTTTATAGTAAAAATATTACATGCTTTAAAGCTGTTTCTAAAACGAAAAATATCAGAAACTTTGTTAGGAATATATTAAGTAATTATCCAGGAAAAGGCAAATGAAGAAAATGTAGATGATGTTTATATAATTTTTAATAGACTTTATTTTTAAAGCAGTTAAAACTGTAGCAATCCTGAGCAAATGACACAGAAAGTCTCTATGCACCCCCCTGACTGCAGCTTGCATAACCTTCTTCATTATCAACTTCCCCATCAGAGTGGTGCCTTTGTTATAACTGATGAACATACACTGACACATCATAATCATTCAAAATCCACAGTTTACATTGGGGTTCCCTCTTAGGGTTATACATTCTAAGGGTTTGGACTAATATACAGTGATTATATCCATCATTAATTACAGTATCATACAGAATAGTTTAACTGACCTAAAACTCCTCTATGTTCTGCCTATTCATCCCTCAACCTCAAACCCTGGCAACCACTGATCTTTACACTGTCTCCATAGTTTTGCCTTTTCTAGAATGTCATATAAATTGAGTCATGTAGTATCCAGCCTTTTCAGACTGGCTTCTTTCACTTTGTAATCTGTACTTAGTCTTCTATGTCTTTTCATAGCTGTTTTGAATTTTTTTTAAATTTGTATTTTTTTAGTGTTAAATGGTCCATCGTCTGTAAGTACTATATTTTACCCACTCACCTAATGGGTAACCTTCACCTACTGAAGGTTATCTTGATTGCTTCCAAGTTTGACAATTATAAATAGAGCTGCTACAAACATGGGTTGGCAGAGGTTTTTTATGTATAGTTTTCAATTATCTATGGTAATTACCAGGGAGCACAATTGCTGGGTCATATGATAAGAGATTGTTTGCTTTTGTAAGAAACAACCAAACAGTCTTCCAAAAGAGCCATATGATTTTGCATGCTCACCAGCAATACATGAGAGTTCCTGTTGCTCACATCTTCACCAGCATTTGGTATTCTCAGTGTTTGGAATTTTGACTGTTTTATAGTGGTGTAGTGGTAGCTTACTGTTGTTTTTCTGTGAAACTTTGCCATCAGAGCTGTATACCTTGCCTGGCACGGTCAGAAGCATAGTAGGTTAGACAGCTACACGTTTCAAACACAGCATTTCCCTATACTACTAAACAGACTATTGAGAAAGGAAAAAATAATTATAAATAAAAGATGTTCCAATATCTAAAATAAGCTTTTACTCTTTAGAATTTACTAAAGATCCCTATAAGAATCATTCCATAATAGCTATAACTGGTATTTATTGAGCACTTTATATATTTTTAATTTAAACCTTTCAACAGCCCTTCAAAGGTAGAGATCTTTATTATTTCACTATATCACACAGGGTACAGTCAGAAGACCAAAAGATTATTAGTATTTTTAGGGAATATTGAATATAAAGAATTATTCATTTAGTGGTGGGGATGTTAGGAGTAGCGGATTGAGCAAAAAAGAGGGATAATGTGGACATTGGTGACAGTGTGATGACTGCTGGGGAAGGAGAGCATAAGGGAGTAAAAGGTAATGTAAAAAATACAATGAAGATTAAAAATTTTTAATTAAAAAATAAAAATAAAAGAAAAAACGGTTAATTACAGCAGAGGCAAGATAAAACTTTAACTGGTGCGGCTCTGTGGATTTAGGCATCATCCCACAAACCAAAAGGTCACCATTCAATTCCCGGTCAGGGCCCACACCTGGGTTGTGGGCCACGCCCCAGGTTGGGGACGTGCCAGAGGCAACCAATCCATGTCTGTCTCACACATCAATGTTTCTCTCCCTCTCTGTCTCCCCCACTTCCCCTCTCTCTAAAAATAAATAAGTAAAATCTTTAAAACAAAAAGAAAGAAAACTTTAAAAATACAAGAGTAGTAAAGGCAGGAAGGGAGCAGCCACTACTTTTAAAAGATCAAATGTAAAAAGTACTCCCAAAGGCTGATATTCAGACCTCACTGATGCTGTGAGGCTGCTGGCCATTGGATAGCAGAGAATGTGCCTGCAGTCTGAAGCAGTAGGATGGTCTGCAGCAGGCAAGCTAGGATTGGTGAGCAGGCAGCCAACTAGTAGGTTCTTAGGGAACAGGAGCTGATAAACAGAAAACTAGCTACGGTGCCAGCAAATTCATGGGAGAGTAAGTGCCACTGGCTCTCACATAGCACAGGTAGCTGGAACACAAGAGCAGGGTGAAAAGCATACCACAACCGGATAGAGGAGCTCCTCTTCTGCTGGGCCTGTGGTGTCCCTCCAGTGCCTTCTCTTGGCAGAGCCTAACGTTGCTCTGTGCAAAAGCGAAGTGTTTCCAGGGGCCAGTTCCAGAACCAGGAAGCTGAGCAAAGAGGGGAGACTTAGAGCTAAAAGGCAATAAATTGATAACTGATACATCTTCTTTATGGATAAGGAAACTGAAGCTTATTGAACCCCTGTGACTAGTACATGCAAAGATAAGAGTCAAGCTCTTTCTAAATAAAACACTCTTCTTAATGGTTAATCACTGTGTTGCTTCAATAACAAGCCACCCAGGCAGAGTTGCTACTCCATGTGAAATCATGAATATTCCAGTCTCTATACATTTGAAACAACCTTCTTTAATTCTAATTGTAATTGCCTGGTCGGGTAGTTCAGTTGGTCAGAACATCATCCCAATACACCTAGGTTGTAGGTCCAATCCTTGGTCAGGATACATACGAACAAATTATGTTCTTTCTCTCTCTCTCTCACTCTCTCTCTCTCTCTCTTTCTCTCTCTCCCTCCCTTTCTTCTCTCTCTAAAAATCAATAAAAAATAAAATGCAAAAAAATAAAAATTATTCATATTATTTAAAATATTTGCTCAATGCAATAATTTTAACTATAAAAATATCTAAATTAAAAATAACAGACTCCTTCCATTTTTATATACAAGATGAAAAATGTCCATGATATGAATACTAAAGTTACTACATCTGACTTAAAATGCAGTCAGTGTAGATGATGCTACATCGAAGAGAGATTATTTTGTGACACCCTGACTGGACTGAGAAATGCCCAGACAGCAGGCAAAACATTATTGATGGAATGCCTGTGAGCGTGTTTCCAGAAGAGATTATCTTTTGAATCAAAATAACAATTGCAGGGAGAAAGAGACAGACAGATAGACAGAATCTTCTGTTGGTTCTGTTGCTCTGGAGAACCCTGACTAGTACAGGGAAAGATGTAAATCACGCCCCATTGACATTTATATCTGGATCAAGCTGTATCTAAAACCCTCTCCACTTCAGATTCGTAAATTTTCTTTTGGAATTTAGCCAGCTTGGAATAGGTTGTCTGTCACTTGCTATCAAATAAACCCTAAATAAATAAAAAGGGGATCTATAGTATAAATTTTCATCTCTCCTACATATGTATTTCTGTATTTTCATTTTGTTTGGAAAAATAGATCACACTGTTCACATAATCTCTATTTTACCTTTTCTCAACATTTCTTGGAAAGGCTTTCATAGTGTTTAAAAGGCTGTATTATATTCCCTAGTATTTATGTACCAAATTAGTCAACCATCTTATGTTCTCAATGGTCTGGGTTTTGTGTTTTGTTTTGTTTTTGTATTTGAAACAAAACTGCAATGAACATTACTATTGTTCTGTTTTTAAATATTGGTGTTTAAACACTGGCAAATAGTCTGAATCCATAGCTGTATACACAAAAGAAGTATGGTGATAAATCTTTTTTAGCAAATTGTCATTCAACATTTTAATAGCTATAACTTAGTTTATTTCTGAGAAACTATTTGTCACTGAGTTTATGTGTTTCTGGTAGAGCTGATTTCACTCAGATTAAAAGTTTACAAACATTCAGAAATTCTGATCAGATATTATTATGACCCTAGTCTCAGAGGGTAGTTAAAACATGGACGTGGGAATTCATCAGAGTAATGAGATCTTATGATATTTTTACTGAGACTTTTGAAAACAGATATTGACACTCTTTCTTATACATTATGAAGTTTCCAGAATGTAAGTTTCAGAGATGCTACACCATTCTGGAAACTGATTCAACAGAGAAGATGAAGATAAAGTAAGAGAGAGACAGAGAGAGAAATTGATCACTGTCAGCATTGTTTGGGTCCTATATCAAGCTGAATCTGAAAACCCAGACTTTTCACCTTAAGAGTAAAAAGTTGTTCTTTAAAAATACCATAAGATTGCCCTCGCTAGTATGGCTCATTGGATTGAGCACCAGCCTGTGAAACAAAGAGTTGTGGGTTCAATTCCCAGTCATGGCATATGCCTGGGTTGTGGGTCAGGTCCCCAGTAGGGAGTACTTGAGAGGCAACCACACACTGATGTTTCTCTCCCTCTCTTTCTCCCTCCCTTCCCCTCTCTCTAAAAGTAAAATCTTTATTATAAAAAGAATACCATATGATCTTACCTATAAGTGGAACCTAATCAACAAAGCAAGCAAATGAGCAAAATAGAATGAGAGACTTGGAAATAAAGAACAAACTGACAGTGATCAGAGGGGAGGGGGAAGGGATGATGTGGCAAAGAAAGGGAAGAGGCAAATCAAGGAACTCAAATAGAGGACTCTTGGCCACAGACAATGAGAGAAAGGGATTGAGTGTGGGAGGGGGGTGGGCAGGGTGGAGAAGAAGAATGGGGAAAAACGTGGGAAAACTGTAGCTGAACAATGATAAAAAAATAATTTAAAAAAAGAGTTTACCCAATCTGAATATTTTTTCACTTGATAGCAAAGGAGTTCTATGTGATAAAAAGAGTATAACCATTGTCAAAATTAAAAAGTAACAGATTAACTTCCTTCAAAGTTCAGTAATTTATAGATTTAAATATCAGTGAAAGTACTCATTTCTTCTCATATTTTCCAACCCAAGATGCTATCAATACTTTCAACTTTTGTAAATACTCTTGGTAGAAAATAATATCTTGTTTCCATTTGTATTTTCTTTTTCATTAATTAAAGAGTATTTTTTCCTATACACCAATCATTAGTACTTCATATTCTTTGAATTGTCTGTTATATATCTCTATATCTCCCTCTTATTGTTTCTAAATCACTCAGCACTACACTTTGAACTTAAACATAGTTAACTCTATCCAGCAAGCCAACCGGATATTTTTCCAAGAGTTTTTCTCAGGAATACCCTCACATCCAATCTTTTACAACTGCAGATCTCTGCGCTCATGACCCAGCTTCTTTCTCCTGGGGAAGGTGTAAAACGTTTGCTGTGCAGTATCTGACTGGGCTTTGCCCAACATCCCATGAACTCTTAACATACAAATGACAGAAATATGCATTTCTTTGCACATTTTAATGGCCTGGGGCTCTTAAATGCTGTTCCAATTGACTGAGAATAACAAATGACCAAAAAGGTATGTTTTGTAAAAATAGAGAAATCATATATTTAGCTAAAACAATATCTATCACATAATTTTCCAAAAGTTATTTGGAAGCCTTCAACAATTTATGAGTATGCCAGAGGAAACATATTTTCATGAAATCTGTTATAATTTCTGATGAACACAATAAACACAGTAACTTTCATTATTTTCTGTGAAATAGACCAGCCTGAGTCTATTTTTATCATTAGTATATCAGTAGTATACATTTTTATCAGTAGTATAATATAAATGTATTTATTAAATATACAATATATTTACAATTCTATGTTGTATTATGCATCTTACTTATTCTATCATAGCACATTGTAGTGCCTCAGCTGTTAGTGCAAACCAGCATTCTCTGGAATCAGCTGCTCAGTGTGTTTGTCACCCAGCTGAGCATCACTAATTGCCATTTTATTTCATTTTTTCACATTTTTAACATTTCTGTATTATATTTAGTCACATTACTAATCCCATGTTTCCAAACTATGAACCACTTCTACAGTGCTTTCAGAGCTATTGCCGAAGTTGAGGAAAAAAGCCAGGATGAACCTAAGGAGGCTGAGTGGAAGCAGTCAGGGGTGGGTGGAGGCAGTGAATCTGTGGCAATGTCAGCTGAGGACCCCAGGATGGACTAGGCAAAAAGCCAAGAGACACATGTCCCCACCACACATGGCTGCACAGTTTGTCTTCCTCGAACTGCACTTACTGTAGGCACTTATTCTTATTAAAATATCAACTTTAAATGCAGCACATACCATGTCCTCTAAATACACCAAACTTGTCCCATCACCAATTTTTTATGGCCCACCAAGGATCGTTTTTATATTTGTGAATAGTTATATTATAAAAGATTGGATAAGTACCAATATTCTGTCCTCCATTTTAACTCTTGCCCCCTCCAAATATTACTTTTGTGGGGCTTTTATGAAAAAGTTTGCCAACAACTATAGTGAAGTATAAGTACCCTGAAACATTTTTGCAATTTTACTCAAAGTCAAATTAAAACTGTTATTTCATGCTATTGTGTTGTAATCAGGTTTTTAAGACAATAAAAATGTCATTTATTTTGCTAAAAGATCATGTGATTTTCAAATATGGGAGAGTAATTAATGGACATGAATAGTATTAAAAATGTTTACACAGCTGGACCCTTTGTGACCTATGTTCTCTGAAGTGCCAAAGCTCTCAGCACTTCTCTAGTTTTCTGTTCAACACTAAAAAAAATGCTTTTATTGATTTCTTTACTTGGAGTGAGGGGTGGGGAAGGGAAATTTATTGCAAAACAATATGAAGCTGCAAAAGAGAAGGTCAAGGTTAAGGAATATAGCAAACGCCTATGAAAGTAGGTTATAAGTCAGTTAATAAATTAAATGTGGCAGATGACATCCCATAGATGTCTGTCCTCCAGTTATTCTTGGAAGAATAGTTTCCTACCATGGTTGTCAAAGATCATGTGTCATTCAGAGAAGTTCATGTTAATCAGCCTATGACTGACATTGTCCTTGGAGCTCCTTCAGTCCTTCATGTGAGGCTAAGTCATCACTGAAGAAATACAAACAGAAATAAATTAAATTGATTCTTTCAGCAAATTGCTTTGCAAAGAGCACATTAGCAAAGTGTCCTTTTGAAAGTGAATACAAAGAAAAATATTTTGAGCATAATTGAATTAATTCATAAAAACAGAACCAGCATTGGAAAGTAAACAAAAATGCAGTGAAATTTCTCCCAAACCATGTTTCATTGTTAGTAATCAGTGGCCCACAGCTTCACTAACCATCATCTCAACAAAATACACATGATTTGAATTTTATGGTAAAATAATTCAGAAATATAAGAGGCAATATAACAATAATAAAACAAACATTCATGCTCCTATAAACTATTTTAATAAAAAGTGTTAGGGTGGTCAGTGACCCAGGCTGTGAAAGAATTCACAAAGAGAAGTGCAGAGAGCAAACTTTTTTTTAGTTTTTATTTTTACTTTACCAAGAGAGGGAAAGAGCTAGGTGCAGAGATGTGCACCAGCCTCAGCCCCAAGGGGTCAGGGCTTTGGGCTTTTATCAGGTTATGGGGTGGCTGTAGAGCAGATTTCAGTTAGGCTGCAGCCTGTTTTGATGCAATCTCTGGATGCAGGGTCAGGTGGTCATTGTGGTCTGACACGTCCTATTTCGTGAGTTCCTGGAGCCTCTTCAGGACTCTTCCAGTAATTTTCTAGTCCTGAGGGTTCATCATGCTTTATGGCATCCAGCCAGCTCTGGGAAAGAGGGCCTGAAAAGGGGGCTTATATCTTATTAAAAAGTATTATAAAAAATGTGTAGATCTCTATTAACAATAACCTATAGTCGTGAAACTTTAAATCTGTTTCATTCCCAAACATGTCTTCATATTAAATTTATCTATGTTCCAAATAATATATATTATGATATCATGGTAATATAAAATATGGTATTGTTAAGTCTACTTTAAATTTTAACTATATGATTGATATATCATACATTTTCTTCTGCACTTTTTATTCCACTCAGTGTTATGATTTGGAGATACTGATAGGTTCCCATTCTTTCAATTCTCAGTATGTATGTTTCCTGTCAATTTGCTTTTGGATTAATTACCTTTTTCTTACTAAATACTCATTGATTTGTTCTAGATACTTAATTTTGACTTATATGATTAACCATATCTACAATCTCCTCTCAGACTTTGCTTGTCATTTCTATATTAAAGCATATCTTTGGAGAAATAGAAAGTTATAATTTTAATATACTCAAATTTATTATAATTCTCCTTTTAATTCATTCTTTTGGATTTATTTAAGAAATATTTTCTTCCCCTGAGTACAATAGCATTCAATTTATTCTTGTAAAAGTTTAAAGTTTTGCTTTGCACATTTAAATCTATAGTATACATATAGTTTGTCTGAAAAAAGTCCAGCCATTGTTAATATAAAGAGAATGGTTTCTGTGACATTGATGTAATCTGGCAGCCAAGGAGAGTGGACTGGAACATACATGCGTGAACAACGACTTCACTGTACTAGTTAGTGGAGGTGGTAGATGCCATTGAGTGAGCATGTGTACTGTGTGGCCATTACATTCAAAATGACTGAGCAAGTAGAGCAATGAATCAACATCAAATTTTGCATTAAGTTTAAACGTTCATCTGAGAAAACTATTCAGATGATTCAGAAGGCTGCAGCTATGGGCAACTGGTGATTGGCAGCTTCATAACAACAATATGCCCACTCATGCATCCTGTCTCCTGCAGAGTTTTTTGGCAATACATCAAATCACACAGGTGACTCAGCCCCCCTACAGCCCATATTTGGCACCCTGCAACTTCTGACTTTTCCCAAAACTAAAATCATCTTTGAAAGGGAAGGGATTTCAGACTATGGATGAGATTCAGGAGAATATGATGGAATAGCGGATGGTGATTGGGAGAACTCTGTGAAGTTCCAAGATGACTACTTTGAAAGGGACTGAGGTGTTATTGTCCTGTGTACAATGTTTCTTGTATCTTGTATATTCTTCAGTAAATGTCTCTTTGTTTCATATTGTATGGCTGGATTCCTTCTGGACAAACCATTGCAGGGAAAGAAAGAGAGAGAGAGCATGAGCTTACAGATGCACAAAAGATGACTTTTTCAAAATATTTTATCTATAATATTTAGTTGCTTTTAGTAATTACATTAGTCCAGGTAAACAGTATACCTTACTGCCAGAATTGATAGCTAGTTAAAATAATAATGCTCTGTTACACGTTCAACTATCTATTATATGTAAACTGTCTTTCTTTTTCCAAGGTCATAAAAGTTCCTTTAAAGATTATCTTTTAAAAGTTCTTTTAAAAATTATCAATATTTTGTCATTTTCATGCACTGTTAGATATCAAAATATATATGAAATTTATATCTCTATGAGGGTTATAGTCATAACTATATTGTTTAGTTGGTGAGTTTGAACTTATAAAATTAAGAGGTTTTGCACCAAGGTAACACCTGAGTTGGGGTCTGATACATGAAATGATTGGGCTGAGTGAAGAACCACTGCAGACAGAAGGAACGACAGCAGAAGAATCACAAAGGCATGCAACACCAGCCTGAGGGCCAGAGCCCTTGGTGAGGGGGGAAAATGAGGCAGAAAATGAGACTGGGCCAGATCTTCAAGGATTCTGTTGGGAAACTTATGTTATGTTATTGGCAATATGGAAAACTGCAGACAAGTTTTAAGAGGAGATTTATGCACTAAGATTTGTGTATTTAAAAACGCACTAATAGTGTGTGTGTGTGTGTGCGCGCTCACACCAACGCTGAAGAGATTGGAGCTGAGAGACAGGAAAAGTATGTAACTCCACAGCAATTCCAGGTAAGGTTATCAAAGTGAGTACTAAAGTAGTATCATATTCAAGAACTATTTAGAGGAAAGAAGCACTTCTATTTAGCAAAAATTGAAAATGGTGAGCAAAGAAGAAAGAATATTTAAAGAAATCACCCAGGTTCTGTTTTGAGTACATGGTTAATCGTTGATAGTTGTTGATAGAGGACAAACACTAGGCCTTATAGGGTGAGTAAAAGCTAAGATCTGATCAATCCAGTTCAGTAAACTGTTACTGAGTGCCTGCTATTTTTGGTCCCCGAACTGATATTGTTCCCCTCAGAAAATGAAAAAGCTAAAATACACATAAAGAGTATCGCCTCTGTGCATGAAATAATACTTTCCTAAGGCTGTTGAATGTCTCTTCTCATTTGCTATTGAAGATCAGAAAAGTGAAAATGACTTTCTTTACAGCTTTATGTGCAATGATAAATTTTGTATAGTGGTTTAAATATTTTAAATTATTTTTTAAAGTGTCAAGGAATCACATAATACAGTATACATTATATAAATACAATATATACTGATTGATGTAAATAAATTAAATTTGGAGGAAATTCAGAAAGGGTAATAACTTGTAAATGATTTAATTTTAGTGATATTTAATTTTGCACTGTATTTTATTCATCTTGTCCAAATGCGCTATTATAAATACACACAAATTTTATATTCAGATAGAAGTTAATTTCTTTAAAAACTGAACGTCTTCAGGGGCCTGATCCCTCCTAAGTTTTCATTCCAGGCCATTGTTTTTAAGTTAGTAATGGTTTTAATTGTATACTATAACACATGTCTAACTTTTTTATAAACATAGTTATTTCTTATTAGGTTAATTCAAAGTACAATACTTCTCTTTAATTTGCCCCAGTATATCTTAACATTGGCTTTTTATTAGAAACTTCTTGTTATTATTTTCAGCAGCTGTTCTTTTGAGAAATAACAACAGAATAGACATTCTTTGGGTCAACCATTGACTTGCCATTCACCTAGCTCTTTGAGAAGCTATATCAAATAGTTCTCTTTGAATTTTTTTCACAAATTCTCATTCATAAAATGCTAGAGACATGAATATCTTAAAACAACCTGTTAATTTCCACTTATGAAAAGTGCCTGGGAGACCACCATCTGTCAACACCTGATCTCAAATTGCTCCTACTGAGAAATAGATGATGCTGCCTTGTTGCCCGGTAGTGCTCATACCTTCTTCCCTTTGCTAACCCCTGAAACTGACAGCGATGACTGGACTTAGCTCATGCTAGCATCTCATTAGCTGTTCACTGCCCCCTTTAATTTGCTCTGCTTGATGGAGAAGTGGCCGCTTAAAAGCCACTCAATGTAAACTTTATAGTCACAGGCACTGAGCCAAAAATAACTCTTGTTTCCCACCTACAGTGCAAGTAATATTAAAGGTGTAGTGTCTCGTGACTTTTTTGAAGCCAGTCCTGCTGTAGCTGGGAGCTGAACACTCTTCTTAATCAAGAGCCCACTGTGAGCTGCTGTATAAAGTCATTGAGCAGCTCCTGCCAGGAATTAACACACGACATGCTGACCATTCTTGGCAAATATGAAGTAGGAGCCTAGTGCCAGAAAGGCAAGATTAATCTTGAAAAAATGTGTGGCCATCTGTTGGCAATGCCCGTTCCTCCCACAGGGCTTAGAGATGGCACTAACACCCGTGGTGCCTGCTTGAAGGGATAGCATAGTATTTCAATTCTTAATTGTGAAGAAAACTTCCTCTCTCCTGGGGTTTTGCTCCTCCTCCCCAGTTCTACAAGATGAAAAGTCGGGAATTCATGAGTTAAACTCCACAAAAGAAAATTCTTCTTCCTGCTTAATATCAGCAAGAAAAATGTTATTTGGCCAATGAGAAATCAATCATTGGGATTTATCTGGCAATGGCAGTGGCAGTTAAAGTGCTACCTGTCTGATGTGGTATTCCTGGACCCAAGGCTTCATCTCAGGCCAAGCTTATCAGACTTAGCAAATAAAAATGTAGGATGCCCAGGAAAATTTGAATTTCAGAAAAACACAAGTTCTTTGGTGGGGGCAGACAGAAGGACATACTTATACTAAACTTTTTCTTACCTGTTTCTTATCTTCAAATTTATTAAGAATCCTTATCCTCATATTTGTTTCTATGAGTCTATTCTGAGCTGGCCCTTTAAGTTCTGTTTAATAGTCCAGGATACCCCACCATCCTCTTGTCTCATTGTACTTAAAAACTACTCAGGAAAATTTTTCAAAATTATAAACACACACACACTTTAGTAAAATTTTACATTTACAGCTTGATGTTATTTTTATGTATGTATGTACCTATGTGACCACCATGCACACTGAGATATAGAAAAGCTCCATCATGCCATGAGATTTCCTAGTCTATGCGCACTGTCTTTCCCCACTGAGGTAACCTCTCTTCTTATGTCCCTAAAGATTAATTTTCCATTCTTTTCATGAAGTTCATATAGATGGAATCAGCTTCTATTAACTCTTTGGTGTCTGGTTTCTTTTATTCCAGAGTTTTTATGAACTTCTGTCTTGCTGTTGTATAGCAATATGTTTTTCTTTTAAAATTTCTTTAAGTTTATAAATATAATATAATTTATTTGTTATTTATTTATTGATGAACATTTGTATTGTTTCTAGTCTGGGACTATTATGAATACAGCTGCTATGAAGACATGCAACTACATGTATACATACATGCCCATACATATTTAAATATGTTTAATAATAAAGTATCAGATTTTTAAATAAGAAAATCTTTATAGCTGAGTACTCTACACTTTCATTCTATAAGAAGTTATAAATTATTTTTCCTTTTATAAAAAGCAATGAATGGTCTTCTGAGGGTAGGACAGAGTCATTTACCTCTCTCTCTAGTATTTCCTCCATATCAGGATTTCATTTCAGAAGGTAAATTTTTAAAAGAAAAGCCTCAACTATTTTATTTTTATCATTCTAAAATGTCATTTATAACTGTAGAGCTCAAAACAATAGGGGTTCAAATATTAAACTTTATTACCATCTAACCCCCAAATACCCAATATTTCAGTACATTGCTCTTGCGTTTTGAGTAATTTGAGAAAAAATCCAAGTCATTGACCAAGGGTGGGCAAGGAGCTTGTCCTCACCCTCTGAGGCAGCCACGCTTTCCAGGATTCTAGGCTGGGCCCGCTCCCCCTCTGCTGCCATCCCACTGCCCCTCCACTGCCACTGTCACTAGTGCCTCTGCAGTTTCCCCCGTGGACTTTCAGTCATCTGTGGTAGGAAACTCGCTCATTCTCTCAACTGGAAGTTCAAAAGAAATTTCCTCATAGGATTACAATGAAATAACTTACTACAAAATAGAGAAAACTTTCACCTCCCATAAACACAAATGAATTTTTGTTTTTTGTTTTCTCTTTTTAAACTTTAGCATTTCCTACATATTTTGTTGCAATAATAATTTTATTTTAAATTTTTTTTCTTTAATTCCAAAGTAGATAATTATAACTGTACTAAAAACCACTACTGTGACTTTTATGCTGTACCAGAAAATGATACTAGCATATTGTGAATCATGTTATGAAAATGACAAACCAGAAATAGGTGGTGGTGGTGGATTTATTATTATTATTATTATTAACTATTCACACTTTTCTGATGAGGAATCTAAACTAAGAGCAGTTAACTTGGCTAGGGTCATTCAACTAGTTAGTGGTAGATTCAGGTTTATGAACCTAGGCTGTTTAACTCCATATTTTCTGCACTTAAAGTGAACTAAGTCATAGAAAGACAAAAACCATATGATTTCACTTATATGTGGAATCTAAAAAACAATATAAATTAATAAACAAAACAGAAACAGACTCATAGATAAAGAGAATAGACCAATGGTTGGTTGCCAGAAGGAGGGAGGTTGGGAGACTGGGTGAAAGAGGTAAAGGGATTAAGAAGCACAAACAGGTAGTTACAGAATAGTCATGGAAATGTAAAGTACAACATATAAAATATGGTCAAAAACATTCTAATAAGTATGTATGTTGCCAGGTGGGTACAGGAAATATCAAGGGAAACACTTTGTAAAGTACATGATTGTCTAACCTATGCTATACACCTAAAACTAAAACCAAATAATATTAAATGGAAAGTAAAATTGATTTAAAAAGCCTTTTAAAATATAAACTTTGTTCTGGGCAATATCTAAAAGTATAAAGAAAAAGACATGTTCACCACAAAGGCAAACCTTCTGAGTATGACCCCAACATTACAAAAAAGAAAATTTCCTTCAGTCACTGCAGGTGTAATGGGAATGAATTCGTCTCTCTTGTTTGAGATCTCATCTCTAAGATATTACCTAAATTGACAATTATAATAATGTATATGAAATCATGAGTATCTTTTCCTACTGAATTTGCCCGAAATGACCAATTATTTCTCACTAATCAGCCTAATATTCATTGTACTGACAGAGCTTTTCTCCTTCTTGACTCTTAATGTACATTTTAATGTATTTTTAAAACATAATAGATTTTCCAAGAAAGTCTATGATTCATGCATTTTTCTTAAGGGCAAAATTAAACCCAGAACAATGCACTGAATTGCCCAGATAAACACAATCAGCGTGCCCTTCAACGCTGGCAAACTTTTCAGAGTACTGTAAGCTAATAATTCACAAACACACACACAGATACACACACATAAATGAACTCAAGATTAGGGAGATATTCCCACACTCATTTCATCACTTATTTGAAGGCCTATATTAATAAAACACCACTTTAATATTCCTCCTCTAAGTTACTCCCTGCCTCTTCATCACTCTGACTACTAAATAGTCCAGCTACATCTCCAGAAGAGATTTCCACCTGCTCCAGCACCTGGGCCAAAGAACTATGTATGACAGAACCATAAATGAATGTTTTGCTGAGGTTACAAGGTCAGCAGGGTCATAATTTTATTTTATTTTTTCATTACTCAGGGATGATAACACATATTCTGAGAATCAAAAAAATTCTGTTTAAATTTTTTACAGTAAGAGTATTTGATATTTACATAGCTCAAATATACGTTTATGATATAATGTTATGACATAATAGCCGTCAACCATCTGCCATTTGGTTCTAGCTCACATGGTTCTGGTTTCCTTCTGATGTGCACTGGACAGCAATGGTCTAAGGATGGTGACCCCCTCCCCAAACTCCAGGGAATAAATAATGGTTGGTTTCTAAACCAATCATGTCAACCCCAATTCCTTTTACCAACAATGGTTTGGGGGTTAATGAACACTATTGTGCATAGTGAGGCATAAGGAAAAGTGACCTGGCAACTTTTGAAAAAGTTTCTCCTTCTTGACGAAAGGCAACAAAAGACACATGGAGAAATATATCTTTCTTCATGCCCTTAGAAATAGTTATTTGAGGATATGTGGTTTGGATCTGCATCAGACATTTTGCAACCATGAAGGGCAGCCAAGAGATTTAAATGAAACCAACCAGAACCTTCATATTGCCCAGCTGCCAAATTTAGCCAGTCCTCTACTATTCATTGTATAAGATAGCAGTGTTCTCATTTTATTTAGTAAATCTGTTACTTACAGCTGGAAACTTTCAAACTGTTAAAATATCACTTCCCACTGTTTTATTATTATAAACATAATTTTCCTACAAGATGAAAGATAAAAACATGAATTTTTGATGATTTCAAGGTAACATGCTTATGTGAAATAAGATAAACAGGAGAAAAACAAGAGGTAGCTTTCCTTTCTCCACAACAATAAGGTTAGTACTAATGTTTATTAAAGGAGACTGTTAAAGCAGCAGAAACGAATTTAACTACAAACATAAACTATGATACACTGTGGAGAGCAGGACCAATAAAATGGCATTGGTCTGGTCAAGATAGCAGAAAGTAAGTGAAACAAAGTGGAGTCACTCGTGTCAACCAAGATGGCTGCCAGTCAGCCATGACACTTTGGTTCAAGAGGAAAACTACCTGAGTCACAGCAGACACATCTGGGAAGGAGACACACCTAAGATACCCGCACATATGATCAGTACAGCCGTGTCTGTGGAGTGGGACCACCCTTAGACAGGATCCTGGGGAAATTCCCCACTTGCATTTAAAGATTCCAGAACACTTATGAAAAGACCCAGTAGGGTGGAGTGCATCACTTTCAAGGTATAACTGAGGCAGGCTCCAGATTACTGCTGAGACAGCTGAGTTCCACACACACAGTGCTGCTCCACGCCACACTGATCTCCTTGGCATCAGCAGCTGGAGTCTCTGTCCTGCTCGACTGAGGACTTCGTCTGCTCCACTGCCCACCTGGCTCCAGAGATCCTTCCTTGCAAGATACTGACAACTCTCTTGCCCACTGTGCTGTCTCCCAGACCTGCAAGCTGAGATTCTGGGATTCGGGTTCATTACTCCCCTTTGATTGCTGGTGTGTGTGTGTGTGTGTGTGTGTGTGTGTGTGTGTGTGTGTGTTATATTCCTCTTGGATTATTAGAGTGTGAGTATGATATTAATGTATGTTGATGTTCTACTTTGAGTGAACCTGCATTCAATAAAAGCTGAGTGAATAGTATAGTTACTGTGTGTGACTCTTGTCTATCCCTTGGTACCGGGCTGCTCAGCAGGCAGGTAGCCGAGCAGTTGCCTGGCTGACTTACAGGAAAGACTGTATCATGAGCCTACACTTGTAACATACACCCAGCTTACAAATTTGATTTTTAGATACCATTCTACCAAGTCTCTCTGGAGAAATGGCTAATTTTAGGATGGAGGCAGGGAAATTACAAGATGAGCCTGTAGCATTTGGCAGTGCTAAAAAACCAACAAAGTGTTCAAAATTCGAAAAGATAGAACATGCCAGAGACACTAGTCTCACATGGTGTTATTTAAAGGGCAGTTACCCCATAATACTTCTCTGAAAGTGTTCCAGAGAGCTGCCCTTTTCCACCTGCCATGAAATTTCCACCATCACAGTAATTCCTTAGGGTTAGATAAGAAAGACTCTGCTGTGCACATGGGAAGAGAATGGGTCTATACCATTAATTAAATGGTATGAATTCATTTATCAAATTAGTCAATTAATGCTATAGAAGAATTAACTGTTGAAATAGGGACAATATTAGATGCTGAAGAAAAATACCCATTTTACAATTTTATAGCTTAAGATAATTAAAAATAAAAGGACAAGGATGTCCATAGCAACATTTAAAATGCTGGCATCAAATGCACTATTTTATGCATAAAGGGGTTTGTAGTATGTGTTTTTTTATGAGTAATAGTTTCAAGACACTCATTTTTTTTAAAAAAAAGGATTTCCCCATGCACTCTGCTACAGAAACTCATTACAAGTTGCACAGAAAGACAATTATTGCCTAAACAATTTCACCATATACTCAACTAGCTCTGAAGGTAGGAGTTATGGATTTAATCTATAGTCTACTGTCCAAAAGGGGGAATTCTTGATCAGTCATTATTATTAAAACAAAGTTTTGTAAGCATACACAATTTTTTAAATTATTTCTATAACTTCTGCATAGAAATGATATATATCATTTTACTAAACCATAACTTAATTGTAATCTGCTTTTTAAATCCTTATTTTTTCTACAAAATATTAATGTCTATGATTTAAGAATAAAGCTAAAGAAATATCACAAATAAATTAATTTCATATAGAGAAGAAAAAAAAAAGAGTCTGAAAGAGCCCCCAGTGGTCAAAATGGGAACAATCTGAGCAACAAAAGAAAAAACCTGGAGATAGATTGCAAGAAGCATGAATTTATTCTGATAATAGAATAAATAAATGGGGGAGAAAATACTTCCAAAAAGTATAAGTAGATACTTCCCCCTTCTGGAGGTGGACTTGAAACTCACTCATTTTGATACGGGCTGGGCTTTGTGATTCACTTCCAAAGAAAGAATACATTATGGAAAGGGCAAAGTGGTAACTTTACAAAGAACACTGGCAAACACTGCCTTCACTAAGTGATGAAGTTAACATCAACAGTGCTAAGTCATGTTGATACCATGCACTGCCTGACATGATGGCTGAAAAGAGCACTTAACCTCGGTGATACTCTTCCCAAAATGAGTAATACCAGTCTATTTTGGATTAGATATTGGAACAGAAAAAGGACATTAGTGGAACAACTACTGAAAGCAAAATAAAATCTGGAGTTCAGTCAATAATAATATTTTGATATTATGAAATAATATTTTCTCAATTTTGACAAATGCATACTATAATGTAAGATGAAAATGTTAAGGGAAATTGAAAATGGATAAGGGGGTATATAACTTTTTTAACTTTGTACTTCTCTGTAAATCAGAAATTATTTCCAATGTTTTAATAAAATAAAGCAGACATGAACTGTAACTATAGGAAAGAAACTAGGGCATGGGACCCTGACAGATGGCAAGGGTAATCAGAACATAATATTCTAAAATGCCTGAAAGACAGTGAGGTCTGGAGACCAAATACCTGCTGCTTTTTCAAATAAGACTACCCACAGCACCCAAGTCTCCAAAAGTGAGGACTGTGTCCACAAAATCACACCATCTTTGCCCTTATGTGAGAGTTTGATAATATCTTCATTGATTTTGAATGATTCAGGAACTATATTAGGCAAGTTTATTTTAATAATGCTTTACTCAAGCAAAATGATTGCAAAAGCAATGTCAAAAAAAATAAAGATGTTTGTAAAACTGAGCATATCTTTATTCCTTAAAGTACTTTAATAACATGTCCTCATTTGCACATTCTAGACATCAAAGGCACACCATAATAACTATTTCTGTTACTTAAGATGGTTGCTATGGTTACTCTGCAGCTGTGATGTAACAAAGAAAATTATTAATATAGGATTGTACACCTGAAACCTATATAATTTTATTAACCAATGTCACCCCTATAAATTTAATGAAAAAAGAAAATTATTAAGATTTTTTTAAAAGAGGCAAATATAGCTTAGCTTTGCAAGTGTCAATAATTCTGGGGGGAAGAGATAAATGTATTTATATTGGAAATTCAAAAACATATGAAAAGACACAACTATGTATCCTTGAGAAATAAAATTTTCTTTCTGAAATGGGAACACTTTCAGAATTATTATGGTAATCATCCTTTTGCAGGCAATGGGTGAATATATTTGCATAAGATACCACTTAATAATATAATTCAAAAAAGAATTAAGGCAGAAGCAGTAGATGTGTTATAGGTGATGAGAGAAAAAGGATTATCCAAATATTTCCCTATTCCCCTCAAGGTTATCGAACATACTAAATTCTGCTATATACTTGCCAGTATATATTCTGACACTCCACTCCAGAACCCCCAAAATGTGATATTTTAGCCACTGTTCTTGCTCCCTCAGGCTCATAGATAAATTGCCTTAGAATAAAACAGGTAACAAATATCTAAAAAGGTTTGAATTTTATTAAATCTTTTATTTTAGCCTCTTCCAACTTCAATGAAAAGCCCTTTGACATCTGATATGCTGGCATATTAGTTGCAATAAGTTATTGCACACTGGATTCCAAATGTCAGGACCTTAGTATGCAAAATATATTCTTCCTGCTTAAATGGGAACTTGACTCTCCTTGTCTAAGTTCCTCTTTGTCTCAAGTTCCTTAAGAGGGATGATGTCATAAACTGACTATAAAGAAAAATAATACAAATACAGCTATTTATTTAATTAGTAACAAGGGTAAAGTCCTTCTGATTCAACTTGATCAGAGGTCAGTTTGGGGTCTCTGTCATAGAACAAGCAGATTTTAGAGACTGGCTTAATACTGATCTCTAGACTTGAATTTCCAACTAATAAAGGATAATATAATGTAGTATAAGACTTTATATTTGTTCAGATCTTTTAGCTCCTGAGGAACTAATAGGTAACAACTGAATAAATAATTCTACACTTTGTTTTAGCACCACAGATGACCTCTGATGGAGAAAAGAATCAACCATGTACAGAATCAAAGATGAAAAAGGCAGTAACCATTCAGAAACTCAAAATAGAAAGCTGCTTCCTACTTAGTTGTTGATTAATTTGCATATGACTATAGAATATACAAGCATCAGATGTGATTAATTTTTAATCTTAACTTTAGACAAAAATACTTTATTCTTTGCAAAAATAAGTAAATAAATAATGATAATGAGTAGGGCATGAAAAGAAGGCAAGCATTTGAAAATTCTATATTTTAAAAAATTTCTTCAAATTTGTAAATTATTTTTTGTAAGTGAATGTTAAAATCTGATTTTGTATTATTTTCTTGATTTTCTTTTGGAGTTAATACAGGTCACCTTTAGTTTTCCAATTTTGTTTATGCTCCTATAACTAGACTGAAAACCCTAAGAATCAAAATCAGGCTTTCTGCAGGCATGTTTCCAAAGTGCTGAGCAGATTGTTGGGTGTCTAGAGAACACTTGAGTTTAGGACATACAATGACGGAGCTAAGTTGAGCTTATATATGTTTCAGAATCTATCTGATGGTCTGTAACTTGTGGAGTTAACTCTTTCATCAATAGTTTGTTTTTCTTGATTCAGAAATCTTCCAAGGAGATGTTGATACACCTGATACTCTGTGCTGACCTTTAAAACAGTTTTCACCTTCTTTCTCAAATGCTGTGCTTTGAAGACTTGAACTTATATCCTGGAAAGTATGGCCTCTGACTTCTTATTTCCCTGAATAAACATCAGAAGGGCAACTCCCTCTTTTTACATTTAAGCCTTTTCTTTCATAATCTTAATCCAGTTAGTCCTTTTCCTGTAGTGTGTAATCAATACTCAGAGTTTATTCTGTCTTTTCCAAACAATCTTTATTATAAAAGTTATTAGCGTTATAATCTCCCCTCACAAGCTATATTTCACAAAAAAAAATACATGAGCACAACTTATTTCATTACTGCCCAATTGTTTGGCATTTCCTCCTGGGCTTTGGTTAATTTCAGTGGATGACTAATATTAATCCACTTTCCTTTCATGATACAAAATGCACCAAAGTTAGAAATTAGATAAAGGCATCTAAATTTTAATTTTTGGAGGAGAAAATGAATTGTACAAGTATACATTAAGGGGAAAAATATCATTGTAGTCTCTGGAAAAGTGTTTAAAATAAATTTTATTACACAATTTATACCAAGATAGTTCTGTACATATATAACTCCAACATGCAGAATATTTCCTCCACAACTAATCAGTCTGTTTTATGAATTTCAACCCTACGTTATCACTGTGGTAACCTCACTTGCAATAGGTGGCACCTGAAACTTCTTCTTTGAAGTTTATTCAATTGACTTCAAATGCATGCCATTATTTCTTGGAGACTCAGTGCCCAAAGGGTCCCACCTACACAGTACGATTTCATTTTGTCGTCATAAACGAGAGCAGTCGTGCGACGATCAGCAGCAGCACAGCAGATGGCTCACGGTAGAGTCCGGTGTGTGGGTGGTGAGGTCTTCTCGTTCATGTCTGTGCTTCAGTTAAAATGCGCTCGAAAAGCCACATACCGTCTTCAGTGTGATCACTTAGGGAAGTAAAGTGAATCAAAAGTTTTGACTGTATAACAAATGGCCCATAGGAAATCTGAGAATTTTTTTATGTCTTCTACAAGGGAAACATCTTTTATTTATTAACCTCTTACCAGCTCAATAGGCAATAATTTGTTTAACTAAGATCTTGTATTTTCTCTTGGCAAACTGGATTAACAAACATTTACAAAAAAAATACACCTGTTTAGTTGAGTTAAGATTTATATAGTGAAAGTTTCTCTAGCTGAGGACACCTATATAAAAGTTTAGTGTAAGAAGTAATACAGAACAAAACAGGATTTTATTGAAATATATGTAAATTTGTTATGGAACATTTTTGTTAACTCTGCCGTTATCATAGCTGGTATAATGTGTGTGTGACTTTAAGACAACAGAGGTTAGAAAGAGAAGGAAAGACTTGTTATACATAAGCCTTGTCTCTTTAACTCATCTGCTAAGAAAAATAGGTCTTTGAACATAAAAGTCTACTGAAACATATTCTTAAATTTATAACTTGATATAAAATTGATTGAGGAGTCAAAGAATTCCAGACAGTGTCTCTTCACACCACCAGAAGAAGCATTGTCAGCAGCCTGATATTTAAAAATTAAATTCTGTGCTGGAGCCAGGGGCTGCTCACCAAATAACCAATAAAAGGCAGTTGTAATTGCTAGGAACATAAATTGCTTAGGGGAGCATGTGACAAAGGCAATTAAAAACTTTTTTCCCTAACCACAAAATGCCCTGCCCCAGGAAAATGTGGAACATGCTCTTTTTAACTGGCAGAGAATGCTGTAGAAAAGATTCTACTAGAGAATGACGTTTTTTCTTTCTCTGACATCAGCCTGTAAAAATCTTTCTCCCCCAGGGACATATTAAATGTGGTATTTTGTTGTGCTCTACAGCTTGATTCAAATGTGGCTGCTAACAAGGCATATCTTTGCCTCTTGAAGCTCTCATGGACTCCCTGCTCTTCTAATTGCCCAGTGCAAGTGCAGCATCAAGATTCTAGGGCAACGGCTAATCACTCCTAAGTGCTGGAAGCAGGAGAGCTCTTACAGAATCAACAGCAATCAGATATGGTGAGCAGATGGCTGCTCCACATAGTAAGGGCTACCTCTGCAGACATCCTTCATTTAGAATGTGCCAAAATGCCACGGATGTCTCTATTAACACAATGTTTTTTTTATTAGTTAAATGGCTTTTGATATTTAACTGAAATTTTAGAGGGCTTACACAGACATATTTTTCCCATTAGCAATTAGTCTTCTCAATAAAAGATCTTCAATACCAACTGTACCTCAAATTCCTTTCAAATTCTCAGCAAGTCAATATATGACTTTGATTTTTAACTGATTATTAGGTGTCATGAGAGCTTGCAATCAGGAAGAGCCTCACTCAATAAAGTTATCGTTGTTTTAAAAGTATTTTACATCTTTAGAATCTGAATGTTCCTGTAAAGTCAAAAAGCTACAAAGGTATGCTGCCCAAGTGGAGAGGGACTTTCCTCTTTTCTTTTTTCTTTTTTGTAAACCAAGTAAGCCTTTTCAATTGCAGTGCTATTTATTTATATTGTAGGGCTTTAAAGTTTTTTCTATGACTCTCTATAACAATTTATATAGATCTGCAGCAGAGTGCAATATTGTGTATTTTTTGATTGAGGGGTAAACAAAGTAGACACTTTGACTAAGGAAGTGCTCTATTGTAGGCTGACATGTTAGCACCAAAGAGTAGAGGCAGGATTTTTGTCTTGGCAAGTCATTTCTTTGGCATAGGATTTATCTTTATAAAAAAATATTTGATATTCCTGATAAAAGCCTTTGGATTATTAGATTCATGGTATTTTACTGTAATTCATAAGAATTATCTAAGACTCACACAAGACTCTTAAAAACAGAGACCTCACCAAATGAATCTATCCTTTTCTTGCTAGAGCTTATGAGATACTATCTTTACAACAGTTTAAGGACTTAGATTGTTAAAATATGTGTGTGTGTGTGTGATATGATCAGTAGGTATGTATTTGTGTTGCTATTTTGTTTATGGAGAAGAAATTTAATACTTTAGGGTATAGAAAAAACATTGCATCTTGTGGAGATGCATATTTATTTGGCCTTCTTATTATGAATTCTAGAGTTTGAATATAAATCTTAAAGAACACAAAACTATTATTTTTAGGTGGATATTGGCATAATACCTTTCTTTTAACTTCCCGTTCACAGCCCTCAAATAGGTCATGGTTTGCTAATTGCTCGCCACTTCCTAAGTTTTAATCACCTGATCCATCAACAGGACCTCTCACACTTTCTTTATTCATCTTGTCAGTAAGTGACATTGTTGGTAATGAAAACAACAAATCTGTTGAGGGTATCCCTCAATGGAGTGGAAGGCATGTACATTAGCTCTGTCTTGGAAACCAGTCTATTCCATTACAATTGACCTTCTCTTGCTGATTACCACACAAATCATAGTCCTTTACCCCTCTCCCCATCTAACTGGGGTATATCTCCTGCAGCCTTTCAATTGCCTGACTGCAGCTGGTAATTGGATTCATGTTTGAAGCACAGCACTATAAGAAAAAGCCTCGAATAATTCAAATGAAACACCCTGGCCTACGGCTGAGACCATATGTTACACTCAGATTTGTATCAGTAAAGTTTATTGCTTTAGCAATAAGAAAACCTATTCACATGTCATAAAATTGTTCTATTTTAGGGCTAATTTACTTAGAGCTGTCAATGTAATCAACTGTCCACAAAATTATAATATTTAAAGGATGGAAAAATTACATGACTTTGTAAAATATTTAAAAGAGAAAAAATACCTCATAGACTGTCCTGTCTCTCCTCCTGAGTCTCATAGTCTACCACGAGTAGCCTTGAATTATGTAATATAAAAATTAGAGACCTCCAAAAACCCGACAACTTGGCAGCTACTCATTTTTCAGCACTTACTACTCATTGCCTACAAGCACTCTAATTTTGTATTACTTTTCTCAAATTGATGAGTTATTTCTAGTGGATTATTAAAGGAGACAAATACTTCCTTAATAAACTTACTGTTAGTGGCTGAATAGTGCACATATAGTTAGAAACATATGAAGATGACTAAACATTCATGTATCATTGACAGGTTTGTAGGGTCAATGGCAACCCTAGTGGCTTTCCCTCATCTAATGTGGAAATTAAGAAAGATTTAGATCTTAATATGGAACTTGAAAAAGATTGCATAAATTCCGAAATAGTAGAGCAAGTTTTATCTCAAAAAAAAAAGTTCTTCGAAGAAAAGTAAGTCTTTTCAAATCACTAAATTATCATTTTGTGTATTGACCTGCATTGTTAACATAAACCCTAGTGGTGAACATGAATTCATAAGAATTACTCCAGTAATATTCCACCTAGTAGTGGATTATCCAAACACCCATCTCATAACATCTTGGGGTGAAATGGATATGAAAGATCTTATTTGTCTAATTTTGCAGATAGACAAGTTAAATGATGCAAGCAAGGTCTTGAAACAATTCAACAAAAAGATTATAAAAACCTACCTCTTAGGACATAATTATAAGGCACTTGTGTCTTATCATAACTACAACCCGTGGCAACAACCGTCAGGTACCTTGCAGATGGAGAAGAAACTGACCACTTCTATATGACTGAAGTAAGTTTTGTATTTAAATTGAATATGGGGATCCGAGGGGACCTCAGAGTGGAGCTTGGGGGAAGAACTTTGACCCAGCCAGCAGTACCAAAGACTTCAGGTCTTTGTGTGGGTGCCCCAATCCAGAAAGAGTCATTGCTTGGGTGAATGGTGTGGTGCCTGCAGCCGTGAGCACGA
>CM052539.1:124643754-124694001 GCA_028533065.1 Trachops cirrhosus
AAAAAAAAATAAATAAATTGAATATGGATATAATTGAGTCTTAAGAAGTCAACACTTTTCAAATAAATAGTAATGCAAGTATGTACAGCTTCATAAAATGTCTAGTGCATATGTCTAAGTGTTAGGAATATCTGTAATTTTATAAGTGTGCTAAAAAATTCGGCTGTTTCCTGCTACCCACTACATTCTAGGAACTAGAGAGCATCAATTTAAAAGTAGAAAAGAGTTCACTTTCTAAGTTAACTTTTTTCTGACTCGTAAAATAACTTTTCATTCAGAAGCCTTAAAATGTCAGAGATTTAAAAGCTTCTGTTTCTAGGTTAAAACAAGTCTAAATTAATGAAATTAATACTGATAAACAACCAACAACATAAATCTTGAACACAAAACTAGTGAAACAAGTCTAAATTAATAAATTTAATATTAATGAAAGACTAAATGAACTACAAATGATTATCTCAAAACATTTTTTGAAACATTGTCAGATAATTATAATGTAAACCATTGCCTTCAGAAACCAGTCTTAAAATACCGTGTGTTAAAATATATCCTCTAAAGTGACTATCAAGAAGAATAGGATGGCTATACTCATTTTGAAATTAAAATATTTCCTGGTTAACTTTTTTTTCTGAGATCAAAATCAGAGATAAATCATTTGTATCAAAGAAGCTTTGTCACCACTTAGACTCTTTGATGTATTTGTAATTATTCTTTCAAAATAATTGACATAATACAATCAAGATGCAAGATATCTGTACTGGCCCTAGTAAGACCTGTATGCTTTTCAGTTTCATGTAGAACATGATGAAAAGTTAGTCAGATTACCACAGAATGATGACATTTCAAGTTTATATCATGGCTGGCCTCTCTACCTACTCCTTCATTATGATGTTGGATGTTCCAAATTTGCATTAAATGTAAAAAGTTCAGTTCCTTATGAATGCATTCCATTGAATAGCACCCTACAAGTATATTTAATAAGCACATTAATCCTCTTTATTGGATACTTAGATACTTTAAACTATTATAATTCTACATTTAATTTCACCTATCTAGTCCAGACTTGATGCTTTACAGAATCTAGTGGGAAAGTAAGGTTGTTTTCATTTCTCTCTTTTAAAATTAATTGGGATTTACTCAACAAAGTGTAAACTAGTATGTAAGTTTTAAATGTGTGCATCTCAAGACTTCAAAGCACATAAATAAAGTTAGAATGAATCTTTAAGTTACCAAAAATGCATCTATTGCTTGTGTCTAAATTTTTAACACATTGAAAACAAGTTAAGGGGAGAAAAAGATGCTTGTAACTGAAATTTGAGTATTCTTCAATGCCATGAGCTTCAAGAAGTATTTTAAACTATTGTTTCAAATGTTCAATAGTTCCAAAGTATTCTAAACAACATTGCAGAAATTAATGTCAGTAGTTTCCACTTATGTATACACCTTAAAATCTATCTTTAATTCTTTATTTATGGGCATGATACTTTATAAATACCACTAAATTCCTGTTTAGAAACTCTCCTATTTGTCAAAGCTGAGATCAATGTTCTCATTTTCCCCTTTCACTGAAATAAAATTTCTAATAATTTTCAAGAACTTAAAAATAATGGGAGAAAATGGTGAGGCGTAACCTTACTGAAGAAGCCACGAAGACTAACTAAAATAGAGTCTGACTTAAAAATTAGGACTTTTGTTATCCTGCAACCAATCACACATGACCTCCCTAGACATGCTACTTGATACCTTGGCTCTTCAAAATCCTCATCTGCAAAACAGGCAAAAGGGGGAGAGATATCATTTCACTGGAACATTGTAAAATAATACAAGACATGTGAAACACAAAGCTTTTTGTCTGCTATCTTAAATGGCATGTAGTTATGCTTCCTGATAAGGAGGAAATCAGGAAAACAGAAAAAGTTGTAGAAGTTTAGTATCTATTATGAGTCAGAATAATTGTAGAGAATAGAAAGTGACACTCAGAAATTATATAAATTGATTGTTTCAAACTTCATTTGGAGACAAAACTAATTAGGCCATGCTTTGAAGATTTAATGAAGTTGGTAACTACTTGGAAAAATACAGACAAAATGTATTCCTCACTTGCAGGCAGTCAACAATACAAAGATAAAGTACGATTTACTTTGCACAGTAACTACAGCAAGAAAAATAAAGAGAAAGCATAAAGGTAACCAAAGCATTGCCTACAAATACAGATTTGGTTTGAATTCTTCATTATAATTGACCAACTGCACATAAAATATGATTGTAATAGCTCACAATTCTAAGCTTATAGCACTGCTCAATTAGTGGCAGCTTACTTAAATAGGTAGGAAAATAGGAAGTAATAAACTATGTCTGGAAAGCTAATGCTAAAAGTGAAAACTCTATAAAATGGTGGTAAGTGCCACCCACATATAGTACTACTGAGCCACAGATTAATTCCTCAAACACTGTGAAATCTTCCCTGGATATGATAAACATACATTATTTACTTATTTTCTATATTAATTTACATAATATATATTTGCCTTTGAGCAGCAAAACCAAGTAAAACAAAAACTACTTAAGGCTAATTTAAGGCAACAGTCTTTTTTTAACTTTATTTTTATTGTTGACACTCTTACAGCTGTCCCCATTTTCTCCTCCCTTTGCTCACCTCTGCCCCACTTTTCCTGTGACCACCACCACACTGTCATTTGTGACGATGTTCTTTGGCTAATCTCTTCAACTTTTTTCAATCTGTTCCCCCTCCCACTTCCCCTCAGACAGCTGTTAGTCTGTTCCATGTATCCATGCCTCTGTTTCTATTTTGTTCTTCAGTTTATCTTGTTCATTACACTCCAAATATAAGTGAAATAATATGATATTTGTCTTTCTCTGAATGGTTTATTTCACATAGCATAATATTCTCCAGGTGCATCCATGTTATCTCAAGGGTAAAATTTCCTTCTTTTTTACAACCATGTAGTGTTCATTATGTAAATATACCATGGCTTTTTCACCCACTCTACTACTGATGGGCAGTTGGGCTTCTTCCAGATCTTGGCTATTGTAAGTAATGCTACTATGAATATAAGAGTGTGTATATTCTTTCAAATTGGTGTTTCAGGATTCTTAGGATATATTCCAAGAAGTGGTTTTAACTGATGCTGTTAGTACTATAACACTTAAAGAAATGCCTTCTTGTTCTGAATAATTTATCAGTTCATTTTCAATACAGTAGTGTTTTGTGATGTTATTTTAATTAATGATGATGACCTTAATTCTAAAATTCTCTATAATACTTTGGGATGAATTTTTTTAAGTTTATAAAAGCAGGAATAATATTTATATCAATTTTAATTACATATTTGTAATTAAGAACCTAAATGACCAATTTCAAGAGAGACAGATGTGAGTTGGAAACATCGGACAGACTCACCAAAAGAATTGCAGAGACCTTATCTTTGGTTCATAATTGGTGATATTTTTCAGATTTCAATGCAGACATGATATTTTCACAGATATTCAAGTGATCAATGTAAATGGTTTTAGAGTAAAATAACAAAATCATAGCAATTTATAAACCTCAGTGTGGCATCTAGACAAGTCCAGTGTCTCCTTCAAAGAAATGGACACACACACACGTGCACACACACACCCAGAAAGATGCTGTCACCTCATTTAACAGGAATCCAGTGTACGAATTTCCCTCCAATAAGTGTAAAGAACTCTATATGACAAAGACATCAAGCAGTATTATTAAATTATCTGCCAATTCAGTTTTATCTCTCCAATGACTAAGTTGAAAAACTCATGTTCTTTATCTCTGGCAGAAATCCAAAAATAAAAGTAAAGAGGGCCCTTTGAGGGGATGGGGTAAGAGGCTCCCACACAGTTGGTAGGTTGTGTAAAGACAATAATTTTTTAACTTTTGTAATGATACCAAAGTTTATTAAAATATGTTTGTAGCTCTTCCAGTTCATATGAGGGTGTATTGCTTGTAGTTTTATGTTCTTGGTGTACAAAAGATGATAAAAATAGACATGATTTTTTCATTTCTGTGGAAATTTTTATTCCTACAGATTAAGTTAATTTAGACACATGCTGCCCCTTTGTAGCCTAAACGGACATGAGAATTTTGTTAAAAGCTGAAACTGACAAAATTTTAAAACCAAGCTGTTCTTAATTATTAGTTGTGACATTTTAGAGAAGATACCAAAGTATCCAAGTAGAGTGTTGATGTTGTAGGTAGGCTTTGAATGTATGTTGCAAATCACTGGAGCCATGAGAATAGAAATAATAATATAAGAAACCGCAGTTAAGAATTGGCTTGGAATCACGTGTTTGGCCAAATCATGTAGCTACTGGCACTGGCTTCCTCATGCTTTTAGGCACAAAGCTAAACTATATTTCCCCGCCTCTCTTGCAGTTAGATGTGGCCACTTTGATGTCAACTAAGTAATGTTATTCTCTATTCTATATGACTGCAACAGAAATGACTCTCAAGATATGTTGGAGACACGTGGTAAATGAGCAGAAGCACAAAATGAATGACAGTATCCTGGGAGGACAGCTCACACAGAGCTAGCCCCAGGAGCCTTGAGCTCTCACCGAGGCAGAAATCCATGTCCATTGTCCTCAATGCTGAGATTAGGGATTTGTCTGCGGCAGCACCTAGTGTTGCTGGAACTCCAAGGTTCTCAGCTATCAAACTTCAGCATACACCAAAATCACCTGGCAGGCTCTTTAAAACACATCAAAGGGCCCCACCTCAGTTTCTGATTTGGGGAGTCTGGGATAAAACCCAAAAGTATACACTTCTTTTTATAAAGATTTTATTTATTTATTTTTAAAGAGAGGGGAAGGGAGAGAGAAAGAGGGGGTGAGAAACATCAATGTGTGGTTGCCTCTCACACGGCCCCCAATGGGGACCTGGCCCACAACACAGGCATGTGCCCTGACTGGGAATTGAGCCAGCAACCCTTTGGTTTGCAGCCCACATTCAATCCACTGAGCTACACCAGCCAGGGCCAAAAACATACATTTCTGACCAGCTTCCAGATGCTGCTACCCTTGGTACCCACTATAAGAATTTTTCTTTAACTAATATAATATGCTTAAGATTCATATAAATTGTGTTGTATTTTTCAGCCCCCTCCATAGTTATTTTGGTAGAACTCATGTAGAATTTGAACTTGCTCCTAAAATGGGTAAAATGCTTCAGAAATCCAGAATCAATCTCAATTGTCTTATTTCTGCTCTTTTTTCATAAACAATCCTTCTTTTATTAAGCTAAATGACAGATTTTCAGAGCACATTAAAGATAAATTATTCTTATAAAATACATTGGGAATTCCTAATTAGACTGAATTTATCAGTATTTCTGTTCTGTTTTCTTTAATAACCTACACCATGGTGATGTGCTGGTTCCTGGAACTCACCATAAACTTATGTGAGCCTTTTTCAATACCCACTTGCCTTCCTCCCTTTGATTGCTATCTCTTTTAAATCCAAGGCCCCTTAAGTCTTCTCTGTACTCTCCTGGGCATTTGTGAATGACAGGGAACCCCGTTACTGCATTTCAGAACCTTCAAATCTCTCTGGAACTAAAATATCCAATTATTTGCTTTATTTCTTGTTTCATGCTTTCTTAGAACTTCCTCTTCCATCTCATAAATATTTGAACACATGAAATCATTTAAAGATTCACAACATTTGGTTTTTCAGTTTCTTTAAGAAGTTTTGAAAACACCTACATTTTTGAGAAATTAAACTATAGAAACAGCAAGAAAACTTTATAGTTTTTCTCCTCAAAGATGACTTGCTACAATGGACAGAACCAAGTTCTAAAGGTATACACAGACCCTTAGTTAAAATGTCTGTCTATCTATCTATCTGCATATATGTGTATGTACTTACATGTAGATAAAAACAACTATAGATATAACACAAAGCACATTATTTCTCTAAAGAAAATAATTCAAAATAAGCTATTTTCTCTGTAAAATGGGGGCAATATAATACTATATCATAGAATTTTGTAATAATTAAATGGGAGAAGGTATACAAAATAATTCCTGACACAGTACTCAAAAATGTTATAGCTACTACTACTATTTTTATTATTATTTTAGATTCCTAAATAGGCATTTTAAGAGCACTGACCTCTATTAATGGCTAGCAATGTCCCATAGCTCTCCTTTATTCTAGAAATCATCTCAGTCTTTGGGCATTATTATTAGTCTGAAATTGAATATAGGAGGGATTACCATTTTGGTGGAGGAGGCTGTGGCCCTACAAAATGTGGGGTATAGTAAATATAGAGGTTACCAGACCAAAAAAAAACCAAAGATAAAATAATTTCAGAGGGCCAGTAAAGGGTTTTTATCTGCCTACTTGTACCTAGAATTAATGAATACATTGTAAAGTCTTTACTCCACAGATTTTCTTAAGACTTAACAAAAGATTTTTTGCACGATGACACAGCGTGCTTTGTGTGTGGGGGTGGGGGGTGGCTAGGACACTGGCATTAGGAAGAGAATTGACAGAGAATAAGAGTGTAAGTGATCCAAGGGGAGTGTGGAGACTTGGAACTGCTAAGCAGTAAAAGGGAACCAAGAGGGAGCTGGAGACAGATCTTGTTGTAGCAGATGCCACTAGGTTTGGGTTGGTGTTCCTGCATGCTCACAAACTCAGAACCCAGGAGTGCTAAAATCCCATGAGTCACTGGTCTCTGACAACCCAGCAACATTATTATTATCAAGTCTTTTTGCTGCTTTTTACACTCTTTAAACTGCTTTAATGAATATATTAATTGGTGCATAAAATGACTAAGATAACCACAGAGATTAAAAATCTGTGGAGAAATTATGGTGGGAAATAATAGTTGTCTGATATTAAGACTTAGTTATATTATCATATAAGAAGGTAGATTGGATCACCTTAAACCTCAGTGAGTTTTTTTTACATTGTGTAATAACATTATTTTTTATTTTTATTTTTTATTTAATTAGAATTCACCTTGTTCAGGAACACATTAAAGAAACTTTTAAGAATACATAATTAAGAGAAGGTAATTTATAGGCAGAAAGAAGGAATAATGTATAACCTAGTACATAAAAGGGAGCTAAGGATGAGGCAGAATTAACATGTACACCATAAGTAGCTATATCTACTAGTTTTAACAGGATTCAAGTTTGGGGAAAATTGTCATTGATTTTTGTGAGATTTCAAATGTGATGATGTGAATAAAAGTGCTTTATATTCTGTATGACATTACTGGAGTGCTATTTACTTTCTTAATAAAATAGTATAGAATTCTTCAATAAATCAATTCTTTTATTCTTTTCCCCAACCCATGTAGAATCCATATTCACATACTATGGGGGAGTTTTCTGGTTCTTATTTCTCAAACCAGATGAGAAATAAATGAAGTTAATTTTTGAAAGTCTGGGTAGCATAGCTACAATGAGAAATTGGACCTTCATAAATCTGAATTACTTAATAAAAGGAGCCATATTTTCCTTCCTTTTTTAATACCTGGACTTTTTTAAAGAGGTTCTAAAAGATTTTCAGGTACTAAACAACTCTAACTATATATACATATATACACAAGTTTGTACATATGTGTATACATGTATATATAAATATATATAAATTTATATAAACTAGACTTAATATAAATCTAATTAAATTTTCCATAAAACATCCACATGGGCATAAAAATGCAAAAGTATTAAAAGTCATATTTTATATTTTTTCTAACACAATATATTTTGAAATATCTGAAAAAATAATTCAAAACAATAGTTCAAAAATATTTTCACTCATATATGCCTGGGTCCCTAAACTCTGGTATGTATGTACAGGCACACAAGAGGAACATATGAGCCATAACAGAATGAAATAAAACTGTATTACCTGTGAAAACATACACATATCTCTAATAACTCAATGTAGATACCAGGAACCCTGACAGAATCCATTTGTGTAACAAAATAATGTTCTCGTAAGTAAGCATTGGCTTCTCCTTCCTTGAAGTGCTGAAACATAGGAAGTGTTCTGGAAGTCACTTGGCAGAGGCTGTTTATTTTTGTGCCTCGCATACAGGAAAAATGCAAACCTGTGTACTTGTTGTGAGTTGGTATGAATGATGTTACTAATGTGGCCCAGTCCAATTCCATGTCATTCTTCCCATAGTAAATTCTTCTGAAAGTATAGTTTGTAACATTTTCAATAGTACCAGGGATCTATATTCATCCCCAATGTAATAGAAATTTAATATTAGGATCTATTTCCTAGAGAAAAAGAAAAATTTTAAAGTGACACCCATATTCAATATTATTTGTTATGCTCATTACTCAAAATAATTGTGTAATTGAAGTTCTCTTACACTGACCGCCTAAGACTCCTGCCATAAGAAGCAACAAACTCTTCTCTGCTTTCCACTCAGCAGCCTCAAAGCAGCAACCAGGTGTGAGCACATTTCTGTCCACATTGGCCAGGCTGGTGGCCAGATCAGCAATGCCTGCTGGGAGCTCTACACCCTGGAACATGGCATTCAGCCAGATGGCCAGATGTGAAGTGACAAGATCATTGGGGTGATGGGGTGGGGGCAGTGGAGATGACCCCTTCTTTCAATATCTTCTTCAGTGATACAGGTGCTGGCAAACATGTGTCTAGGGCAGTGTTTGTAGACCTAGAACCAGATATCATTAATGAAGTTCTCACTGGTACCTCCCTCCAGCTCTTCCTCACTGAGCAGCTCATTACAGGCAAGGAAAATGCTGCCAATAACTATGTCTGTGGACACTACACCATTGGTAAGGAGATCATTGACCTTCTCTTGGGCTCATTTCAGAAACTGGCCGATCAGTGCACAGGTCTTCAGGGATTCTTGGGTTTCCACAGGTTTGGAGGGGGAACTGATTCTTAGTTCATCTCCCAGCAGATGGAACGTCTCTCTATAGATTATGGCAAAAAGCCCAAGCTGAAGTTCTGCATTTACTCAGACCCCCAGGTTTCCACAGCTGTAGCTGAGCCCTGCAATTCCATTCTCGCCATGCACACCACCATGAAGCACTCTGATTGTGCCTTCATTTGTTGACAATAGGACATTCTATGACATATGTCATAGAAACTTCAATATTGAGTGCTCAACCTACACTAACCTGAATAGGTAGATAGGTCAGATTGTGTCCTCCATCACTCAGGTTTGATGGAGCCCTGAATGTTAATCTGACTGAATTCCAGACCAACCTGGTGCCCTATCCCCGCATCCACTACCTTCAGGCCACATATGCCCCCGTCATCTGCTGAAAAAGGCCTACCAGGGACAGCTTTCTGTAACAGAGATCACCACTGCATGCTTTTAGCCAGCCAGTCAGATGGTGGAATGTGACCCTCACCATGGTAAACACAGGGCGTGCTGCTTGTTGCACCATAGTGACATTGTTCCCAAAGATGTCAATGCATAAATAAATAAATTGTGAAATTATTCAGTGATTTGAAATAGTTTTATTATAATGTATATTTTGAACCATCTTTTAGGATCAGGAGAGTCATAGTATTTGACTAGAGTTCTAAGAACACTTCAATTTCATGAAATCCTGTTGCTCTCAATTGATGTATTCACCTCAGAATGTTTATCACCTCTGAACTTCCTTTATTGATTTAATTAAATGTATTTGGGGCTCTCTCATTACCACCTTGATGAAGACAGAACAGTTCCTCTTTCTTCTACTATTTTTCTTTTTAAAGCTCTCATTTCAGTGGCCCATTTCTCCACAGTAAATCACATTGATGGCACTTTTAACAATGAAGACATACTTAGATTGTTATCAGATTTTCTGTTAAATAGCTTCTAATCTCTCTCCAATCTACTCTCTGCTTCTGTTCTTACATACTTATCTATGGGCTGATGCAACCTCCTGCTGACCTGATTCCCTGATTCAATCTGAGTCTCCCTCCTCTTAAGCCTCCTGTTCCCCTCACTTGAATTGTTCACGTCACCGCCAACACTGCCTTTGCAGTGCACTTTGAGTATGACTCCCTCTTTGCAAAGTCAGGTTGATTTATCTCTGCTGTTCTCCTGGAATCTACAGGATTCGTTCCTTCCTTTCCTGAAAAAAATTGTATTTTTCTAAGCCTACTTAACACTAGCTTACTGAATAAACTGTTTTAATCCTGCTTTATTTCTGAATTCTTTTTTCTAAGAAGAAGACAAAAAGTTATTTCACTTGGGTCTGATCCATAGTTGTATCCATTCTATCTTTCAAATTAACTTAGATTTTTGTATTATTAAATTGTATTTATACACATCTTTATTTCACACACATTTTTATAGATACCTATGACATTATCAAAAACACTAAGGTAAGAAAGATTATGACTATATAAATCTTCATAGGTCAAGTGAAATGTCATGTCCAGACAGAAATTTTGGTATTGATTTAATAACTGCAAAGATGTTCATAATAAATACTAGAGCAAAGATATATGTGAAGTTGAACAGTCAAGCTAACACTTCCCAAATTATAAAATGAAAAACTATTTTTTAAAAACATGAATAATTACAATTCACAGAATACTATTTAATCTTAAATTACTGAACATTAGAGATTTATATTTAAAATTCAGCATTGATTATAATCAAAATATTAATATAAAGAAAAATAGGATGTCTAAAGAAATATGAAATAAAATAAAAGGAAATATCAAAACAAACTTTCACTAAAAAATTAATGTGAGTAAAATTTGACTTATACTGTTCTGCTATGTCAAAAGCTATCCAAAATTCCTGACCTGGAATTTATATAGCATCAATAGTTTGGAACTGTAACAATAAAATCAGGTCAATTCTTGAGTAGCAGAAAACCCAAAATAACAGCGTCTTAAACAACATACTGTTATCTCTTATGTAATACAAACCAGTGTATGTCTCATATGAATGACTCTTAATCAGCAGTTTTCAGATTCCTTTGATAACATTGTCCTCTGATCCTGCACACATGGTTACACTTTGTGGTCAAAAGAGACTACTTCAAGTCAGCTATCACATATGCATTTCAACATATGCATTTCAGCCTAAAGGAAGGAAATAATGATGAAGAAGGATGTTCATTTCTTCTGAGAATATTTGTCAGAAGTCACAATGTCCCACTGGCCTGAATTAACCACCCGTACTTACCCAGCTGCCAGGGTCTCAGGGAACTATGGTGTTTATTTATTGGGTCCAGTAAAAATCAGGGTCACATTACTAAGCAAGAAACTGAGAGTAGATATTGAGAAACAACTAGTAATTCCAGCCACAAATTCATAACCATAAGTTTTATATTTGAACAAAAATAGTCTTCTACTTTCCTCCACAAAAACAAACAAACAAACAAACAAAAAACAATGGAAGTCACCTAATCAAGCCAGTGTCAGCGAATGACTCCCAGGATTTGTGTGGGTCTACCATGTGAGAACTCTCATCTACTGGACTTGGAGACATCCTACTCCGAGCTTGAAGCCAATGGAGTGACCAGTCAGAACCTGAGAACAGAGTCAAACAAGAGCCAAATATAGACATGGTGATATCATCTGAGCTTTGAATCAAACTGTTCCTAAGACCAGTTCTACATTTATGTCAGTAAATTTGTTTCCATACTGAAGAGTCTATTTTCGTCAAGATTTTCAAACTTTGCTAGGCCCAGTATATGTGAGATAATGGTTTATGTTCACAAAGACAGTGCCTGTCTTTTCTTTATTTTAAATTATTATCAGAATTTACATATTAAGGTGATAGTATATTTACAAATTAACAGTCGAAATATAAGTATAAAGAAAACCATCCCATGTATTTTACTAAGATTTAAAAAAATGTTTTATATACTGCAGATAAACATTGTATAAATAGAACACAGGCCACAAATGTAAGCCACATATGTGACTTTAAATAGGCTCAGTTGTCATATTTAAAAGCTAAAAATAAAAACATAAAACTAATGTATTTTGTTTAACCTAATATGTCAAAATAGTAATAACATGTCAACATATAATCAATATAAAAATTATTGAAACATGTTGCACTCCATTTTTTCATACTATGTGAAATTCAGAGTGTATATTATACTTAGAGTACATTTCAACTCAGAATGGACATGTTTCCAGTGCTTGAGAGCCACAAGTGGCCAGTGGCTGTATTGAACATAATCTAGTCCAAGTTAATTCATAGGAATGACCCATTCCTCAAAGAGTGGGAAAAATTTATTATGAACCAATTGAATCTGTAAGTTTGATGGGAAAGGATGGGTACATGTGAGAAGTGAGATTATCTTTTTAAATATTTAAGTTTTCTTAAATCTATATTGATAATTATTTTTTTCCTGTATACACAGTGTAAAATTTATTGGCATAAACTTGCATATAGGTTAAAAGATCAGCAGAGCTGCTTTGATGAAAAATAACTGAAAATCCAGTTTCAACTGTCTTGGGTGGGAAGGAGGAGAAGAGAATGCAATGGGTTGTATAATTATAAAAACCATGGGGAGCATTAGATGATTAAAACTTAAGACCCAGGAACTCAAGTGCATTACGAGTTATTCTGGCTTCATTTTTAGTAAGGTAGATTGATTATTCTAGATTTATGTCCACTTGGTTCAAATTCAGCAGAAAAGAACACTGTTTTTGAACTCTGTCCATGAAAACCCCAGCCTGATTCCCACTGTTCAATTGATTCACATTCCTAATTTCTGAAGCAGTTTGTGGGGCTGGGGTGAAAATCTGGGTAGATTGAAATGTCTTATCATCTTAGGTCATATGTCAAACGCTGGAGTTGGGGATGGACTGTGTCTCCCTGAATGATATGTGGGCAATGAGTCTTTCATCAAAGAAAAGGGGGAAGAATGCTTGGAAAAAAAATAGCAGATGTCTTTTCCCTCTCATTTAACAATTTTAAATGTAATTTAAATCTATGGCTACATTTGTTTCCTCAGTCACAAGGTCATGCATTTGGAATTCTTTTTTTATTGCTTAAAATTACTAAATTCTAAGGAATTTATCATAGTTTTGAAAGAATTAAGGCTAATCTACTGGTTTTATTTCTGTTTCCCTTTGTATTTAGTATTTTCTGCTTCCATTTTATTAATCTTGTATGTGTGTATTTTCCAGTTATTTCTGTAGTTGACTGAAAAAAGCTATAATTGAACAACAATAAAAAATTTTAAAAAGAAAGAAAATTTACTGAGAGTCAGGGGAACATTTGGTGGCTTTTACTCCTGTGCTGAGTCACATAACTATTTTCTGCATGTTTACTTTACTGCATCACTCTAAAGCTATATGCGGCCCTTCTACCCTACCGCCTCTGTTCTGTGTAATTCACATATGATATTAGGACACTGACAGCAAATCCTAGATTTAGTCACAAATTTGTTATCTTCATGTGAGATTAAATTATCAAATGCTTTTAATTTCCTTTTTCTACTAACTTTTACAATAACTGTATATGACCTAGAACAAGAAAACAATATATGTGATTTTGAAAAACACTTAAGTATATCCTAAAAACATTTTAATCTTTCAAAAATACAGTCTTCTTAGTTTGTAGTTAGCTTCTTCTACAGTGTGTGATAAGTGTTTGTAAAATTGGTCTCTTCTCTAAGACTTCTTTCTGAAAAATAAATTAAAAATTAAAATAAAAAGCCTAATTTTTCCTATCCTTTTGTTTCTGATTAGGTGCTCAGGAAAGGGATTTTTCTGAGCACTCTTTTCGTTCTATTTTATTTTTTTCTGTAGTCTCTTGCCTAAAGTTGAAAATAAATAGATTCAATCACTGGGGAGTCCTATGCAGTTTTTAATTCCTTTCATTCTTATATTTCCTTATTTTTGCCATGAACTGCAGGTTTTACATTTTGTATATGTTGCTGATTTAGAAAAAAATCACCCCTAAGTGTTCTGAACTAATCCTCTAATATACAAATCTCTGCAGTGTTTACTACTTCAGTAAGCCAAACAGTCCATTTCCCAAGGGACTTTTCTTTTCCTTAATGTTTTTTAGCTGGAAGAAAAATAGCCATACACTCCATCAGTTAATGGGCTTCATAAAAATAACCCTGACTTTTACAAGCATAACATTTTACAGATTTTCTTTACGTGACTTCATTCTCATATTTAGGTATCTTATGGGAACCGCTTCCCTTGTCGAATTCAACAAGAAGAAGCTCTTTGACACACTTGCTTAACTTCATTTTAAACAATAACTTTTCTTTTGTTGAGAACAGATGTAGTGTATAGCTCCTTCGGAACAGTCTATAAAGTAGTGTTCAACCCTCCACCCCTTGGGAGGAGCCACTGTTTGTACACATTTTGAGAAGAACCCTGTTGACATAAGGTTGTACTGACACACACAAACCTTAGTTTCACAAAGATGTTGTTTCATTCTCTAAACCACAAATGGTGATTCTGGTGTCCTTAATGTTATCAAATAGTAAACTAGCTTACTAGAATGAGGAAACTTTTGCTTAATCTGAAATCATTTTTCATTTTTCACATTTTTAGTTAATAAAATTTTTATATAGTATAAAATAACTTGCAATGGATTTATATGAGGTTTTTATAGTTGTGAGTTTTCATTATCACACATTTAAAACACTTGGCATTTTTCTGTTGATTCATTCAATCAGCCATTCAAAGCACCCTCTTCGTGCCAGGTGTTCTCTTAAGTTCTAGAAATTTTGCAATTAAAAAAAAAACCCTCATGATTCCTGCCCTTGTGAGTCTTAAGAAGAGTGAACCAGAAGGGTATTTAAATGAATGATTAAGGCAAACCATGATTTAATTACATTTTCAGTAGGGAAAAAGTACACAGTACTATGAGAGAAAGTAATAGAGGGACTACCTTGGAAGTGACATTTTTTTTAATTTTTTAATTAAATTTATTGGGGATACATTGGTTAATACAATCATATAGGTTTAGGGTATACAATCCTATAATATATCATTTATATATTGTATTGTGAAGTCATGTGTCTTTCCATCACTATTTACCCCCCCTTTACTTTCTCCTGCCTCCCCCCATTTCTCTTTGGTATTTACCATACTGTTGTCTATGAGATTTTTTTTTTTTGCTTAATCCCTTCATCTTTGTCACCTAGCCCCTCCCTCACCCACTGCCCATTCCTAGAAAGTGGAGAGGAAGTGGCATTTTAGCTGAGATAACAACTGGGCATTGTCCAAGAAAATAAGAAGCAAGAGTGTTTCTGCTGAAAGGAATGACAAAGTGCTCAGGACAAGAAAGAACGTGACATAACATAAATTGAAAGAAGGGCCACATTATTGAAATGTATTAAGTAACAGAAGTATTGTCAGATAAAGACAAGTTCATATCCTCTAAAGCTGAATGTCTTTCCCCAAAGTTGATTTTCCACATTGGTATTTTTGTAGTGCCTCCTGATATCTCAACCTCTAAAAGAATTCACTAGTTAGTGAATTCAGTAGACACATATAGAAATCTCATCTTCCCAACACAGCTACTATTATTTACCCAAGCATTCTCACTTATTTTCTTTATCTCTCCTCTGATCCTGGATGCTGTCCATCACTTAGGGAGCAGAATCCTTCACCAAATTTGGGGCAGACCCAGAGCAGAACACAGAAGAAGCCTTGTAATGCCTGTCCCTCACCCAAGACATCCTATTGCCTTTTGTTCTCTCAATCTTTTATCCTACATAAATTCTAACTCTAGGTGTCTCACTGTCTCTTTACCTACAGTGAAATGATATCATTCCTAACAGCAAAGATAATTAATATATTTATTAGAAATAATTGTTTCCTGGAGGCCAGGAATCAATACAGAAAAATACCCACATGCAGAGATTCGGATGTCACTGAAAAATATAAGAAACTATGTAATGTAAACTTATGCCTCAAAACTCTCTTCCCACAAAAATCCTCGGATTCCACCAAACTGCTTCTTTGGCAACATTGTGGAATGCCTCATATCTCTAGATCTTTGCTCACTCCTCATAAGTAAACCTTCCCTGGAGTCTGATCTTATCTTTGTTCTCACCCTCTGCTTTTTCTTTCAAACTGACTAGACCATCTGATTTTGCCCCACCTCCACTAAATCTTTCTGTTCCCTGATTAGCAAACAACCCACTTCCTCATCCTTCTCTCAGAACATTCTCTGTACAAACTGGTCCTACGTAAAACCTGGCTGTTTACCGAGGATATAACTTCACATTCTCAAGTGAAAACTACTCTTTCTCTCATCGCCTCGCCTGTCGTTGTGAGAGTGACATTGGCACACTCCTCTATTTGTGCTAAGACGTAGAAATCCATATTCCCCCACCTTCTTATATGTAAAAACTTTGCCACCTTTGAACTGACTTGACCTCAAGTCAGGCGACTTCAAATACCAGCTTTTTTGCACATTGCTCCCAGATTACCTCCCTCCAAATTCTGCAACCATCATGGATTATTTGCTGCCTAGGAAGTCAATAGATTTAACATTCTAGTCTCTGACTTTTTCACTTGCTCAAAGCTACTGGCTTTCACTACATCCTCCTATGTATTCATTCCTCCTGTGAGCCACTTCTTTCTTCATATAGCTTGGATCCCATGGTTCACAAACTCAACTTTCTTTTTAACATGTCTACAACTTCTTTCACCTGTTATCTTTCTGTCAAATCTGCCTGGACCTCACCCAGCTTTCTGGATAGAGATGGAAAATATTTTTTAAAAGATTTTATTTATTTATTTTTAGAGACAGGGGAAGGAAGGGAGAAAGAGAGGGAGAGAAACATCAGTATGTGGTTGCCTCTCCCATGCCCTCTACTGGGGACCTGGCCCACAATCCAGGCATGTGCCCTGATTGGGAATCAAACCAGCAACCCTTCTTCGGTTGGCGCGCTGGCACTCAATCCACTAAGCCACACCACCCAGGGTGGAAAAGAATTTTACAGTTGTTCAGATTGGGGCCCTTCTAGCTTCACAGTATCCAAACTCAACAATGGCTGACCATTCTATGATCTTTCTCCGATCCTCATGCTTCATTTTCCCACGTGATTATTTTAAATTCCCCCATTTTCTCCAAAACTCCATCCACTTCTCTCTTCAGCATGTAACTTTGCCTTCTGCTTTGAAACAAAGTTAAAGCTATCAGAATAGAACTGACAAACTTACAATCTTAATTGCCTCTGTGTCTGCCAGTTTCTCTGTTGCTCCAGTTGCAATAGCATCTCTATGGGTCACTCTCCCTTCCCCCACATGCTCCATGATCTTGCTTTGGCAGCTATTCTTTCTCTGGTATCACTGCTTAAACATTAAAATCCTTCCTTCTAGTCATGTTTCCCACTAGCCTCCCACCCTCTCTTTCATCCCATTTATAGCAGAAGGTATTAAATACTCTATCTTTGCTGACCATTGGCAATCCTTGACATTAATTATTGCTAAATCACAGCAACCTTTTTCTTACCTGCAACATTCCAAATTCCTTAAAACTGTTGTCTCAAAATTCACTTGATTTTCTTGCCCACAATCAAGAGAAACTTCTTTAGGCCTTACTCTACTTCTCTCTGGGAAGCACCTGACTATTCTTTCTTATCACGGTCATTGTCTCTGACTTCTCTGACAAGATACTGTCCTCAGTGCTTTATTTTTATTTTCTTTTTAAGTAATAGATTAACTTTTCAAAATTTTTTCTTCACTCACTAATTCTTGGAAATCAATTAAATATATGTAGGTCAACATTCAATATACATATATAATTGTTCACATTTTTATCTATTTAATTCTTAACTTTATTATTTCTTTATTCTTTAATTTGTTATGCTTATTTCACTGGTATTTAACACGTACAATTATGTATTCTCAGTCATGCTTTATTGCACTTTAAGGTTATGTGTTCCCTCAGAGTGCCCCTCCTGATGGAGTCCACAGGCTGTAATAACCTGTATATTGATTGACATTTTGGAGTATATTTTCTTTATTTTCAATCTCACTTTATTTTTAGTTCAGGGATTTATTAAAAGGATATTTTTGTAAGTTTCCCAAACTTAAGGAAAGGGTAACTATTTTTTATTTTTGTGTCTAAAATCTTATTTAATTTTAAATGTGTTCTCTTATTTTCTTATTTCCCTAGTAACTTCTTTTCAAGTTCATTTGTACTGCAACTACTTCATCGCCTGATTTTCCTGTATTCTCTCTTTGAGAAGTTTGATCCTTCGCATGCTTCTATCTGTAGACTTGCCCTGAGCAATGTACCAATAGCTATACCTCCAATAAATATTTTCAAATGAATGAGTCTTTGATATGGTCAACTTTCAGATGACTGAAAAAAATCTAGGCAGGTTGACAGCATACCATTTTAGTTTTTATAGAAGTTTATTCAAGAGTTCAAATATTGAAATATATCATTAATTTTAATCCTTATTTTGATGGTACACTTTTAAAAGACAACCTAATAATTTCCTTAAATATGTAAGATACACCACCCTAAATAAAATGACTAAGTTAATATCTACATTGAACAATAAATTATTGTTAATGAGAACAATTTGTCTATAACATGGCTATAACATTTTGAAATAGTATTATACTTACTTCTAGTCACATAAATGGAGAGTCTGATATTTTCATCTGCTGCACATAACCAGTGGACCCAATCGAATTTTCTTAGCTATTTTCCTGCACTTTTGGCCTGAACTACAAAATGAAAAATTGTAGTAACTGTAAAACTGCCACACAGCACAGGAATGAAAAGAACAAACTTGGCATATAAGCTAAGAGTTAGCTCATTTTTCTCAAAATGTTGTCCAGGGAAATCTCACATCATCTGGGATAATTTTTAAAAAATACAGACTTCTGCATGCCAATCTAGGCTAATGTAATAGAAACATCTGAGAGTGGCGCCTAAGACTCTACATGTTGTAAACTCCACAGCTATTCATTCCTATGCATTCTTAATTTGAGAACAAATGTTGTAAGTACTGTACTTGTTTACAATGTTTCAAGAACATGCACTGTTCAAGTCCTTAATTGCTTTCCAAGGAGCTCTTTCTATGTTGTGAGAAGAAAATACAAATATTTATTGTAACCACAATGAAAGCCAAACTCATAAGAAAGGTGCTGGTGAGAAGGAATGTGGTTTATTCCTGCTCTGGCCACCAGGAAAGATGGAGGACTTTCATCCCAAAGTCCATCTTCCCCACTCAGTACCGGCTTTTGTAAGGAGGGAGAGGAAAAACAGAACAAAAAAATCAAATGGAGGGGTTGATTGTTCTCTGCTGAGGAGACTATATGCAAGCCAACACAGTCTGTTCATTTAATTGATTAAAGGTCAGCAAATCTCCTGGAGCTGGAACATCCGAAAGTCAAAATTTATCTCCTCTGAAGTCAGCTTCTACAATTCTCAAGCAAATAGACTGCTTTCTGCAGTCACACATCAGCCAGACTCAGCATCCACAGAAAAAATGTCAAAAGAATGGTGTGTAGAGCCCTGGCTGGTGCAGCTCAGTAGATTGAGCTCTGGCCTGCCAACCAAAGGGTCACTGGTTTGATTCCCAGCCAGGGCACATGCGTAGGTTAAGGCCAGGTCCCTGTAGGGGGCATGCCAGAGGCAACCACAAACTGATGTTTCTCTCCCTCTCTTTGTCCTTCTCTTCCCCACTGTCTAAAAATAAATAAACAAAAAATCTTGAAAAAAGAGAATGGTGTGTTGAGTTACATTATAAGTAAAATTAGATTTCTATAATTTAAGGAATGGGAACAAGATTCTATATAAGATGGCATATTATAGGAAAAGCCTGGTATCAAAAGTGAATTAATTCTTAAGGCTCAAGTTTATTTCAGTGTTATAGAGCAGTGCTTCCCAAATTCTATGTGCATGAAAATAAACTGGAAATTAGTAGTCTGCAGATCTACAAGTAGTAAAACAGAGGTTAGATTTCACATATCTAACAAGCTCTCAGTTGAGGCCACATTTTTAGTAACAGACAACAGCTGACTCCTGATGATTAAAAAAATCACCTTTCCTATTATTGGCCTTTAATTTAAACATATTTTAAAATTCTTCCCCCTGCATAAAATCAACAAAATAGAATCTTTGATTGAAGTGAAAAATACAGATTAGCTGTTTTTGAAGTTCTTCTTGATTTGAAAATTTTTTATAGCATCATCTTCTACCAAAAAAAAGTCCTTTCTCGTGAAGTCTTCATGCAAATAAAAACTCAGCAATTAATAACAGTATAATATTATTAGCAGCAGATACTTCCGTAATGCAAACACAGAACACAGAATTGTTTCAGATAATTTTGCCTGGAAGAAATAGTACTTTCTAATGGTGTAATTAGAGAAAATGCATAGAAAAAAATGCAAATTTCTTAGTATTCACATAAAGACTAAAAGGCTTGAAAAAATGAATCCTAAAAAATTATCTCAATACCTAATAAGTATTACCTTTTCAGTATAAAAATGTAAGGTAAAAACAAAAATACTGAGCACTTTGGGAGGATGAATTTCATTCTGTAGATGAAAGAGGGGCCACATACTGAAGCTGACAAACTCAGGGGAAACCTGCATAGTGGGTTGACAAACTCGGGGACCGAAAGTCACCATGTAGGATGGTCTGAAATTAAATCTTTTTAGTTAAAAACAAGTCTTGATGGGTAGTCAAGTCTTAAGCTGATATCTCAGTTAAGGTTAATCTTTACCTTAACTGAGCCTGTCTAATTGTCTTTCTACCTCTACAATTTGCCTTGGAGTCAGAGCAAACCCCTTTCTCCAGACCCCTCAGGGCAGGCTCAGTTAAAGATTGCTCTGGCACTCTCTACCAGAGCAGGGACCACAGACCCTGTCCTTGTGATCTTGTTCCTTGCTACCATCTCTATGAGCTGTAAATGTTCACTGTTAACTATCATGTACCCATCGATGTAAAAGAAGTATGTGTCTATTCATTTCACTTTTTATACAAGCTCAGAGGTTTCCTTGATTTGCCTTCTCCTGTCTCCCTAATCTACGACCAGTGAATTTCGTGTAACCCCCTTATATCTTCTCCTTTGATTCTGATATGTAAAATAAGGTGCAAAACTGCCATTCCCTGGAGCATTTTCTCAATCTGTTGAGATTTGGCTTTCCAGCAATTGTCTCAGATAAACTCATAAAAATTTTTATAGGTTTGAATGTTTCTTACATCAGCAATTCTAAATGAATAAAAGACAATAACAAATGGGAATATTCAGATTTGAGGATAGTTTAGGTTATTTGTGAAAACTGAAATCCATGAGCTTCCAAATTCAGTAGCTGGGACTTGGTTTTGAGTAACCAGGGGGATTGGCTATTATTCAGACTAACGACACTTTTAAAAGGTAAAGACCTAGAAAACCCAGTAATGCTGACTCATAAGTATACATTTGTTTCAGTTTTCTAAGGGAATTAGGCATGCAACTCCCATTAACAGAAGACAGGAGTTCTATATCTAATTTCCCTCTCAGCAGGCTATAAACAAACACCATAATTTGGAGGATTTGCAGCTTCAAGTAAGCTACATTGTAATCAAGCATTGCATATGATGAAATGGAAATGATAGGAAAAAATGTCTTATCCTTAATTTTAAATGCTCTGTGTTTCACAAAGCTTCTCAGGCACAAATGAAAATAAAGAATAGTTGCACTGTCGAGTAGCCTTTATTCTTAAACGTGAGTTCCAGCTCCGGGGCCCTGATCTGTTATAAACAGTGAGTTCAGCTTCTTGAAATGTGACTTTGAAAGTTTGTTTTGTCAGAATCGTACAATTCTGTCAGCAAAAGAACTCAATCTGACTTTACTGCAGAGTGGAATATAATGATTAAAAGAAGAATTACAATGCTTCTCCTTGACAGGGAAAGCCACACATATGTAAATACAAATTATTCACTTGTAGTGTCGTTGCATATTTTAATTGACATCTCAGAACCAGTTTTCATAGAGTTGCATCATGACAGAGGAAACTTTTCCTTTTTGACATAGAGGACCTTCACTACAGATGTACAGGAGTCTATGGAAGATAGTGCTAAGGAAAAACAGGTAATATTACTTTACACAATTACATGGTCCATGAAACAATAAAATAAAAAATGCCACTGAAAAAATAATTTATGAGGCTGGTTCCCTTAAGGCCCTTATTTAAAAACAAATAAAGATACTTACCTGGCAAGGGAGATACCATGAGAAATCACAAAGGTGGTTTACCCAGGACAAAGCTTATCCATTGCACTCCAGTTGTGCTAACACCTGCAATTTCCCCAAATGTGGAAAACTCGACTGCACAATTTGTGGTAGTGGGGGATGGCATTTGCACTCGCCCCTAGTTTAAAAAAAAAAAAACTAAAGAAACAAACTAAAGACAACTCATTTGTGTGAAGAATATGGTGTGTCTGGAAACTGGAGCACAGTGCCAATCAAGGAACAAAGTGACATAACTTACATTTGTAACTTCCGTCAAATGTTTTTCAGAGTACAAAAGAAATCCCAACATAAAATATTAAAAGATGACAAAGGGTATGGAAGAAGGTAGTGGTGCTATAACCTGTCACCTACTGAGATGTTGCCAAATTCAGAAGTCTTTTCTCAATCATCATCTTCACCAGTCTCTCATATCTGTTTTTAATAATGCCATTGTTTATGCTGTTACAGTTGTCCCAGTTTTCCCCCTTTCACCTCCCTCTGCCCAGACCGCCCCCCCACTTCCATAGTCAATGCCCGCCCTGTTCTCCATGTTCTCCATTTCCATAAGTTTTTCATACATGTCCTTTGACTAATTCCTTCATGTTCTTTGAAACGGTCCCCACCTCTCTTCCCCCTTCTTACCAGTGTCAGACCGTTCCATAATTCTGTGCCACTGGTTCTCTTTTGCTCATTAGTTTATCTTGTTCATTTTATTCCTCTTCTAAGTGAGATCATATGATATTTATCTTTCACCAACTGGCTTATTTCACTTAGCATAATAGTCTCCAGGTCCACCTATGCTGTCACAAAAGATAGGAATTCCTTCTTTTTTTCTACTGTATAGTATTTCATTGCATAGTTATACCACAGTTGTTGGGGTTTTTAAATCTATTCATCTACTGATGGCCACTTAGGCTGTTTCCAACACTTGGCTATTATAAAACACACTGTTATGAACATAAAGGGTGCATAAATTCTTTGGAATTGCTCATTTGGGATTCTGAGGACACATTCCCAGCAGTGGTATTGCTGGATCAAAAGGCACTTTCATTTTTAATTTTTTGAGGAAATTCCATACTGTTTTACACACTGGCATTACCACCAATAGTGCACTAGAGCTCCCTTTTCTCCACTCCCTTGCCAGCAGTTGTTTGCCGATATATTAATGATAGTGATATTGGCAGATATGAAGTGATATCTCACTGTAGTTTTAAATTGCACCTCTCGGATGGCTAATGATTTGAGCATTTATTCATATGTCTATAGGCCCTCTATATGTCCTCCTTGGAGAAGTGTCTTTTCAGGTCCCTTGCCCATTTTTTAATTGGATTGTTTGTCATCCTGGTGTTGAGTCATATGAGTTCTTTATATATTGTGGAGATTAAGACTTTGTCCAATGTATCATTGGCAAATATGTTTTCCAATACAGTTGATTCCCTTTTCATTTTGGTGATGATTTCTTTAGCCATGCAGGAGCTTTTTAATTTAATGTAGTCAATTTGTTTATTTTTTCCTTTATTTCCTTTTCCCCAGAAGATAAATTGGGAGACATATTGTTACGTGGGATATCTGAAACTTTACTGCCTATGTTTTCTGCTAGGATTTTATGGTATCATAATTATATTTAAGTCTTTTATCTATTTTGAGTTTATTCTGGTGTATTGTGTAAGCTGGTAGTCTACATTCATTTTTTTGCATGTGCGAGTCCAGTTCTCCCAACACCACTTATTGAAGAGACTGTTTTTACTCCCAACTGTATGCTCATGCTCCCTTTGCCAAATATTAATTGACCATAGAGACATGGGTTTATTTCTGGACTCTCTATTCTGTTCCATTGATCTATGTGTCTGTTCTTATGCCAGTACCATTTTATTTTGATTATAGTAGTGCTGTAGTATAGTTTGATATCAAGTATTGTGATCCCTCCTAATTTGTTCTTCTTTCTCAAGATTGTTGAGGCTCTATGGGATCTTCTTTTGTTCCATATAAAATTTTGAAATACTTGTGCTAGATCTGTGAAATAGGCCATTGGTATTTTTATAGGAAATGTGTTGAACCTATAGCTTGCTTGGGGTAGTATGGACAATTTAATGATTTTAACTCTTCCAATCCATAAACATGGTATATGCTTCCATGTATTTGTGTCTTCCTCAATTTCTTTATTCAGCATTCTATAGTTTTCCAAGTATAGTTCTTTTACCTCCTTGATTAAATTTATTCCTAGGTATTTTATTATTGTTGTTGCTATAGGAAATTGAATTTTTTCCTGGTTTCTCTTTATGATAGTTCATTGTTGGTGTACAAAAATGCCACCAATTTCTGCATATTCACTTTGTATCCCAGTATGTTGTCAAATTCACTTATTTGGTTGAGTAGATTTTGGAGGAGCCTACAGGGTTTTCTATGTATGCTATTATGTCATCTGTGAATAATGACACCTTTACTTCCTCCTTTCCAATTCGGATGCCTTTTATTTCTACTTCTTATCTGATCACTGTGGCTAGAACTTCCAGTACTATGTTAAATAAGAGTGGTAAAAGCAGACAGCTTTGTCTTGTTCTTGATCTTAAGGGAAACACTTTTAGTTTTTGCCCATTGAGTATGATGTTGGCTGTAGCTATTTCAAATATGACTTTTATTATGTTGACGTATGTTCCCATAGTCTCACTTTGTTGGGTGTTTTTATCATAAATGGTGCTAAATTTGATCAATTACTTTTTCAGCATCTATTTATATGATCACGTGATTTTTGTCTTTAATTTTGTTCATGTGATGTATTACATTTATTGATTTGTGAATATTGTACCATCCTTGTATCCCTGGAATAAATCCCACTTGATCGTGGTGTATGATCTTTTTAATGTATTGCTGGATCCAGTTTGCTAATATTTTGTTGAGAATTTTAGCATCTATGTTCATCAGAGATATTGACCTGTAGTTTTATTTCTTTGTTGTGTCTTTAACTAGTTTTTAAATTAGTATAATACTTGCCTCGTAAAAAGAGTTTGGGAGTCTTCCCTCCTCTTGAATTTTTTGGAATAGTTTGAGATGTATAAGTGTTAGTTCTTCTTTGAACATTTGATAAAAATCACCTGTGAAGCAATTTGGTCCAGGGCTTCTGTGTACCAGATGTTTGTTGATTACTGCTTCAAGTTGTTATTGGTCTAATCAAGTTTTCTGCTTTTTCTTGATTCGGTTTTGGAAGACTGTATGTTTCTAGAAATGTATTCATTTCACCAAGGTTGTCCAATTTGTTGGCATATAGTTGTTCATAATAATTTCTTACAATCCTTCATATTTCCGGGGTATCAGTTGTTAGTTCTCCTCTTTCATTTCTGAGTTTATTTATTTGGGTCCTTACTCTTTTTTTCTTGATGGGTCAGATTAATGGTTTGTCAATTTTGTTTATCTTTTCAAATAACCAGCTCCTGGTTTCAATGATCCTTTGAATTGTTTTTCTAGTCTCTATGTCATTTAATTCTGCTCTGATCTTGATTATTTCCTTCCTTCTGCTTGATCTGGGATTTGCTGGTTGTTCTTCTAGTCCTTTCAGATATAGGGTTAGATTTTTTATTTGGGATTTTTCTATCTTCTTGAATTTCTATAAACTTTCCTCACAGTCCCATCAGTTTTGAGTTGTATTTTTGTTTTCATTTGTTTCCAGACACTTCTTGATTTCTTCCTTGATCTCATTGTTATCACATTCATTATTTAATAATATGTTATTTAGCATCCATGTATTTGAATGTTTTTGAGGGGTTTTTTGAGGTCAGTTTCTAGTTTCAAGCTTTTGTGTTTGGAGAAGATGCTTGATATAATTTCAATTTTCTTGAATTTGTTGAGGCTTGTTTTGTGTCCCACCATGTGGTCTATCTTTGAGAATGATCCATGTGCATTTGAGAAGAATGTATATTTTTCCTCTTTAGGGTGAAATGTTTTGTAAAAAATCTACTAAATCTATTTGATCTATAGTGTCTTTTAATGCCACTGTATCCTTGTTGACTTTTAGTCTGGAAGATCTGCCCATTGTTGACAGTGGGGTGTTAAAATCCCCTACAATGACTGTATTGCTGTCTATCTCTTCCTTAAAGTCCTTCAAGATTTCCTTTATACAGTAGGTGCTTCTATATTAGGTGCATTTATGTTTACAAGGATTATATTCTCTTTTTGGATTACTCCCTTAAGTGTTATGTAGTGACCATCTTTGTATATTGCTATGGCCTTTGTTTTGAAATCTATTTTATTTAAAATAAGTGTTACTGCCCCAATTTTTTTTTCATGTCCATTTGCATGGAATATTTTGTCCTATCTATTCATTTTTAGCCTGGGTAGATCTTTTGTTCTGTGGTGGGTCTCTTGTATATAGTATATATCCAGGTTGTGTTTTCTTATTCATTCAGCTACCATATGCCTTTTTATTGGAGCATTTAATTAATTTACATTTAATGTTATATTTGGCAGGTACTTATTTATTGCCTTTTTTTCTCATTGTACTTGAGTTCCTCTCTCTCCCTATTTCTTCTTCTTCTTAAAGCAGTCCTTTTAGCATCTCTTGCACTGCTGGTTTTGTAGAAATGTACTATTATAGTCTTTTTTTTAATATGGGAAGTTCTTTATTTCGCCTTCCATTTTAAATGAGAGTCTTGATAGATAAAGTAGTCTTGATTGAAGGTTCTTGCTTTTCATTACTTGGAATATTTCAAGCTAGTCCCTTCTGGCTTGTAGTGTTTCTTTTGAGAAATCAGTTGATTACCTTATTGTAGCTCCTTTATATGTTACCAGTTGTTTCTTTCTTGCTGCCTTTGAGATTCTCTCTTTGTCTTTAACTTTTTCTATGTAAATTATGATTTATCTTTGAGTGGGCCTCTTTGGGTTCATGTTGATTTGACTCTCATGTTTCCTGAACTTGTGTGACTTTTTCTTCTATCAGTTTAGAGAAGCTTTCTGTCATTATTTCTTCAAACATGTTTTCTATCCTTTACTCCCTTTCTTCTCCTTCTGGTATCCTTATAAAGTGAATATTGTTATTTTTCATGTTGCCCCAAATTACCCTTAAACTGTCCTCATTTTTTAGTCTTTTTTTGTTTTGTTGCTCTGAGTGGGTCTTTTTTCTACTTTGTGTTCCATCTCACTGATTCATTCCTCTGCTCCATCTAGACGACTTTTAATATTTTCTAGTGTACTCTTCATTCAGATATTGTATTCTTCATTTCCACTTGGTTCTTATTCATAGTTTCTATGTCTTTTTTCATGTTGATGTAATTCCCACTAAGTTTCTTGTGAGTCCCATACAGTTTCTTGTATTTCACACTAAGTTCTTTGAGCACCCTTAAAATCATTACTCTGAACAATATGTCTGATAAATTGCTTGCCCAAATTCATTTAATTCTTTTTCTGGTGACTCTTTCCTTTTGATTGGGAGTTGTTTCTTTGTCTCCCCATTTTAAGTGACTTTTTTGTTTGTTTCCACATATTAGATTGATCTGTTTTGACTCTCTGTCTGCACAGCATAGCCTTCTGTGATAGGAGTCCTGTGGGACTTAGTGATGTGTCTCCTTGATCTCCTGAGCTGGAAACTGTAGGGATTCCCTTTATGCAGTTTATGTGGGCTTTTTTGTTGATTTGGGTTTTAATTCTTGTTGGCTAGTTTGTTGGTGGGTCTTCCCTTCTGCCTGGCTGACTAAGAGTCTCAGCTCCCACTGCATCTTGTATGCTGTTGTACAGGTGCTGACAGAACAAAACAAAACAACACAGAAAACAAACCCACACCAGCAAATATACCCCCCCAACAACAACAGCAATATTAGTGACAAATAAGGAGATTTAGAAAGGTTAAAAGAGAATAAGAATATCATAAGAAAGAAAAAAATAATCTGAGATGACTAAAAGAAAAAATATTATTTTGAGAAAATGGAAGAGAAATAATAAGAGAAAGAATAGAAACAAGGTGAAGAAAGGGAAAATAAATTCTAAAACAAACATAAGAAAGGAAAAGAAAGTAAAATGGAGTTAAAATGGAAGAGTAAAATATGAGACGTGAAATAAAAAAATAGTGAAAAATAGGAACCAAATTTTAAAAAAAGTGAAATAATATTAAAAAGCTATGCAAAAGAAAAAATAATGCAAATAATGGAATAGATCGAGGTGGAATTTGTCAGTGGTGTTTAGTGCTTTCCCTGTTGGCTTCTCCTTCTGGATATGCATCTGGTGTTTTAAAGCTGTGTAAATGAATGTCGGATGTTGTCCCTATCTAGCTCTGGACAGCCTGCTCAAAGCTACAAGTGATCCACAGTCTTTGGCTGTCTCCTTCACTCTTCGCTGCATCTGGGATGGTCCTTACTGCTCTGTGTGGCTGGGTTTTTATCAGTACAGGGCTCAGGGGTGAGTCAACGAAGGACCAACAACACTGCAGGCATAGCCTCCACCTCCCTCTGCCTGTGTTCCTGCCATTAGTCTTCATCTGGCTATTGACCTACTGGTTTCTGAGAGGTCTTCTGGTGAAATTTGGAGGATCGGTCCTCTGGATCTCCTGTGGGAGGTGTTCTTCAGACTCCAGGGAAGATGGCAGGTATGTTCACATGTCTGAGTCTGTCCCAGATTATTTCCCTGAACAGGCAGGGTGAAGCCCCTAATAGTAGGTTAGCAGGTGGGATCTCCAGAGCCCAGGATTTGGGTCTGATGGTGTTCCTAGGCACTCATGTAAAAGGGAAACGCCAGTCTGGTTCCCAGGAAAGTGTGTGGAATGGCTGTGCCCTAAAGCCAGTCACTAACACCCCTGAATCTACCTATGTTGCTGTTTCCTCAGCTGGGTATAAGATGCAAGTTGAGGGAAAATAAGAAAGATGCTGAGTGGAGCAAACAGGTTTTCAAAGTGTGTAGCAAGCAGGATTCCAGAGGATGGTGCTATGAGGCTTTCAGAGATTGGGGCTAGTGGATTTCCTACAGGATGGGGTCATTGTTTTTTTCCCTGGGAGGGGTTTTGCTTTTCCCAAAAAATGGATGCTGCATTATGGTGTTATATCCCAGCACTGGGAACCCAGCAGCTGCTCCCCCAGGCCTCTCTCACTCCAGACTCTCCTCACCTGACTGCAGACCATGTTGCCTTCACTCCACCTGAGCCAAGGGGAAGTGTCCAAGAACGTGAAACCTATTCATTGACCCAAAAAAACAAAAGAAAGCGGGGGGGTGGGGTGGGGAGGAAAAAAAGTGGCTTTGTCTCCAGCAGAATCCATCTTTCCTCAGTGGGCAAAACAAACCTACGGCCTTCCATCATTGGCTGCTGCATGGGTGGGTGATCCCAATACTGGTACTCTGTGCTTGGGAGCCGGGTATGAAGTCCAGGCCTCACTGCTCTCCCTGGAAAGCCACCTCAGCTGGGCAGCAGCTGCAGGTGCTGACATAATATTGGTGCCAACCACCACCTGTGAGAGCAGTGCCAGCCCCTTTCGCATCCCTGCCCTTTCCACCGGTCATGAGGTGACTTCCACCCATCCTTGGTTAAATGTCTCTACCTAAGTAATCTTCAGTTGTTTATTTCATGTGAATGTTCTCCTCTTTATTTTTATTTTCAGCTTGGCTCTGAGTGGCAGTGCAAGATAAACTCGCGGACACCACTGCCATCTTCCTGCTTCTCTCATATCCTTTCACAACTAATTCATCACTCTCACAACAGGTAGATACCCTTTTTGTCTCTGAATGCAGCTGCTCATTTTTTTCTTTTTGCCTTATTCCCTGCAGAAGTAATGTACAGCCTTGGAAACAGAATTATTGTGATGTGGCTGCTTGTGATTGGAGCAGGTCGGAGTGTTGCAGTACTGACCTATCACAATCTAATGTGGCAATTTCTCTGACATGATGTTTTTGGACTATAATTACAAGAACTTCCCAAGTAGTTTCTCTGCTTTCATTTTAGTTTTGTCCCAATATTATAATCTCCTAAAAAAATAGACATTTTTGTAAAAACACAACTTCCATTAAGACACTCTTTTTCTTACTTTCTTACTGGCCATTTGCTAACAGTATAACATATACTAATTAACTTGGCGCTCATGTCATTTCATAATGGGACCCTCTCTAGCCTTTCTAAGTGGATTTTCTTTTATCCCAACCCATACCAAGCACCAGACAAAGCAGGCTATTCCTTCAAAAACAAACAAAAAAGATTTGCTTCATGGTTTCCCTCATTCTGAGCTTTTGCCCATGCTCTTCCTTCTGCCTGTGTTGTCGAAAGCCTTTGTGTGTCATGTTCTTTACCCTGATAAGACCTCTCTTGAATGTCCTAGCACTCAATTGTTACTTTCATTCTAAAGCATGTTTCCCTGTATTCTGAGTATTGATTGACAGCTTTCTTCTTCCTGTTGGATTCAGTTTGTAGAATGCAGAAGTATAAGCTAATTATGAATAGTCTAGCCCAAAGCCTGGTAAGTAATAGACACTCAGAAAAGATATATTGCAAGGTAATTGTGTGAGCTGATGGATGTGTTAACAAACCCGATTGTGGGAATCCTTTCACAATGTGAACATATATCAAATCATCACACTGTACATTTTAAATATATTGCAATATTACCTGTCAATTATGCCTCAATAAAGCTGAAAAATATGTTGTTTCTTTGAAACATGCTGTTTAATATTTAAATGTATAAATATTTAAGTCATTTATTTAAAAATTTATATTAAAATCTAGATAATTCATTTGAAAAATTATCACTGCACTCTTAGTGCCTAGAAGAGTGTACATAATTAAAATGTATTAAATGAATGAATATGTATTTAAATCCACTTGTTTCCATTATCCTTCTTTTTAAATCACAATCTATAGCTCTTATTTTAAATATACAATTCTGGCCAGACTGATTGAAAATCTAAGGATACAGGAGAGCCTTTTACAGATGGATAAAACTTTACATGGTATGGAAAAACAAGGAATGAGAGCATTTATATAAAAAAAGGTGCTTTCACTACTATATAGACCATTTGTCAGCATTACTAATAATATTGATGATAATTTTGATAATTATGTTATCATAATTTCTAAATTTAATTTTTAATTGCAGTTTTATCAGTGTGTTCAGTGAAGAACATTAATTTTAGGGAACATGTGAAGAAAAGGTAATTTTAAAAAAATCTTCTTAGATGCTATGAGACCCCAAATTATAATATAAAATTCCATGTTAGAAAATGAATGTTGTGTGGAAAGCTTTATGTACTACATCTGGAGATACATGTCTCCTGGGTGGGGTGGAATGCCCCACAGCCTCCAGCAGTGAGCGCAAGCTGGCACCTTGTCACTGAGGCCCTGCGGACAGTCTTAAGAAGGCCCCATGTCTGGAAACAGGACAGAATTTTTTTGTTATCACCTCTTTCATGCTTTGAAATGCAACAGATTTATCAAAAACCTTTAAATAGAGCCATAAAAGAATTTCATATTATTTTACTAGAGTCACAGAAAAAGAATATAAAAATAAAACATCCTCACTGTTCCCAGGGTATGAACACTTCATGTACCTTTGTGATTTGACATCACAAGAAATTCCAGGAATGGCTGTTGAAGCAGGGAGGAAGCCAAGGTCAAGGAGCAGTGGGTTCTGAACCTGTGCTTGACTTACTTTGAGGATCTTATTTGTTATATCAAATGTAGCAGAAAGAAAGACTCTCCAATGAGCATAAGAAGCTACACTTGGTTTTAACTCACTCCCTTTGATTTCCCTTAGCAGCACAGATTAAAGATGGGTCTTTCTTTTCGCCTAGTGAGTCTCCCTGTGGTACTCACTGGGAGAGAGAAACAGCCAGCTTAAAATGATTCTTTGTCCAATACAGTCTCTTTAACTATTGAAACATCTTCGAGGATGAAGTGCCAGGGTGTTTGATGGTGGCTGAACTAGAAATCACTTTCTGTCAATCAAATGTAAACCCATTAACTAGCAGTCACATTCTGAAAACCAGACAAAAATATATAGAAGAGGGGAAAAAAGATGTATATTAAAAATGTAGTTTAAACTACCTTACTCCATTAATTTACATAAATACAGACATTCCAATGGAAGGAGTCCTTATAAGGGCTCAACTGAAATAAACAGAATCGGGATTGTTTTAAGAGGACAGTCTCCAGCTCCCTGTTCATACATCTCTGACAAAGGCTCACAATAGTGAAGTCATGGTCCACCCGCCTATCAGTTGATAATGGCAAAGCTGATGCTTCTGAATCAGAGGCCATTGCCACCTTGCAAGAGCAAATATGTTTTAAACATATATTTTACATGGCACAATCAGTTCATACACAATTAGTACATCTAACACTATGTATATAGCATTAATACACCCAGAGAGTTTTGCTACAGATAGATAACAAATTTCCCAGATTATTGAAGGCTCTAATTCACCCCTTATGCCTCACAGTACTTTCCAAGAAGTGTGTTATCTGAAGTAACATGCCCTTGGCTTGTACCTTATTTCTGAATTCTAATCCACAAAATGTCAGATCAGAATAATTGCCACCCCAATTCACCATTACCCATCGTGGGCTTTCTGACTTAACCTAAGTGAGGATTTAAAAACTGTGTTAAAGTTTTATTGTCCTTGGTGTAAGAGATTCATCTACTCTTTTTTATAATTATATTGGGATCAGAGAATGCTTGGAGAGTGAAGCAGGGAACCAAACAGTTGGATATTCCTATACCTTTTACTTTAACATAGTCTGGCTTCATAACTTTACTTGCATTCTAGAGGGCACGCTTTCCACTCTATCAATATAAAGCCATGGGTACATGCTGTTAGCACTGTATTTGGCAAAAGTAGACTTTACTTGCCTTTCTGGCAGATCACAAAATTCTGAGTCCACTTGATAGATCATATCTCTCAGATGCAATTTTATCCTCATCCACCCATGTACATATAACATTTATTTGCACTGACACAGATTTGATAAATTTTACAGCAAGTATGAAAGCCTTCCCTGCCATTCTTAAAAATGAATAAACATCTTTTAATGCCTTGGTTTAGGAGTATCAATGTTTTACATTGCCAATGCAAGAGTTTCCCAACTAGATTCCATACTATAAAGAATCCTCTCTACAACCTGCCCTATCCATCACTGCCAGAGTAATTTTTAGAAGCACGGCCTTGTCATTTACATTATTAAAAAAAAAAACTCTTGGGGTTGCCTATTCCTTTTGAATAAATATCTAAATAGCTAATCTAGAATTCAAATTATAACACTTCACTATATTTCTTCAAATGTCATTCCAGTTCATCATACTCATTCACTTCACAATTAAGCTAAACTCAAAAACTTGTGGCACTCACACTGCTTTCCAACATCCATGCTTCTTTGTGCTGTATCCAAATATGAATTCCTCCTCCCATTGCTCTGAATCCTCAGTCTTTTGCTTTTTTTTTCATCTATTCCTGAGATTCCTATCTAATTTGGTCTCTACCTCCCCTGTCAGAAACCATAGTTGATGCTCATGTAAGAAAATTAGCTCAGGTAAGCTAACATTTACAACATGGTGGGAGAAGTTATGGCAGATGCAACCCAAGGGCAGTAGGTGCCCAGATGATAGTTACCTAACAGTCTGTGGTCAAGGAAGCCTTCCTAAAGCAGGTGGTTTTTGAGCAACAGTTAGAGAAACAGCATGAGTCTAATTAAGGGGGAAGGAGGACAGTCTTTCCAGGTGGAGGTAATCATGAGTACTGTTATGTATTTTTTTATTGTAACTATTGCTATTCTGAATAATCAAATGGGAATGTTTCCTTCAAGCACTTCCAGTGTATACCAGGCTGTCCTTTCGTATGTTACCTGGTTCACAACATGCTAACAGTCGCATTTTCAAATTTTGCTACAAAAAGTCAATTCATTGATTTTTATTTTATTTATTTTATTTTTATTGTGGCATAATAACTGAGTAAAATTGGAGGTTACTGTATTCTAGACACTGTGTTAACACCTGATATATCATTCTCTCTCTCTCCCTCTCTCTAACTTTATTTCTCACACACAAACATAAACACACACACCACCACCACCATGGCCACCATCACCAACAAAAACAACAGCCACAACAAAGACAAAGTCTAAGGGAGTGTTATTCTACAGATGCGGTATAAATATTTAGAACCTCATCTAAAGACATCCAGGTCGTAAGAGATAAAACCAACGTACAAGCTCAAGTTTGTCATTCTTGAAGACTTCATCCTTGCCTTATAACACACAACATATTAAAAGTTATTTTTACTGCTGTATTTTACCATGTGTTGTCTTTAATATGTCTTACTTTCATTTTATTAAAAACCATATAATTGCCTTGCTATCAGCAGTAATAATTCTTTCATACCATCCATATTATGAAAAGGAGAAGAATGAGATGAAGGATTGAATCCACAATATAGAATGTCCAGCATCCCTAGGTCTCTACCCATTAAATTATAGGACCCCCTCCAAACAAAAAGCCCCCCAAAATTTTCAACACACTTCCATTATGAAGTAGAATGACCTCTTTGAGAATGAGTTAATACTGATCTGTGTTTGTTGACATGGAAAAAATTCCATGTCATATTGTAAGAGAGTACAATTTATTGTAAGTCAATAAATTAAAGTTTATTTACAATATTGTATTACTTTCAGATGTACAACCCCATGATTGGACATTTATATAACTTACAAAGTAATTGTGCTGATAAATCTCATGCCCGTGTTACCATATATAGTTATTTCAATATTTTTGACTATACTCCTATGCTGTACTTTACATCCCTGTGATTATTCTGTAATTATCAATTTGTACTTCTAAATCCCTTCAACTTTTTCAGCCATCCCCCTAAATCCTTCCCATCTGGCAACTATCAAAATATTCTCTGTATCTATGAATCTGTTTCTGTTCTGTTTATTTGTTTATTTTGCTTTTTAGATTCCAAGTATAAGTAAAATCATCTGGAATTTGCCTTTCCCTATGTGACTTATTTTTCATATCATAATACCCTCTAAGTCTATCCATGTTGTTGCAGATGACAAAATTTCATTCTTTTTTTATAGCTGAGTCACATTTCCATATATATATACATATATATATGGAAATATATATACCACTTCTTTATGCATTCATCTATAGACAGACACAGGTGTGTCTATATTTTGGCTATTGTAAATAATAATGCAATGAACATGTGGATACATATGTCATTTCAATTTAGTGTTTTGGGTTTCTTTGGATAAATACTCAGAAATGGAGCTGGTTGGTCCTTCTTTGTCTCTTGTTATAGCCTTTGTTCTAAAGTCTATTTTGTGTGGTATAAGTATTACTACACCAGGTTTTTTGTTGTTGCTGTTTTGTTTCCATTTTCATTAGATATCTTTTTTCATTCCTTTGTTTTCTGTCTGTGTGTGTCTTTAGATCTTAAGTGAATTGTAGACAACATATGTAAGAATCTTGTTTTGTTATCTATTCAGCCACTGTACATATTTTCATTAGAGCATTTAATCCAATTGCATTTAAAGTAATTGTTGGCATACATGTGTTCATTGTCATTATTCATATTTGTATCTTTTTTCTTCTTAAAAAAGACTCTAACATTTCTTGTAATACTGGTTGCATGCTGATGAACTCCTTTAACTCTTTTTGTTTGGGAAGCTCTTTATATTTCCTTCACTTCTAAATGACAGTTTTATTGGTTAGAGAAATCTTGATTGTACATCCTTGCTTTTCACCATTTTGAATATTACATGCCAATACCTTCTAGCCTGCAAAGTTTTTGTTGAAAAATCATTGACAGTCTTATGGGACCTCCCCTGAAAATAACTAACTGCTTTTCTCTTGCTGCTTTTAAGATTCTTTCTTTGTCTATAAGTTTTTGAATTTTAATTATGTTGTGTCTTGGCATGGACCTCTTTGGGTTCATCTTATTTGGAACTCTCTAAGCTTCCTGGATTTGTATATCTATTTCTTCCACCTGGTTAGGGAAGTATTCTGTCATTATTTTTTCAAGTAGGTTTTCAGTTTTTTTCTCCGACCCTTGTTCTGGCACCCCCATGATAAGAATGTTGATATGCTTGACGTTGTTCCTGAGGCTCTTAAAAGTATCCTCATTTTTTTTTTAGAATGTCTTTTTTTGGGAGGGGGGATGCCTATTTTACTGTTCTGCTAGAGTATTTTCTGCTTCCTTATTCCAAATCACTATTTTGATTCTCTGCTTCACCTACTCTAATGTTGCTTCCCTGTAATATATTCTTCATTTCAGTTAGTGTAACCTTCATTTCTGACTGGTTCTTTCTATGATTTCCATGTCCTTTTTTGTGCTGTTGAAGTTCTCACCAAGTTGCTTAAGCATCCTTTTAAGCATTGTTTTGAACTCTATCTGGTTATTTGCTTGCATCTATTTCATTTTATTATTTTTCTGAAGATTTCTCCTATCTTTCATGTGGGATCTGTTTCTTTGTCCCCTTATTTTGGCTGCTTCCCTATTTTTGTTTCTGTGTATTAAGTAGAGCTGCTATGTCTCCCAAACTTGGTAGAGTGGCCATATTTAGTAGCTGTCCTACAGGGCCCAGTGGTGTGCAGCCTTCCCAGTCACCCCAGTTGGGTACTCCAGGTGCACCCCCTATTTGGGCTTTGTGCATTCTCCTTTTGTAATTGAGCCTTGATTGCTGTTGGCACATCACTGGAAGGGATTGACCCCAGGCAAATTAGCTGCAGGTATGAGCTTCAACTACAGGAATAAAGCTGCTCTGCACAGAAGACCCTAGAGAGTAGTATTTGCTTTAGTGAGGCTTTGGTGCCCACCGAGTCTGGCGTTGAGTGTGTGTCTTGAAGGACAGTTGGATGGTGCTGAAGATGTCTATCCTGTGCACTGGTTCTGGGGCCTTTGGTGAGGTGCAAGTTCAACTATACCCTGTGCCCTGCCTGAGGCCACCTAGTGTGGACTACGGAGTGATCTGCATATGGCTTCTAATTGCGCTGGGCTTGAGGGACCCAGGAAGGGCCAAATTGCAAACCAAGGCCACCTGCTGCTTGTTCCAGGCCTGCCTGTGGCCACTTAGCAAGAGGTATGGGGTATGGAATAAGCAGAGGCCAGATGTCGCTTGTTTGATTTTAGAAAATTCCTAAGTGTGAGTCAATAGAGACTGTTTGTAAAGAAAAGCCACTGGAAACAACTTGAGTGGACACAGTAGTTGTGTGAGGCAGGGTCTCAGAATCACCAGGGTGGGGCAAACCATCATAGGGGGTTGATGAAGACTCAGATATCCCACCTGTCTGCTGGTTCTGCAGTGGCAGACGCAGAAAGAACCATGGCCTATGCCAGTACTTCTGTCTGGCAGAAAGCTGCCCCTCCAGCTCTCACCCTGACATTAGACAATTCAGGTCCTTCCCTTATATTTCTGCAATCTTTCGAGTTGCTGCTCCAGTGCTAGAGCTCAGAATGAGTCTGAGTAAGTCTGTATACAGGCCCTTTAAGAGAAACACCTGAGATTCCAGGAAGCTTTGTCTCATTCAGTCACAATCTGCTCTGGTTTTTACAGCCAGAAGTTCTGGGGACTTCTCTTCCTGGCACTGGAACACTGAGCTGCACTGGGCATTCTGATGTGGGGCCAGGAACCCTCACTCCTCAGCGGGATCTTCGCATCTGAGATACCCCTCCCAATTTCTAACGGCCACGTGTGTGTTCGGAACCAGCCTGTCTAAGTCTTGCCCCTCTTTATCAGTCTCTGTAAAGAAGAAGTGGCTTCTTCTTTACAAACTCAGGCATTCTGAATGATGGTTGTTTGTAATTTAGTTGTAATTTTGAGGTGATTATAGAAGGTTTTGTGTACCACATTTATGCCACCATCTTGACCAGAACTCCTCAGAATTATTTTTTATAAAAGAGATTAGAGGCCAAATTTTAGTCATAACTATCATTTCCATGGAACTACACTGCATTAGTACTTAAATGAATATTCAGAATATAGTGCACACTAAATAGTTATTTTAAGTTATTTCCATTTATAGTTCTTTAAGGTGTGTATGTGTGTGTATGATTTTTTGGGATCTTTTATCTAAAATAATTTTACTGCAGTGACACAGCATCTGAAAATCTGGGAATCATCTTTGACCAGAGAATCACAAAACCTGAGCTTCTGCTCCCTCTCCGTGTTTTCTTGGCTGAGACACAGTATTATTTACCTGCCTCACTCTTTAAAATGATAGTACTTAGCCCATTCAGTAGAAAATTTCTGTAAAAAACTAAACACATCACTGTATGAAAAAGCATTTAGGAATGATATAGTACTAAATAGATATATTACTTCTTGTAATATTAATAATAATAAAATATTAACTTTATTAGGCTATTTTCTACAGAAAACACTATGATGTTTACAGACTGCACATGCTAATTGTGGGATTTTGAACAAGATATATATATAACATACATATATATATAACATACATATATATATAATTTGTGTGTATCTCAGATTCTTTCTCCTTAACGAGATCATTATACACTACCTGCCTGCAGAGCTGCTATAAGGATTAAATAAACATCTGTAAAGGGCTTAAAACAGGGCCTAACTTAAGTTCACACAGCTATTCATTAGAACAAAAATTATTTTAAATGAAATCTTGTTTCCCTGAATATATATATATATATATATATATTTTTTTTTTAAGTTCAATAGTAGCTAGAAATATCCTTGGAAAGATAACTACAATTTGGAATCTGTTTAATCACTTTGAAGAGTGTGGATTCTGTGGTTTTTGAGTGTGAGAGTAAAATAAATATAACTTCCAAGTCTATCACTTGTTCCCCGTGAATATATTTATATCTGTGTTCCATATATTCTGATTTTGAAGCACTGATTTTTCTATAACAATGCTTTTCCTCTCAGCCATTTCTCCAAGGGTTTTTAGTCAACATTACAAATTCCATAATTTTTCTAAAGTTGTGTCAATAATAGCCAAGGAACTTGTTTCATCTTTCTTCTCTTACTGGAAAATCATTTTTCTGTATTGATTCATGCCTGTCCTTCATAATTTCATGTTTTAGAATCTCTAATATCCTCATTGTTCTCCAAAACTTCTCAGCATATTACTGTTAGTGAGACAATGGAATATGCTTGAGTATTATTTTTGAATTATTAATTCATAGTCTTCATATTGTGCTTGTGATATAGAAGTATGCAATTACTCTGTTCCCACATTTATAACACTAAATAGAAACAGCTGAGAAAAAAGAAGCATTTAAATTTTGGTTATGGTGGTTCTAGGAAAAGCTGTACCTCATTTAGTTATTGTTTTATATTGATATTAATCATTTTTATTAAATGCTTAAAATATACTTTATCATTAATTTGATTTACATTCTGAAATTCATTGTGAATATAGAGTTCAAACTGTTGATTGAATATTAATATTCTTGTCTTTGAAATTGCTTTTTAAAAGGTAAATGTAATTATTAGCCATGGGGGTAAATAAGTTAAATGATATTAAGACATTTCTCCATCGATTTCATCTATAAAAATTTTTTATACTCCACAAATAGAAATGATAAACAGTAATTTTCTTATGTGAAATAATCAATTAATAGTGATCTAAATAATTGTCATACAACTGCTAGTCATTTGATAAAAAGCTTTATGTCTATATACACATATATATACACAATTATACATATATGATTTATTTTTACATTTTCATTGTTATTGCTAACCAATTATTTATTAACAAAGATGTGTTATGAACTATCTTAATTAAGCCACATTAATATAGTATTTATTTAAAATGTTCAAATGCTTATGCATAATGTTTTTTTATGTTTCCTGACTAAGCAATTTATTAGATTTGAACTTTCAGGTGAGTGTATGGATCTATCTGAATATTCATTTTCTCATCTTTAAACTGTAAAGACAACACTGTACCTCTTTTTCAGTGTAGTAATGAGGATTACTTGCCATATATTCTTAGCATAGTTAGAACAGTCATTCTGTAACTGTAATTTTTTTGATTTTCATAATTATCAATGTCCTTATAATTTTAAAACCTCATGTTGAGGCAAGTATGTATAGGAATTATATTTCAGAAAAACAGCCCTTAAATCATCTGGGTTATTTTCCAGAGTCTTTCTACAATAACAAGTACAAATCTTTGATTTCATAATATTTATCAGGAACTCTGGTCATAATTCCCTAAGTCCATTTAATCTTTTGAGGGTACTTGTGAGGAGGTCTTATTCCCATTGTATAGATCTAAAAACTGAGCCCAAGACTAATTTGTAATAATTAGTAATAATTTTAGTAATAGAAATAATTAGATAAATTATTCATGATTAGATATATACTTATCAAATGATAAATCATAGATTTATAACCATGTGTACCTAATTTTAAAGTTCTCTATACTTTCCCCTATTTGACTATAATTATACATATTGTTATATTCCCTTCTTGTATCTTTCTATATTTAGCAATGCCAATAAATAAAGGTTTCTTTGTGGTCAATTTTTATATCTACTACATTCATAACATAATAACTTGTTGAGCACATGCACAAAATTTAGTCCTATTTTGTACTAAATTCTATACTACAAAGAATTTAACAAAGTGACATGTATTTACAGAAGGAATATATAAATACATTTCTAATAAATGCAATATCTTAAATTAATCATGGCATAAGAAGAAGGGATAGAATTTCACATCTTTGTCCTTAACGCTTAATTTTTCCCTAATAAGAAGTCTGGTAGCCAGACAAGTCCTTGATAGCGTGATTTAAATATAAACCACAATATGATTAAGCCTTGTTGAGATCTAAATATTTAAAGGACACCATATATTTATATTTGCCTTTTCAGTAGCCAGAGAAGTGATTGTGGGTCCACATAGCCCAAATTTTCAATTCATGGGTATGACCATGTCTCAGCCAAGACTTTTACTCAGGATACTATCAAGTTTCCTTAATGAGAAAGATCTATATCCCTACTTCAACAGGAAAAGAAACAAGTACAAATATAATACTGAAGTGTGTGCAAAAGAGGTTTCTGATGTCAAACTGGTTTCTCCCAGATATATAATATCAACAACTACATTTGGTCTATTAAGGTCCAATCTGACTTTTTCCTCTAGTTTGGGCAGATTTTCAGTCCCACACTATTGTGCCCCTTAACTTCAGCTAAAATTGATTAGTTTCTCAATCAGAAACCTTCTCAGTTTTTACAGATCAGTATTACATTTGGCTGATCTAGTTGCTCACTGTTTGCTTCAAATATCAAGTATTCAACAAAGTTTTATTTTGAGCTTGGCTTCTGGCTGCTGCCAATAACCTGAGAGAGTGCCTCTCTCTCTAAATTAAGTACTGGGAGTGCATCTGTGTGCTTCCCCTCCCTGCTATGTTGGCATTCTGTTGTGTTATAGAGATGCGCTGCTACCTTGGGTGGAAATGTCACTCTAATACAAATGGAATAGAAAATGAATTTTCATTTTGGGGGCAGAAATATGATTGTCCATCAACACACTCTTTCTGTTCTACTGGAGGGAGGTTTAGAGTTCATTTTTATTTAATGATGTAATGCCCAAGCTTATGTTGGCTATCCCAGCAACATTTAAGTCACACAGAGCTTTTATGATGGAGCACCACAGACCTTGTGAGGGTATTTGATCTGCTATTCAGTTCTATCAGTTGCTGATATTCTGCTAGGAGTGTAAGCCTCCTTCTAGAAAACTTACAGGAACAATTTATCAACAAAAATAGTGACCTGCATGCAAAGGTACTAGATTACACCCAAATTGGAAATGCCTCCTTAAATACTCCAGATTGCCAGTTATAAAAATAGTCACAGGGATGTAAAGTACAGCATAGGAAATAAGAGTTCTGCTCAGACAGTATCCAGCCACATAATATGAAAAAAAGAGACAATTATTGAAGATATGTGATATAAGAAACATTGTACATAGGACAATGATGCCTCAGTCCCCTTCAAAGTAGGCACCTCGAACCTCATACAGTCCTCCCAACTGCAGATAAATGTTCCTTCTGCTCTGGTAGCAGAAGCCACAGAATGAATTTTGCCGTGACATGTTTCATGCCAAGATTCTGCATTAAAATCTCAGACACAGTAGTTTTTGGAATCCCCAGATCAGCTTCTAATTCTCACACCGCTAGTTGCTCATCTTTGTTGATTGCATCCCATTCACATTCAACGTTCTCAGGTGTTCTGCTTGTTGCCCACCTTCCAGAACACAGATCACTTTCAACAGATTCTAGACCATCTTTGAAGCATTTGTGCCCCACTTTTCTGTGTGCTGCACTCATTAAATTATCTCCAAAAGTTTTCTGAATCATCTGAATAGTTTCCACAGAGGAAAGCTTAAGGCAAAATTTGATGCAGATTCATTGGTATACTTGCTCAGTCATTTTGAATGCCACAGCCACACAGTACGCATGCTGACTCAACAGCTTCTACTGCCCCCACTGACTAGTACAGTGAAATCATCTTTGTTCACATATGTGCATTCCAGTCCACTCTCCTTGGCTGCCAGGTTACACTGATGTCATGCAAATTATTCTTGCTATATTAAAAATGACTGGACTTTTTCTGGGCATTGAATAATAATATTGTGATAACCATGTATGGTACCAGATAGGTACCAGACTAATAAGAGAGATCACTTTTTGTAAGGTATATAAATATCTAATGAATGTGTTGCACACCTGAAATAAATATAATATTGTATATCAACTATAATTTTAAACTACACTTTTAAAAATATCTATTTTTATTATTTTAAATTCCTGATTATCTAGAAATATGAGCAATTAGATTTTGGCAAAAGAAGACATAGCACACTGCATCATTCTGAACTTTTGTTTCTAGTCTGTAACATACTAAGAAGTATATAAAAATATCTCCAGTTTATTATTTTGTAAAAGAAAATTATTTATTAATTTGACTTACTTTGTGGATATGTTTAAATTTCTCTCTGGTAAGCTTGAACTCTTTTACTTAGTTGCATTGGGAACCTTGATTGAACAGTGATCACTTGTTCTCTCTCTCTCTCTCTCTTCTTTTTTTTTTTTTTTGTACATAAGCAAACTATCAAGCCTGCCAAAATGTCATTGTTCCACAATACCTACACTTTGGGTTTGGCATGTTTGGATAAATATTCACAATAGACATATCTTTAAAATGTTCTTGTTCTTTTAAAAGAAGTAAAAGCTAGACAGGCACAATTTTTGTCAATTATTGGGTTTTGTTCATTATTTTTTTCTACTAGAAAACATTTTTACCATTTTGATTTTTTAATATAAACTTTTAAAATAAAACCATCTGGAATTTTAACTGCAATAAAATTGCTGTGCTGAGTATATGAAATTATATGACTATGGGAAATATAGCCCTAAATAATTTATGCTTAATGCTCAAGTACAGCAAAAAAAAAATTAAAGTGCATCCCTGTGCTCTAACACAAAATTGCACCCCATTTTCAGAACTGTTAGAAAACTAATTTATAGGAAAAATAAGTTTTCTTTTTTCTTAAAACCTACATATTTCTATTGTTCTTACTACATCATGTTGTTTATCAGAAATTTATGGAAACTAAACATGATTCTACAGACTCTAGAGATTATGTAATGGTGCATCTTTATTTGGTAAGAAAATTGGGAAAGGTGACTGGTCTTACCTGCCTCAGGACCTTGGTGCTTACTATTCTCTCTGCCTGGAACATTTTTCCCTTTACCCCTGTGTAAATCTTGGCTCAAATGTGATCACTAGAAAGGTCTGCTATGGTCATCGTATACAATTCCCTATCCAGCACCTCAGTCTCTCTAGTCTGTTACCCTGCTTTTTACCTTCTTTGCAGGTAATCTCCCTTGATATGTATGTACCTTTTTATTAATTAGTTTTCTTTCTCCCTTTACTAAAATGTAAACTTTAAGAAACACAAAAAACTTGTTTTTTTCTCTGTTGAGACTCCAGTGTCTAAAACACAACCTGGTCAATAGTAGGACAAATGATTGTTTAAAAAATGACTGGATAAATGAATGAATAAATTCAAGAGGTCATAACTGTATATACCATGTTTAATAAGGACCTCTCAAAGATTAAGTTATTGACTCCATTTTATTTACTAACTTTGCTGAATGGTTGATCTCCCTCCCTGCACCATATATGCATATAGACATAAATTACTTCTAATTCTAACTTATCCAGTGTTTATAACCTAAGTGTTTATACCAATTTTGCCATGTTGAATACTTTGCTGACCTTTCCAGGCCCAATTTCAATCCAAATTCCGAGATAATATTGGATCATCTTTCAAAGATCAGATGAAAAGATATTTATTTCACAAAGCTCTTTATTTTTCTGATCATAATTAAGGAATTTTTTGTTCCTCATTGCTACTGCTATATACCTGCTATAATTCTTACTTTAGTTTCTGTGTCCCCAGCTAGATACTAGAGTTTACACTCTTATTAATAAAGAGGCCAATTTATTTTCAGTACCATGAGATACACAAAGCAGTGCATTGTGTATTTAAGGTATTTAAAATATTTTGTGGTAGAAAAAAATAAATATAAATTAATATTTTTAGTAAATGTTCATAATAATTTTGAAGCCAGAAAGGTTGATGTTAAGATTATCTCAAATTTGAATTAACTTGAACTTCCTTTTAAAAACATGAAACCATTTTAAATTGACTTGTGTAGAATAAGAAATAAACCTATAGGATTACTTCCTCTACACAAAATTCTATCTATGCATGAATTTGGGGAAAGCATATTGGTAGGCTGAATGATGATACTTACTTTAAACAGGAAAAATCATATCATCTACAGAAACTGGCAGTCTGATGATTCTGTCTCTGTGATAATTTGTGTGAGTTACAAAATGTTGAGGCTTTTATGTATAACCCTTTGTCTGCCATTGCATCGGTTCAATAATATAGATACTCAATATCCAGGCCATTGAGTATATTTTGATTGCATATCTAGCCTCTCTCTTTCGTGTGTGTGTGTGTGTGTGTGTGTGTGTGTGTGTGTGTGTGTGTACCCTGGTGATACTGAGAAAACTTCAAGATAGAAGCTGAAATGGTGTCCTTTTCATCCAAGCCTTCTCAGTTTCTTAAGATGTTTCCTGCTGGGTGGTCAGCCAACAGGATCAGCACTGCCAACGTCCTGACACAGCATCTGATCCTGCACTTTGTGGCCATTTCTTAACATTAGTGGAAAGCAGCACATATTGACACAGAAATCTATTTAAAAGTGAGGCTCCTGATGAGCAAACTTCAAGGAGGCAGAGCCTTTAAAAATGCATATAGGCACTTTGTGTTGACAGCAAGCACTATTGACTTTTCCTGCTGAATGAGCCCATGCCAAGGTCTCCGTAAAGGCCTGAGAAGCCTGCGGGAGAAAAGTAGCTGGTTTTTCTTAGAAACTACCTACTGTCAGTCAGTTTGGCATCATTTGGGGAAGCAGGTGCTCCGCAAGAGAAAAAGAAATATCTTTAGAGAATTGTTTTCTTTTTCTCTCTGATTTTTGACAACCCACTAATGGTGGGATCAGTTGTGATAAAAGTTTAGTTTACCTTGACAAGATAACTTCTTCTCCAGGCCATTAACCCAATCATTGGCCTGTGACAGATTAGGGAAAGAGAAAACATAGAAATTTGACTTCCCTATTTTGACTCTTCTTTTTTTTATATGTTTTTCTGCACACGCTAGCTGTGGTTAGAGACAAACAGTACCTGCGTGTCACATACATCTTGCCCAAAGCAGTTGCAATGTAAGTGTTTTAGTTTTGCTGCGTCTTTAAAATCTATCCCTTTGACATCTCTGATCTACAGGAAGATTATATTTTGCATGATGTAGCAGTGCTGCATTGCCTAAGGTGAATGAACTGGTCATAGTGTCAGTAGATGAAATGCATGTAACTCTTTGGTATGATATGGGTCATAATTTACTGAGGAAAAAGTGTCAGTGTGCAATGTCACAGTTTCACAACTCAAATTCCTGTTCTACAGTGACAATATAAAGTCACTTTTTGTCTGGATTAACAAAAATGTGTACCTTTCTGCAGAGAGGTCACAAAAAATTTTGTGGAAGATGCTAAAGGTGATAGAATGTCAATTTTATTACCAAAAGGAACAGTGGCAAAACATGATGCATTTGGTACATGCATGTGAATATTATATATTAAAAAATAAAACAGATGATGGGAACATTTGTTTTAAGCAATGAATTAATTTGAAGTCAAAACTGTCATTATCACAACTAAAGAAAAGAGAGAAAGGCTTTAAAATGATCTTGTTAAAAATGGAATAACTGAGAACAAGAGACAAGGAGCCATATGTAACAAGCAGAATTAAGAAAGATTATATTTAAAGACAAAATTATGTTCATTTAATTATAATAATATGTATAAATTATGAACATATAATTAAAATTTAAAAATGTACAAAAGTGATAAAATTAAAATGTTTATAAATATTACAAATAAAATCAAACAGTGTAATATCTTGAATAATTAGTTTCTTAATACTTTTTTTTACATTTGGGGACCACATAATTATTAGTTACCTCCATATGATAATGATCTTGATAATGTCTGATTCTATAGAAAGCATAGAAAAATAGTTATTTCTTTCCTACAGCAGAGTTGATCACAATTGGTTTTTTAGAAGTGATCATTTAGAAAAGATCCTTCATCTTCCCAACCCGTTGGAAATGACCTGTCCAGACTTGATCTGGGCTGGTGGGATGCATAAAACATGAAGCTGCTTATATAGGCATTCTCAGTGTTTGTCATGCTGCTCCACGGCTGTGCTTTGAGTGCAGGGATCCTGAATAATTCCCATCCTAAAAGAAAACAAATATACAGTGCATTTTAAATTATTTATACCATATTATCAGGAATATCCCCCAGAGAAAGTACCTTTGACCAGACAGTCATGGGTACAAAATTCTTTCTGAAATTGACTAATAATTGGACAGACCAATTTCAGTTTCTGTGTCTATCCTGGAAGTGTTGAAAAAGTGGTAGGTGTACTTTCCTAAGGCTCTAGACTAGGAAACCAAAAGGTCAGCCAAGGAGTTAGGCTTATTATGGTGGCAATGGATTGGTCAGAAAGTTATTTTGTTTTGTTTTTAAACAGCTTTATTGAAATGTAACTCACATGTTATACATTTAAAGTTTATTGTTTTTAGTATATTCAAAATTGCAGATCATCATCACAATCTAATTTTAAACATTTCCATCACCCTCCCCCACAAAGAGCCCTGTATCATTTAGCACTCATTCCCACCCTCCCCACCTCCAACCCATGACAATCACGAATCTACTTTCTGTCTTTGTAGATTTGCTTATTGTGGATGTCATAAAATGTAATTATATGATATCATTCTTTTTGTGACTGGCTTCTTTCAATGAACATAATGTTTTCAAGGTTTATGCATATAGTAGCATATATTGATACTTCATCCCTTTTTTGTGTTGAGAAACATTTTATTATCAGATGCACCACATTTCATTATCCATTCACAGTTGATGGACATTTGTGTGGTATCTGGGAAAATCTCCCTGCTTTTTCCTTTACTCTGCTCTCAATACTCCAAACACCTCACCTCTGCTAACCAAACTGTGGGACAGAGAGTTCCCACACCAAACAATTCTCTGTGACATCACCTGGGTGTTGTACAATTAAGTTTAATTCTGACACTAACAGAATTAGTGCAGACTCCATAGGTTAAGGGCTCAGCACTATAAGACTGCTTGCTTCTCCCATCCCCCACTTCATATGACAATTATAAATTCAGTTTGTCACCTGTGCTTCTGACCAACTGGCTATAAGTTGGAGGTTCCCAGGACCCCCTCCTTGGGTTTGATTAATTTGCTAAAGCAGCTCACAAAACCTGGGAGAACAATTATTTATCTTTACCTATTTATCATATATTGTAATAAAGGATTTGATAAAGGGTGCAGATGAACAGCCAGATAAACACAGGGCAAGGTCTAGAAGAGGCCTGAGTGCAGACATTTCTGTCCCCGTGGTGTTAGAGTGCATGTACACCACCCTCCCAGCACCTCAGTGTGTTCACCAACACAAACGCTCTCCAAACCCCACACTGTGGAGGTTTTTATGGAGGGGTCATTATGTAGGCATGGTCAGTCAAATCAGTTCCCAGCCCCTTTCCCCTCCCTACCTGGAGGATAAAGCGTGAAGCTTTAAATTCCGAGCTTCTCATCAGGGCTTCTTTTTTCTGGTGAGCTGCCCCATCCAGGACCCCACCCAGAGTTGCTTCAATAAAAAAAAAGACACTCATCACTCAAGAAATTCCAAATGATTTTGGAGCCCTATGTCAGGAACGGGGGATCAAAGACCAAGTATTAGGAAAAAAGATGCTCCCAGTGCTCTAATCCCTCAAAAAATCACAAGAGGTTTAGGATCTCTGTTTCCATAACAAGAGGTGGAGATCAGTACACATAGTTTCTCCTATTTCACAGGTGGTTTCCATTTTGGCTATCATAATTTTTGTGTGAATGAGCATTTTCATCTTTTGTTTGTATGTGTTGAGGAATGGAATTGATAGTTCATATGGAAACTTTATATTTAACATTCAGAGGAATTGCCAGACTGTTTTCCAAAGTAACATCTCCATTTTACTTTCCCACCATGAGTGTATGAGGGTTTTGATTTCTCCACATCTTCACTAACACTTGCTATTATCTGTCTTGTTTATTATAGTCATGCTAGTGGGTGCTCTAAAAGAAAGTTTGGTCATGTGCTTTTCCCATAATTTTTCTCACTTAATCAAGGTAAAAATTCATATTTCTAGCACAACAGATTAAATACTCCTGTGCACATTTTATATACATGGAATCATACAATACATTCTGTTCTGTTTCTGGCTTTTTTTCACTCCACATTATATTTTTGAGATTAATTTATGTCGTTGCAAGTGTAAGTAGTTCTTTGTATTTTATTACTAAGTAATAGTTCACTTTAGGATGTACTATATTTTGTGTATCCATTCTCCTGTAGTAGGCAGTTGGGGTATTTCCTATAAGGCAGACTGTTATCAATAGTCTTATACAAGTCACTTTATGGGCATATAATTCCATTTTCTAAGAATGGAATTGATTGGTTATTGTGTGAATGCATGTTTAACTTGATCAAAAGTGGCCAAACAATTCTTCAAAGTGATTTTAACACTTTACACCCTCTCAGTCAGCAATATATGAGGTTTCAGTTGCTCGCCATTCTCAACATTTTGTATTTTCAGTCTTTATTATTTTAACCATTCTCATAGCTGTAAATGGTACCTCACAGTAATTTCAATGAGTATTTTCCTGAGGGATGAGCTTATTGAATGGTATATACCCCCTTTTTTTATTTTTTCACATCAGCTTTATTCTTAATAGCCAAAAAAGTAGAAACAACTCAAAATCCATCATTAAGAAAGCAGGGAAAAATCATGGTAAATTCACATAATGGAACACTAGTCAGCAATAAAAATGAAAGAACTACTGATGCATGCAACAACATCAATAAATCTCAAAAACATGTTAAGCAAACACATGTGATCCAAAATAGTAAGTCCTGAGTGGTTCCATTTATATGATGTTCTAGAACAGAAAAACTAAACTATAGTGATAGAAACCCTATCAGTGTTTTGTCGGGAAGCAGAGGTTTGACTAGATGTGACTTCAGGAAACCTTTAGCAAGATGGGATGTTGTATTTCTTGATTAAGACAGCAATTACATGAATATACACATTTGTCAAAGAGTCATCAAGCTGTGCATTTTATTGGATGAAAATGACATTTCAATAAAGTTCATGAAATTAAAAATAAAAACAAATGAAGTCAGCATACAGTTTGTTATTGTGGTGGTGATTATCAGGAAAAACAAAACTCAGAAGAACTAAACTAGTTACCTTTGGTGAGAGGGGCTGGGGAAGCAGCAGTAGGGTGGGAAATCATTACTTTTTGCTTTATATTAATTATTCTGTTTACTGTGCATATATCAGGGGTTTTGTTTTGTTTTTTTGTTTGTTTGTATATTTTAAGGCCAAGAAAGGGATCGGGTGAGATTAGTGTGGTAAAAAGGAAGGATTTAA
>CM052539.1:124694501-124709618 GCA_028533065.1 Trachops cirrhosus
CAGAGAATAAGTAGCATAGATAGTAGGTAGAAAATAGACAGGGGGAGGGCAAGAATAGTATGGAAAATGTAGAAGTTAAAGAACTTATAAGTATGACACATGGACATGAACTAAAGGGGGGGAATGTGGGTGGGAGATGGTGTGGAGGGGAGTGAAGGGGAAAAATGGGACAGCTGTAATAGCATAATCAATAAAATATATTAAAAAAAGAAAAAATTGTCATTGTATTTAAGATCTCATAATAGTCTATGTCAAGTCTCAACACATTATGGTTTGCATACCAAATTCAGACATAAAAAAGTCTTACTGAAATACAGTTATGCCCATTTACTTACATATAGTTTATGGCTGCCTTTGCATTATAGTGATAGAGTTGAGTAGTTCTGACAGAGACTCTATGACCTGCAGACTTTAAAATATTTACCATTTGACTGGTTAGAAAAAAATGTTTGTTGATCCCTAGTTAGGTGCTAAATAAACATAAATGTAAAAGTCCTTTCTCAGTAGACTTTCATCAATTTAAACAAATGAAGAGAGCTAAGTGAATAATGAGTGGAAATTTTTCATTAGGAAAAGTCATTAGGTAGCCCTATAGTAAAATGTACTTTAGTTAAGAAATCATTGCATTACTGACTATTCGTGGATTTTGCTGGAATAGTATTCTCAAAATGTGTAAACTAGATATTTAAAAAGTAAGAATTAAGTAGTACAAAAGCAATAAAAATCAAGCCACAATAAGAATCAAAATCTGCCACTTGGTTTATTATTAGAATCATGATGATTATCCCTTTTTGTTAATACAGTTGTTTTTAAGAACATGTACTACCATTTTCTACTCTAAATTAAGTGTGTGGTTTGCTTAATGAATAGTGACTTATTTAAAAAGAAATCAAATATTCTAAGTTAATTCTTTAAGTAAATGGATTATTTTAGTCATTTCTCTTTGGACCATATCCCTCCTTTTATCACCCAATATTAGAATAAGATATGTTTTCAAGTTTAGTCTCAAAATAATTAAAACATAATGAGCCCATCAAAATTAATAAGTGTCTATTTACTCACATGAAGCATGTAGATACACTAAAAAGATCCCACTTGCAGGAAAACTGTTATACCTGCTCCCATTTATTTCCACACACATTATAAACACATATTTATGTTGTTTTACATTTGAAAATCTGCATAAGTTACTCCACTGAATATTTGACCTTCATGTCATTTTATTTTTTATTTACTAATGTATATATGGTTGTAATGAGGATTTTATTTTATTGCTCCCCTACAGAGAGTTCCTATCCATCTATATTTCTTTATGACTAGACTAGACTTAGTTTTCTCTTTTGGCTGAGAAGTATCCACTAATTCTATTAGTTTCTTCTGTTATGAAATATTAAGAAATATTAGATGACTGGGATTCCAACAAAATATACCACATAAGTATGCATATATATCTACCTGTTATTATAATTCAGCTAATTTTTTATTCACTCAGCAGCTTTTGTGCAATTAATTTAAGATAGCAGTGCAACAGTGTAAAACACTGTTAAATCATAATTTAAACTTGACAATTCTTTTAGAATTTTGACTACATTTAAATAAAGATAAAATGAATTTATAATTTAATTGTAGGTACAATGCTTTTTACATCCTATTATTTTGAAGTACTTAAGTGTATAATAATTAATATACTAAATACATTTTTATATAATATTTTGATATCATTTTCTATTTCAGTATCTGTGATTCTCATCTATAAAATGTATTAAGTAATACTTAATTCAAGATTTCTGGAAATATTAAAACAAATAAGGTATATAAAAAGACTTAGTCAACTACAATGCAAGAAGAAAAAAATGTATTTGACATTTTTGGAACCACTACACTATGGCCATTATTGCATCTAGTATTTATAACACAGCAGTTGTTAAATTTTAGTACTAGAAGTTATTATTATTAAATTTATTATTATTTAGTGCATTGTTTTAATTAAAGGTTTTTATTCTTAATTATATTAGAAAGATAAGGTATTAACATGAAGAAAGTTTAGCAAGTTTTCTAATACTATGCTAGGCATTATGGTTGGTTCATTATACAAGAAATATAAACATCCTCAACGCTCACTAGCTAATGACCATACAATTAATGCCATAGTAACCATTATATCTAATGTCACAAGTTCCTTGTCAGGCAGGAACTAAAGCTCCATAAAAAATGTTTTTTTCAACTTCCCAACAGATATTTTGGCAATATATAAGGAGCATCTTTATTTTGTTTATACATTAGCCCTGGTCCTAATATGAGAAAAATTATTTTCATCTCTACTGGGCTAAGATTCTGCACACCTGGTAATCCATAACCATGACAGTAATTTAAGCTACATATTTGCCAAAGCCAATGGGATGGAAAGTCCTGTGATTAGCCTTCCCAGGCCAGTAATGCACTTGACCCTCATAGCACACAAGATAAAAAAAGAAGTCTCTTAAGGGAAGATATCCTGGCCCTGGGAAATTTCTGGTTTACACATAGACCCTGTCAAACCAGATGGCATATAATGACACCAGGATGGGTTAGACCACATCCAAATGTGAGCCTTTTAACTACAACTGAAACTTCTATTTACATCCTTCTGACCCACTGGCCTCCTTGCTGAGTCTAGTTCATTATGAGAGAATTATTTCTTGTAATTGTGAAGGTTGAAAGTGTTCCATGTCTTATAAAATCTTATTTTTTACCAACTTCTTAACTCCACACCAGTTCATCAAACATGTGTATATATTAATCATTCCTCAAAATGAACACCATTTTTGTCCTCTGACAAGCGTAGAGATAGTTTGAGCCACTATTTAATATATAAGAAAAAGAAGAAAGAAAGGAAAGGAGAGAAGAGAGAAGAGGGAAGAAGAGAGGAAAGGAGAGGAGAGGAGAACAGGGGAGGGGAGAAACTGGGAGAGGGAAGGAGGGAATGAGGAAGGAAGGAAGGAAGGAAGGAAGGAAGGAAGGAAGGAAGGAAGGAAGGAAGGAAAGAAGGAAGGAAGGAAGGAAGGAAGGAAGGAAGGAAGGAAGGAAGGAAGGAAGGAAGGAAGTCATGGACACTGGCCCACAGTGTCCGCAGTGTTATGGATGAGATATGAGATAAATTCACACGGACTACCAAGTCCTGCAGAGGAAAATGGATGGCACGGCTACTCTCTCAAGGGGAGAGAGCCCTGATCCTTGCCTTCACAGGTTTGTATTGGCTTTTAAATTGCTCAGGAATACAGGTAAAGTTCATTAATCATTATCAGGCAGTAAGGATCAAACAATAGATAGTATACAAAGAATTACAAGGGCTTATTCTGAGTCAGGGTCTGTTAGCTAAAGGGCTACAAAACTTTGGGAAACAAACTCATTTCCTGCTCAGGCCTTTATCATTTAATTAAGAACATTCTTAATACAGCAGGTTTCACAAAAGTTTATGTATTCTTTCTCAGGCCTGATCACCTGAGGAACCTGCCCTTTCCAGCACAGGGCTGCACCACCCTCTGTCATTGTTTCAGGCTTAAGTTGGGCAGAGGAGGCAAGGCAGCCAAGAGATTAGGAGACTTCTCAAAGACAGGATGAGGACTCAGGCTCTGTCAAGGCTGAGGGGCAAGAGCCCATCACCCCCTTTTGTTGTAGCCCCCAAGTCCTTCCTTAGAGCCTCCACGTGATCATGCCTGTCTTAGGTTATACCCACCCTGGGGAATCTTATCCATCATTGGCTAACTGACCAAGCATTGGGGGCCAGGCAGGGTAAAGAAAAAGGAGCAGATGCAGCACCCCTGCCAGGGAGATAAGCTTTGCCTCCTTAGTGGCTTCTGGTCCAAAAGTCACTCACTCAGCCTTAGCCATGGGGGGTTACAGCTCCTGAAACCAGGCAGGGCAGCTCCCAACAGGAAGGAAGGAAGGAAGGAAGGGAGAGAGAGGAAGGCGAGAGAGAAAGAAAGAAAGAAAAGAAAAGGGAAAGAAAGGGAAGGGAAGGGAAGAGAAAAGAAGAGGAAGAGGGGAGGGTCGGGAAGGGATGCACACATATATCATTTTTATTACATGATAATTTAGAGAACACCCGCTCTCTCTCCCCTGATTTTCCTGATTGTTTTAAGAATCTGTACATGTGTATACCCACTTAGCTATGTTTGCTCATTTGAAGCAAGATGAGATGAAAGAATGAAAAGATACTGAAGAATAATAGATACTAACTCTTCAGAGAAGAGGGAAGGTCATACAGAATGACACAGAGTGGCCCATTGCTATTTTTCCTCAGTCCCCTCTGACCTCCTCCCCACAGCAAATGACATTATGTGGGAGTTCAAATTTATAACTGAAACTTCTCTGAAAGCTTCAATCTGAAAGCAGTTACCATGCTTTAAATATCTAGCATCAACAATTAATTTTTCTGAGGTACCTGTCTTATTTCAAAATACACACAATGTACTATAACACAATTTCTTCTAAAACATAAATTTTTCCTAAAATCAAGTCTTAAAAGAGAAAATAAAATGCCCAAAGTTTCTGAGATATCTTCAAATACAAAGATGTCAGATTATCAGCAAGACTTGTACAAATGCCTTCATCAAATCATCAACAGCACAACCCAAAATTGTACAAAACTTACATGACGACGTGATGTGAGGGAACTGTATTACAATAGCTACTAAAGAGGTGCATGTTACATGTGTGCACATGGGTGATATTTGCCATAATATTATGCCACATGTTTTTACATAGTCAAGTGCTAGACTGACTCCACATACCTAGGGTTTGACAGACTCAGCATCCAAGCATTCCAGTGGATAATGTGATCCCCATGGACAAATAACATTAACCCTTCTTCCTTTCAAATCTCGAACAAGTAGACTCCATAACTCAGAGGATCAGTAACCTTTGGGTCAAAACTGGCAAGAATGCTGTCAAACCTATAAACTCATTGCCATCTCTTTTTTCCTTTTCAGAATCTCTGTAGTAAAGAACACTCATTCACCTTTGGACAGCTCTTTCTTCCAGTGGTCTTTAATCTTACAATTCCTAAATTATACATGACCTTAGAAATGTGAGAGTAAGTTTATCTGATGTTTTCTCTATGCTTCTTCATGAAAAACAAAATAGAACACAAACTGATTTTTCAAACCCTAAAAATGGCTACCAGTACTAATAAAATACACTGACTTTGTTATACTAAAGAAAGAAAAAAAGAAAGAAAACCCTGAAAAAAAATGTTAATAGTCAAAGGAAACTGCTTATCATGAGATTTTAATTTGCATATGCTTTACCTGTTGTTTAAACTGAAATGTTTTTCCAAATGAAAATAGATGCCACTCTGCTGTGAGTTTTTCTAATCTTGTATTTCTTTAGTTTTTACAAAAGTGGGATATTGGTGATGTAGTATACTTTAAAGTAGTGTATTCAAAACACCTGGGAACCCATCGAAAAGTTTATTCTGACTTGGTTGTGCTGGAATAGTGCTTGATAATTTGCGTGGTGTCAATGCTCTTGGTTCAAGGACCATATCATAAGTAGCAAGGTTCTGGTCATGAAAGTAGAAATTACACCTGCTCCAGGATAAATACATGTAACTGAGATATGTAGTCTGCAGAGTAGTTTGTAATCATTGAGACATACCAAACATAAAAGCTTACACTGATGAACAGTTTTATTCTATTATGTTTTTTTTAAAAAGCAGTGAAACATCTGCCCTATTTAATTTATCCATTCGTTTAACAAATTCTTTTAAAATGCTTGTATAATTATATAATGTTTCTGTAAACTAGAGTTCTTACATAAACCTTACAAAATTATATAATGCATATCATGCCCTGCTCCATATATTTTTATGGTTATAAACCTCCTTTTTTCCTTTTAATAACCCTGTGAGGTGGGTGCCATTTGTATCCTCACTTTGCCAAAGAGGAAACTAAAACAGTGAGCAGTACGTGACTTGTTTAATGTCATCATCCGTTACTCTAGAATCTCAGTGGCTAAAATATTTCTAGGTTATAGGAGTGAGAGTTCCGCTAATAACATTTTTCACATTATTGATAAAAATTAGTCATATTTAACTATAATTTATATAGTACCTAATAAGTGCCTAGCACTATGCTAGGTTCTTTCCTTTACTTAAGTTTGTTAGTAACCTTGTGAGATATATACTGTTATTACCAGTTTGCAGGTAAAGTCCCAAAGACCAAAATGAGTAACGTAACTTATAAATCATTGACAGAGCCACATTCATGTCCATGGAATTCAAGCAGATTTCTGTTTTAATGTATATTACGTTGCCCCCTAAGTAAAAGTCACCAAAGACTTATAGCAACTTATGTAAAAAATAATAGTTTCTCCTAAGCAAACTGAAAATTTCTTTAAATATGTATAATATATTATTTAGCATAATAAGCTGACATTTTTATTTATACTAGTTAAATAATATATAATTTAATGCCAATTAACTGCTTCTTTTTAAAAAGCTAATTATTTATTGTTAATTATAAAAGATTTCTTAATAATTTGAAGGTAAATACATTATTTCAAGTTATTAAAAAAGTGGCTTGTTAATACTTAAACTAGTTTTAAATTTAATTAAAAGATGAAGCCATGGGAAGTATACGTTTTATATGACTGTATTCCTAATGTTCTTGAGTTTTAGTTAATCAAATCCAGTAATATACAGTTGCATTTTTTTACTACTGATTTAATTATCAAAAACTTTCTGAAAATTTTCAGGAGAGAAACTAGAAAAAAGCAACTAAAGAAAACATGACCAGTTGCTTCTAAAAATGTAATAGTAGAAATAAATTTGTATCCATAACATACAAGGTAAGAGGTGACAAAGCTTGAGGGAGGCAAGTGACACTAATGGAACAGCCAGCGTGGGGAAGTACAGCTTCTGGATGTCTTTTCCTCAGAGATGGTATTACTGTAGACAAACCAATCTGCAACTGTCAGTCAAAGACATAACCTTCACACTCACCTTTGCAAATTATCAGGACTATATCCTCCTAATAATGGGCATGCCTGCCCATGGCTATGTATTGGGAGTGACACCTGACTTGAAAGGTTAATCCACATTTTAAAATAAACATCTCATACAGACATCATAAACAATGAATTATCTTGGCATTTACTTTTTCCCTTTTTATACTTTTCCCCAACATAAATATTCAACTTTTGATCTCATTCATTCATTCTCTTTCTTTCTCTCCCTCTTCCTCTTTCCTGCCTTTCTTTTTTCTTTTCCCTTCTCTTATTTTTTCCTTCCCCCAAGGTCACAGGGCAAGGAGCAGGATTAGACTAAGAGGACAGGATTAGACTGAGATAAGCAAACTCATAACTTTAGAGCTTCTGCGAACAGATGAACACTGTATAGTTTCCCAACATTTGTGGGTGGGACTTGGGAGCAATTTTTTTCTCTCTATGAAAAGTAAAAGCCTCTTTATTTGATGTAACCCATAATCAGGACATCTCTTTATGTTCTGACTCCTCCCCAGAAAAGCCGCACTTTGTAAGAGCCATTGCACTTGTTGGAGATTTGCTTCATATTCTATAGGGAAGCTGGAAGAGGGAATGTACTAACAAAATACGATTTTTTTCTTTTTTTAAATGTCCAAGAGTCTCTGTTCTCAGCTTCCATCCAGCAATATTCTGCTTTGTCTTTCTCCCCCAGCAGTCAGTCTTCTGGGCTCCCTAAGACCCCTTTTGGGATCTCAGCTCTTCTGGGGCTTCTCAATTTTTTATATTTTTTCTCAGTCTCTAAAGTTATATACACAGACCCACTACTTAATTTTGTTTAAGTACGTGAAAACCAGTAGAGGGGAATGAAGCTATTAAACAATAGCCCCTGACATATAAATTCTAACAGGCCAAGAGAGTGTGTGCTGAGGAAGGGGAAGTAGATGCTCCGACACCCCAAGTTTTAAATTTTAGGGAGAATGGTGGAATATTCTGTTAGGTTGATTTCTTTTGCAGTACTCCTGGCCTTGAGAACTGCATAAAAGACTGTCTCTGTAATTACTGTACCTATTGAATTAAATATATCTGTGTATATGTAAGTGTAGATATCAATCCAAATAAATGTAACAACTAGTCTCATACTGAGAAATCAATATGGCATTTATTTAACTGCTCTGTACTTAGCAAGAGGCATTTCATTCCAGTGGCATCAGTGAGTCCTATTCTTATGCCAAAATGTTTTTGGATTTCTACTACATTTTGAGCCTGCTAGAAAAAATACAAGCACACCTTTCGAAGTTTACTCTTTTTACAAGAAAGACTCTGGTTTGCAAATCCTAGTAAGGACTCAAAGTGTTTTTTGTTGGCCAGACTCTCCAGTTTGTTGATGTGTGGTAGAGGTACAGAGCAGTGAAGGAACAGAGTGACTAATCAGTCCAGTTACAAAGGCAAAATCTGGCACTTTCCAATTGTTTAAGATTTTTATCTGTGCATTCTTACCAATTTCATTTCCAATTGTGAATTTCCCAGTCATGAATTTTGTTCATTTTCATATTGAGGCATTAATAAGTGAATATTTTATTTCATATGTAAATTTACCCTCTGTTGTAATACTTGCTACTGATCCATATTGTCCATTCATTAGTTATGCTTGTTTTGATTCTTTTTAAAAATATACAAACTATTATGATTTTATGGAATCAACTCATATCTTTATGTTGTGAATACTTGTATCATTCCTAAGTTAACATAGAAAGTCATCTAGGCTTGAAGATATAATATTGACAAATATGTAATAAGATCATGTACATGTCCCAGGTATAAATTAATTGTTTCTCAATTCTGCCTATGTACTTCAATGTTCTGCTTTGTGAAACCTGAACTGGACTCTCCATACATTTCTGCTCTGCAAGCTGACCCAATGCTAATGTCATCAGTAGAAGGACAAGGAGGAGTTATTGCAGTAGGTATAATCTCTTTTTGCTTCTATTTTGCTTACTCTTTTTTTTTGGTTCTTATATCATAACTGCTAGCAATATTATACCAAAAATACAGTGATTCTTACCCTCCAGCAAGTTTTTATTCTTTTTACAAGTCCCAGCCCCTGGGTCCTGTTTTCAAAAAGTGGTTTGTCAATAACATTTTGTCGTCCATTTTGTCTAGGGTTATAAATGGTTAGAAGTGCTGTGCTACATTAATTGAGTGGCGATCATTCACTATTTGGATGAATGATCTGAGACTTAGAACAGGATTAGAATATTGATAACAAGGAAGTCTGAGGAAAACAGATATGAAACTCTAAAAATGAAAACAAACTATGAAGATATTTGTGCCTGTATTGTGAATGCCTGCCAAAGGGCATCTACCTCAGAGGTGGCTCTTAGTCACCAGGTAGAAAACTGACAAGCTTCAGGGATGACTATCATTCTCAAGCCATCCCAAACCTTGCTCAATGGACACAGGAGGAAAGTGGTTACGGGGCCATGGGCGCAACAACACCGACTTCCCCTTTCCTAAACTCACAGCCATTACACCAATGCTCACTGGCTAACCTCTACCATCAGGGACCAACTAAGTCCCAATATGGTACCAGTTAGGTAATGAGACATTTATTTCCCATCACCAAATAGTTAAATATTTAAAGTTGTAACTATAAGCAGGTTGGCAAATCTAGGGAAATGGGTCTTGATACCCTTTGTCAGTGGGTAGGTAGGTTGGTATAACTTCTAGTGGCTAAATAGAAAAAGTGCCTCTTTTTCCAATGATCTAAGGACCTTCTTTCTAGCAACACACCGAGGCAGATTTACTCTGAAGATAATGATGCTGAAGCATAGCCTCACACTGTGCTGAAACTTTTCCAAGGTTAGGATGGTCTTAGCAAGGTGTTCATATGGGCACCTGGTTTTGGAAATTTGTAGAAGATATAGTCTGTTTGCTTCCCCATTAAACACCCCCACCCCCCAAAATTGTGTCACCTAAAACCTTATAAAATTGAATCTGAACTGAAAGTATATTTATTTATTTATTTATTTATTGTTTAAATATTTTATTTTATTTATTTTTAAAGAAAAGGTAAGGTTGGGAGAAAGAGAGGGAGAGAAACATCTGTGTGCAAGAGAAACATTGATCAGTTGCCTCCCACAGGTGCCCCAACCAGGAATGAGCCACAAGAAGGTGCCCTGATCAGATATCAAACTGGCTTTCTCTTTGCAGAATGACACTCAACCAAATGAGCCACACCAGTCAGGGCACATTCTTATTTTACAAAAAAAGAAAAAAATTTCATCAGAAATTTCTCAATGCAGTTATGTTTGGTAGATCATTTTAATGCACTTTTAAGAGAACTGAAGGATGCTTTGGTGGATATTAAAATATAATTTTGCTTTGATTTAGTTTTTTAATATTATTTTTACTATGTAAGCATTCTTTTTTTTATTCATATGACCCCTTTCTACAGTGCATTTAGACCATTTCTACATGGGCTAAATTAGAAAAATCAATATGTAAGGGATAACCACATATTCTGAATGTATATAAATATTCTTTATATTATATAAAAAATAAGTATAGCATTTCTCTACAAATGCAGGACAATAACAATATTAGTATTCATGAAAGCACATATAATGAGAACATGAGGCTGTTCTTACTTCTGTGGAAGAATGACCTTGACTATGTCCAAAACACAGGAATAATGTACCACAAATTAGTTTACAAATACCAAGGAAAATTAATCTTGCTATTCAAAATGCCTACAGATCCTGAAAGTCTTACAGAATATCAGGCACTATAATAATTTTGCATAATGATTTAAAATTGCATAATGATATATAATTTTATAAAATATTTGTTCCCATTGTCTTATAAATATTTATAAAAGTCTCCTAGGGGCTTGCTGAAATATCAGTGACTTCCTGTTACCTACAGTATATAACATGAAGTTAAGTGGAAAGTACAAGGCAGACAGAGCTACCCTTTGGGGATAAGTGACAAAAGCCACTTGGACTGGGTTCCTCCAGTTTGCAAGGGATCAGAACACAGAAGAGCACCTGTTCCTCCCATTTTTCATGCAGACATCACAGACTGAAAGTTGGCTTTATGAACACTCTTCATTTTTCTCTTTTTCACCAAAACTGTACTGGATATTTTTAATTAACTTTGTAATAATAGTAATAATAATAATAATAAAACTATCAAGAGGAAGAACTGTGAACACTAGAACATATAGCTTTTCAGAGATGGCTTTAATTACAGCTATAATATTACAAATAGTGGGTAATTCTTCCATTCTTTTATAAGTGAGGGCTGTACCCCATACCCCCAAATCCAAATGGATGAAAAATCTAAAAGACTGATATGCAGCTCTGGCTGTTGTGGCTCAGTGGATTGAGCACTGGACTGCAAAGCGAAGGGTTACTGGTTCAGTTTCCAATCAAGACACATGGCTGGGTTTCAGGCCAGGTCCCCAGTGGTGAGTACGTGAGAGGCAACCATACATTGATGTTTCTCTCCCTCTCTTTCTCTCTCCATTCCCCCCTCTCTAAAAATAAATAAAATATTTTTTTAAAAAGATTGAGAGACATATTCATGAAAAATTATTTTAAACCAAACTTCCATATGAGTGTAATTTTTTTGTGTGTAGTACAGTTTGTTCAGTATTACTATGGTTTCTATTATATGCAATACTCAAGTAGATTTTGTTAACTACCCCAAAATTATCACTTTTACATATTAAATCTATAAACTAATGATACAAAGAGATTAAACAACCCAAGAAAAAAATAAATGTATTTTCTTTCATATGACTTCTATACATGTAACAAATTATCATGAAATGACATATTTTTCAAAATAAATGGATCCATAAATATTCCTAAAAGTGAAGTGAGAGAATTTAGTTTTTACAATTCCTACTTGTTCAAATATCATATCTTTTGAATAGAAAACTTTAAGGGCATAAAAAATGAATGAGATATTATGAGCCAATGCCTTTCCTAGATTTGAAATCTAAAGATTTGGGAATCTTCCCAGACTAAAACTTAGTAACAATTTATATTAAATTACTACAAAATAAATTATATAAGAGAATAGCATATTATAGGGTAAGAACAGTAATATTGAAAAGGATCAGATGAAAATATAATCATCTCTGAGTTAACACACACATACACCAAAGAAATATAAATCCACTTTTCCTGCCAGATCATTTTTCCTTTTTATGAAACAGGAAATTTAAAACACACAATGTATTCTACCTGTTGAAGTAATGTAAATGAAGGTGGATCTAACCCGATAACTGCATTCCTCTTTAGGTTTACCAAATGGAAACTAAGCAGTTGTTGGGTATATATGCCATCAAATAAGGCTGACATTCAATTAAAACCTTGTAAGATATCATGTGTCATAGGAGAAAAAGCATAAAGCAATAACTATAATAGCTAGAGAATGAATTGTGAGAGTTTGAATGTTTTAGTTTTTCAGAAATAGGAAGAAAATATGCATATAGTTTAGTATTTGTGGCATACTATGTGACTTAATCACTCTGAAAATCAGTTTTTCCATCTGTAACATGAATTTAATAATATCACCCACCTCATATGATTACTGTAAAGACACATAAGGTAAAAACTGCAAAGAACTTAGCACAGCTAGTTGACATTCACAAATATTCATTGTTATTATTTGGTAAACTATTTTGCTAAGAAACAAAGCCAGTTTTTTCTGTCCCCATATCCATGATCTTTCCATTGCTTCTAATGGTCAGAATAAAATGGATTAAAGATATACTGGAGTTTTTATTTCTTTCTTTAAATTCAAATAAACCAATGTGTAAGTAGAGTATTCCCATATCCAGGCTATCTGATATTAAAATCAACTTCCATATCCATTAATCCACACACCTTGCTATGTCTACTTCCTGTGTACTTTCCACTTATTGAAGTACCTAGAAGAGACTAGAGTTCAATAATCCAACAGAAACCTTTCCCATCTGAAGCAAATCTTAATCATTGTATCCAAAAAGCACTCTTCATTTACACAATGGAATACTACACAGCAGAAAGAAAGAAGGAGTTCCTGCCTTTCGTTATAGCATGGATAGAACTGGAGAGCATTATGCTAAGTGAAATAAGCCAGGTTATGAAAGACAGATACCACATGATCTCACCTATAAGTGGAACCTAATCAACAAAACAAACAAGCAAGCAAAATACAACCAGAAACATTGAAATAAAAAACAAACTGACAGTAACCAGAGGGGAGGAGGGAGAAGGATAATGGGGGAATATAGGGGAAGGTCCATCAAGGAACATGTATAAAGGGCACATGCACAAAACCAAAGTGGGTAGGTTTGAGGGTGGGAGGTGGTGATGGGTGGGGCAGGGGGTCATGGAGGGGCGAAAATGGAGGCCAATGTACTTGAACAACAATAAAAATGAAATTTAAAAAAAGAAATAAAAAAGAAACAATGAAAGACAGGAAATAAAAATAAGAGTTTCTTGGACATCAGAATAAAAAAAAGCACTTTTGAGGATCTACTAGGGAAAAAATACTGTGAGGCATCACATAACAATCCAAAAATTTGGTAACACACTCTGTTGGTGACTGTGTGTGAAAATAGGCACCCTCATCCATTTACTGAGGGCAAATTTCTACAACTCCCATGGAGGCCAACTTGACCATATCCATTGAAATTTTATTTATTTTATTTTATTTTATTTCATATTTTAAAGAATTTATTTTATTTATTTTTAGAGAAAGGGAAAGGGAGGCAGAAAGAGAGAGAGAAACATCAATGTGGGGGTTGCCTCTCATGCTTCCCATATGAGAGGCCTGGCCCACAACCTAGGCATGTACCCTGACTGGGAATTGAACCGGCAACTCTTTGGTGCACAGGTCAGTGCTCAATCCACTGAGCCACATCAGCCAGGTCTGAAATTTTAAATAAGACATTATTTATAAGAGCAAATGTGGAAACATACTAAATATACACCAATAAGAGAGAGAATATGTAAATTATATTATAATCATGGCATTGATTATAAAGCATTTTTAAAAGGGAGAGGCATTGTATGTAATAACAGGAAAATCTCTCTAAAGTATACATTCTAACAAGTATGATGTGAAAAAAAGTATATAAAAATTTAGATAGCATGTCAATAAATTAAAAAAATAAGCTTTGAAAAGTACATAAGCTCTAAGAAGAATGGTATGTAAGGAGTGCACAACAGGACCTGGATCGATGAGAGATTTGTTTTTTACATGTCCTTTTTATATTTTCTGCATTTGGAATAGGATAAAAATTCAACCTTTTCAAAAGAAAAACTTCCTAAAAATGACTATCCTGGACATTAGTGGATGATACTGAAGAAAAAAGAACTGTAAGGAAGTAGGAAGCAGAGCAACCAGTTAGGATGCTATTTCAATGGTCCAGGTAAGAGAAAGTAGGACTTCCGGCCAAGATGGAGGCATAGGTAGACACACTGTGCCCCCTCGCACAACCAAGATATGGACAACAACGATATAGAAACAAAATAACAACCAGAAATAACAGAAAATTGAAGTGCCGGGCAGTCCGACAACCAGTGAGTTGAAAATAGACTCGATCAACCAGACCAGTAGGAGGGGCGGAGTTGGGCCGGGTGAGGGACGCTGAGCGGAGACCTGAGCAACCAGAGACCTGAGCAACCAGGGACGCGTGCAAGTCCCCAGCAGGCAGACCCTGGGCGCACAAGTGTCAGTGGCTGGCGGGCCAGGCTGGGAGGTGGCGACAGGCAGACCCAGCGAGGCGGCCATTGTGAAGCGGGGCACTGCGCAGCTCAGGACCTCAGCACCGGGAAATAGAGCTTTAGGGCACTGACTGAAAAGGAAGGTCCCACAGGTGCACAGGCCCACCCACACCAGAATTGGTGCCAGAGGGGCCCGGTTGGCTTGTGGAAAGTGGCGGAAGGTTCTCAGGTTCTACAGAGAGCAGAGCAAGCCTCATTGATCCTTCCCAGACCCCGCCCCCATATACAGCATCACAACCCAGCGACTGGAGTGCCCCGTCCTGGTGAAAACCTTAGGCCCCGCCCCTCACTATGGTAGCCTGTCAAGACCAAAAAAAAAAACCCAGCAAAACATGGCTCAAACAGATGAGGATTGGAAAGCTCCAGGTCC
>CM052539.1:124710118-124732316 GCA_028533065.1 Trachops cirrhosus
ACATGAACTAAAGGGGGGGAGTGGGAGAGGGTGTTCAGGGAGGAGGGGAATGAAGGGGGGATAGTAGGACAAATGTAATAGCATTATCAATAAAATATGTTTAAAAAAAAGAAAGTAGTGTTGATTCTAGATATATTTCAAAGAAAAAGCAGAAAGGATTTGGTGATGATTGAATGTGGGGTTTAAAACAAAAGGGAGTGGCAAGGGAGACTTAATAGATGATATCACAAAAAAATGGCTAGAGAAACAAAAAATTCCAAGTCTGTACTTTGTACCTGTGATGCTAAGAATAAAAGGAACTGAAATTAAGATGGCATCCCTGTGTAGAATGAACTGGACAAATCAGTGGTTAAAGATAGAACAATTGAAGATTCTTTTATTCATAATTTGTAATTATTGCACCCTTAACTAGAGTGGGAAGTTGCAATGGAAATAAAATAATTAGATGAAATAAAATAAATTTCAAGATATTATAGAATTAACTATTTATTTGTCCAACTATCAATTCATTTACTTGTTTATTATAGTTGTTTGCTTACTTGTCATAGACTTTGAGGAAAGTATCATAGGTTTCCACAGTTTGATGTCTCAGGGATGTCATTTGTTGGTTGGACTGGAATTCTAATTGAAGCCATTTGAATTTGAATACATGTGGATATGGAAGTAGGCGTGGGTTCTTGGGGCCTTTCTCTCCTCATTTTCTCATATCACTAGTAGTTATATACATTAATGTCCCTTCTATCTTATGGGCACTGAGTATATGACTCTAATTTCTACTCTGCCTTTTAACAATGACTGGGACATTTATTTAAAAGATATATATATTTTGCAATAAAAACATGATAAAATTAAGGAAAATGAAAAGAGAAGAGTAGGAAAGTTCTATGTAGTTTTCTGAAAATACATTCTACGTGGCAGAATAGAATTTTTACTTTGCCAGCTACCCACCCAGGGAGGAAGTACATGACTTGCAGTACCTAGGGGGTAAAACCAAATGGATTGCTATAGGAGAAATAATTAAAAAGTAAGTAAAGAACAAGTTGAAAAAAGATGAAAAAATAAAAAACAAAACAAGTTTTTTCTAAACTAAGATATTTAGATGATTCTCCAATGAGCCTTTATAAATATCAATGACATTGCTGGCATTAATACAATATAAATGTTTGACTAAGCTCAGTTCTTAAGATATCTTTCAATGTAGAGATGCTAAAATTCAATTTCTTAAATGAAATTATGTAAAGGGTCAAAATATGTCACAATAGACAGTTTTAAGAGAATAAGGTTGTGTGGATGGAAATCATTTTGATATTCATCCATAAAAACTATTGAAATTGCTTTTAAAAAGTTTTTATACACCAAATCTTTTAAAAGTGCCTGACATTATTTATTTGCAGATTAAGGCAGACAAGTTTTTTTAAAAGTAGCCAAGCTAGATCAAAATTAAGTGCCTGAGATGGACGTAAACAAACAAACTCCTCTGCTTTTTAAAGTACCAAAATCTGTGTCACCTCTTCAGGAGATTACTGGGGAAAATATTCTGGGTCTGTCCAATGGGTAATTAAAGTTCCCAAATTCCAACTGATATAGCTGCATTACTTAAAGTATTAAAACAATATACTGCATTGCTATTAATTCTGAGATATGTATAAGTAATATGTTAAAATATAAAGTACAAAAACTTGTGAGTAGATGACAAGAGTACATTTTTATAAAACATTCTCTTATTAATTTAAACTAGCACTTCAGAAGAGTTACATACTCAACTTTTCAAATGGTATGATATTTCCAGTGCCCCATACTATCCACTAATCCTGTTGTCCCAATTGAGGCCAAAGTCAGTTGCCTTTTATCATAATGCTTACATTATTGTTTCTTTTAACATAGGGAAATCTTTTGAATACCTAGTTATCTAGCAAAAGAGAAGACACTACATAGAAATAGGTCACAAAATTGAAGAAAAATGGAATAGGCATTTTTTTAGTTGCACATACACCTGCGGATGTATCCTCACTTATTTGATACCCACTGGCACTTCAATTTGTCTAAGCACTTTCCAGCCGTGGGACAGAAGTAGCTGAAAGAATGTCATGTGGCTAGACAGTAATAAATGAAGGTGAGAGGTTTTAAGAAAGCAAAAGAGAATGCAGATCTCTACCTTTCAAACCATTGTCATAGCCAACTAGTACAAAGCAAATCAACTGCCACATAAAATTACACAGAGCCTTCAAGGCAAGCTTCACAAAGAAGGGTACCCTGGAAGCATATGCTATGCAGCCTAAAGCTTTTGGAACATACAAAATCAAAATAACTTCCAAGCATTGTAGACTTCAAGTGACTAGTTAACAGCTTGTAATATTTATTGTTCTCCAGAGAAAGGGAACCAATAGGGTGTATATTTATATGAAGGAATTGGCTCAAATGACCATAGAGGCTGGCAAGTCCAAACTCTGCAGGTGAGCCAGCAGACAGAAAACGAAGAAATGTTCATGTGGCAGTTCAAATCTGAAGGCTAGATGCTAGGGGAATCCCGTTTCGTTAAGGAGAAGTCCATCTTTGTTCTAGTTAGGTCTTCATCTGATTGGATGAGGTCCACCCACATTTTAGAGAGAAATCTGCATTACTCAAAAGTCCACAGATTTAAATGTTAATCTTATCCAAAAATACTTTCACAGAAACATTCAGAAAAATGTTTGATCACATAACTGGCCACTGTGGCCCAACCAGTTTCATGCATAAATTTAACCATCACACAGTTCATCTTAACAAAGTCTCTATCAGCCAAGAGTTACATCTAATAAAAACTCACATTCTCCTTTATGTAAAAAAAGTTTTGTGGTATATGACAATATAAAGAACAATATTCAGTACAGAAAATTGTCAAGCTCCCAGGAGCTTGTTAATGTGGATGTTCCCTGGAAAACATGAAGAAATATCAGCATTTGTTGATTTATTTAACTGATTCTAATTTACAGATTAAAGTGTTCAGTGCACTACATAAAAAATGCACATGACATCAATGTATGAATTTATTATTGCCAATAATATTTACCTTTGTAAGAACATCAAAGAGCATTAGTTCTAAATTGTGTCTACATATCTGATTTTATCAATAATCATAGCATGTTTTCCTGGCCCAGTTTATAACATGAAAGATTTTCCAGGTGTTGTGAAATAAGCATTTTCATAAACTAAACTAATTTTAATGTACGTTTTAGAAATGTTACCATTTCCACCAGTGGCTTGTGTTTTAAGTTAATCATTCTAACAAATGTCTCTCCTATAATGTGATGCTGGGTGGTAATCATTAATTGTACTAATTTTAGACTCTGTCACTTGAATGAACTTGATAAGTTTTTGTTTAGAAACTTGGATTTAATGGACTACTTGTTTCTCGTTTTCAGTAGTTATAAATGTGCTGGCAAAAGTAAGTTTATTCAGTTACTTTTGAATATAGTATAAAATATTTCAAAGCACCAGTATTATCTACAATGGCAATATTACTGAGAAGTGGTGCTGTCATTCTTTCATTTTTAGAAATGACTGGGAATTCTTAAAGATGATTATCCATGAGAACTTATCGCAGATATAGCTAGATTTGTGAATAGAAAAAACACATTTTCCATCATTTAGTAAAGAAAGGATACTAAATGAGTAAATTTTATAGCATGCTAGTGCAAAGATCTCCAAAAGTACCTAAAAAGAGGTCTTTAACTTGCCCACCAAAATATAAAGTATAATTATTAGTAGTAGTTTCCAAAATAAAAAAAAAAATGTAAAAAGCCATTGCCATTGCTATTTTGTATGGAAGTATTCACCTAAAGAGGATTTTAAGAAAATACGTCATACAACAATTTTCTTTGAAAAATATTTTCAATACTTAGAAATAGAACATTTTATTTTATTTATTTTTATTATTTATTTAATTTTAGAGAGAGGGAAAAGGAGAAAGAAAGGGTGGAATAGAAACATTTATGTGAGAGAGAAACACTGATTGACTGCCTTTTGCACATCTGCCAAATAGGGACAGAACCTGCAGCACAGGCATGTGCTCTGACCAGGAATCGAACAGGTGACCTTCAGTTTGCAGGAAAATGCTCAACCAACTGAGATATACTGGTCATACAATTATTTCCTAGTACGTTTTCCATATGTTTGTTTCCTCTTAAGGTTTCTTTGTTGTGAGCAATTTTATTAGATATTAAAGATTTATGACCATCACATAAAATCTTTAAAAGCATGATGTCATAGTGGTTTGAGTCTCCAAAGTATGATCTTTTAAAGAGGCATTGCTCTCTTTTAATAACACATATTTCCTCTATTTTTTAGTTTAAAAATTAGATTTCCAGTTAAATTAAAATTGAATCTCTCTGTGGATCTACTGACTCTCCCATATTAGAATATTTATAGAAATATATGGGTCATTATTAATTCTGATCTTCAATATTATATAAATATTTTATGGGCTAAGCAGATTCAGGAAAAACCTTAGAACCACATAGCTATCCCTGTTAGCTAGCTTAGTTATATACAAAAGGAAAAAAAGTTAAGAAATCTCATTTCTCCTGCTAGAGTTTGACTACTGTTTAATTTGTTTATTCTTTGTCAAACAAAAAGAAACAACCATACTTCAATCAATTAACATCCAAAGGCTGAACACCTTTTTAAAAAAAGGGGAGGGGCTTAAATGGGTGAAAATGAGAGTGATCCAAGATGACAGAGGAGTAAATGGAAGCTACGCAAACATCCTCCCAAGACCAATCTGGGATTACTACTAAATTATAAAAAGAACATCCTGAATAACAAACAAACTGAAAACTAGTTGGAGAGAAGCCTTATAACCATGGACAGATATAAAAAACCACTTTACCACAAGACAGGTAGGGAGTGCAGAGGAGGTGCAATAGGGCTGGCTGGGCTCCCATGGGTGACAGCTGAAGTTCTAGAGGGATATTTCAACAGCCAGGGGTTCCCCCTGAGAAGTGTGGGGCCTAAACCCCAAACAGGGCTCCCCAGCCTACAGCACCAAAGCTGGAATGGAACCCCGAACACATCCAGCTGTGAAAAGCAGCAGGGTTTCTGTCTGCCAGGAAGAGATAGCTGAAGCCTCAGTGAGACTCTTAAATGACCAATGCACAAAATTCTGTTTGCAGCTACTTACCCTGGGACTGTGGCAGAGGCAGGGCAGAGTGGACTATCTCAGATGCTTGAGATTGAGATAGGTGACTCTAGGGAGGGAACTGAAGGAACTGCTGCCAACATCCCTGTGCTGAATCATTCTCCATACCACAGAAGCCATCTTTTGCAGGCAGAACACTCCTCTCCAAATGGCATCAGCTTGAGGGGAAGTAATAGCCCTGCCCACAGCAATTACTCTTCCCCACCCATTGGAGCTTAAGCCTGGCTGCTGCTGCCAGCTTGATTAGATTAACAGCTGATCACATTAACAACTGATTAGTTTAACAGCTAAGGTGGAAAATATGAAGTAGCCAAAATGGAAAGACAAAAAAATAGAACACAAATGAAAGAAAAAGAGAATTCTTCAGAAGAAGAACTACATGAAATGGAGGCAAGCAATTTATCAGAGGGTTTAGAGTAATGATTATAAGAATACTCAACAGCGTGAAAAAAGATATAGAGACCATAAAAAAGGTGCAGTCAGGAATAAAGAATTCAATGTCTGAAATAAATAATACACTGGAAGGAATAAATAGTAGGCTAGATGAAACAGAGGATCAAATCAGTGATTTGGAAGACAAGGTAGAAAAAAACACCCAGGCAGAGCAGCAAGAAGAAAAAGAAGTTAAAAAAAAATGACGGCTTAAGAAACATATTGGACAATATAAAGCATAATAATATTTGCATCAGGGGAATGCCAGAAGGAGAAGAGAACAAGCAAGATGTTGAGAACCTATTTGAACAAATAATGACCAAAAACTTCCCTAATCTGGCTAAGGGAAAAAAACATACAAGTCCTGGCAGCACAGAGTCCCAAACAAGTTGGACCCAAAGAAGCCTACATCAAGACAATCATAATTTTAAAAGGACAAGGCTTAAAAATATGTAGAGAATCCAAAAAGCTTCAAGAGAAAAGCAGGTAGTTACTTAAAAAGGAGGCCCATTTAGACTTGCATCTGATTATTCAAGAAAAACATTTCAGGCCAGAAGTGAGTGGTGTGAAAAAGCAGAGGTGATGAATAGCAAGGGCCTATAACCAAGGCTACTTTACCCAGCAAGTCTATGATTTAAAATCAAACGAGAAATACAGAACTTCCCAGGCAAGGAAAAGCTAAAGGAGTATGTTAACACCAAACCAGTTCTGAAACAAATGTTAAAGGGCTTGCTTGAAGGAGAAGGAAGTAGAGAAGTGGGAAAAGGGAGAGGGAGAGGAGCAAGAGGAGAAAAGGGAGAAGAAGAATAGAAAAATAACAGAGGAAAACAGGTTAACAATAAAATGGCACTACATACGAAATCTATCAATAATCACCTTAAAGTGGCTTAATGTAAGTGGCTTAATGCAAACCAAAAGACATAGGTTTGCTGAATGGATAAGAAAACAAGACCCATATATATGCTGCCTCCAAGAGACCCATCTAAAATTGAAAGATACAGACAAACTAAAAGTAAAGGGACGGAACAAGATATTTCATAGGGAAGCAATCCTAAGAGGAAAATTCATACCATTACAGGCCTATCTCAAAAAAACAAGAAAAAACTTAAGTAAACAATCTAAATTTAAACTTAAAGGATGTTGAAAAAGAATAACAAGGCTCAAAGTGAGTAGAAGGAAGGAAATAATAAAGATAGAACAGAAATAAATGAAATATAGTCTAAAAATTATACAAAAGATCAGTGAGTCCAAGAGCTGGTTCCTTGAAAAGATAAACAAGATCAACAAACATTTAACAAGACTCATCAAGAATAAAAGAGAAAGGAGAAAGGCATATGTTTTCCCCTATGATATTTATGGTTTTGTGTCTAACATTTAAGTCTTTAGTCCATTTCAATTTAACTTTGTGTGTGGTGTAAAAAGGTGGTCTAGTTTCATTTTTCTGCATGTATCTGTCCATTTTTCCCAACACCATTTACTGAATAAATTATCTTTAGTCCAGTGTATGTGTTTGCTCTCTCTCTCTTGAATTTTAATGGAATATACTGGTGTAGGTTTATGTCTGAGCTGTCTATTCTGTTTCTTTGATATATGTGTCTGTTTTTATGCCATTACCATGCTGCTTTGATTACTATGACCTCATAGTATAGTCTGATGTTAGGTTGCATGACTCCAAATAGGCAAAGGACCTGAATAGAAACTTCTACAAAGAGGATATACAGATGGTCAGTGGACATATAAAATGTCAATAGACATATAAAAAGATGCTCAATGTCACTAATCACCAGAGAAATGCAAATTAAAATCACAATGAGATATCACCTCACACCAGTCAGAATGACTAGCATGAATTAATCAATGAACAAGTACTGGTGAAGATGTGCAGAAAGGAGAATTCTTTTGCACTGTTGGTGGGAATGCAGATTGGTGCAACCACTGTGGAAAGCAGTATGGGGATACCTCAAAAAGTTAAAAATAGAATTGCCTTTTGATCCAGTGACTCCACCTCTGGGAATTTATCAGAAGAAACCAAAAACACTAATTCAAAAGAACATAACCATCCCTTTGTTCATTGCAGCATTATTTACAATCACCAAGATATGGAAATAGCCCAAGTGTCCATCAGTAGATGAGTGGATAAAACAACTATAGGACATTTACACAATGGAATACTACTCAACCATAAAACAGAAGAAATTTTTACCCTTTTTGACAGCACAGATGGACCTGAAGAACACTATGATAAGTTAAATAAGACAGTCAGATAAAGAAAAATACTATATAATTTCACTTACATGTGGAATCTAATACACAAACTGAACTAATAAGCAAAATAGAGACAGACTCATGGATAAAGAGAGGCTGACAGCTCTGGGGTGGTGATGGAGGGGGTGGAGGGATTGAGAAAAAAAGAAAAAGGACTCATGAACTAGCCAACAGTGTGGTGATTACGGGAGGGAATGGTTATAAGGTGGACAAAATGTAATGGAAAAAAGCACTCAGCTCATATTATGAAAGGCATAAAGGAGGTATGATTAAGGTAACAACAAATGCTTCTAACCCATCCCTTGCTCATTTCAAAACATATTCATATGGAAGAATAAAGAAAGGGTGGAAATGCTTCAGTGCTATGGCTGACAATTTAAAAAAATGATTTAACCAAAGATCTAAAGAGAAGTGTGTTGGTTCTGGATATTTTTTTCCCTCATATTGGCCCCAGTTCCATGTATTTGGCACATATTCTTTACAGTTTGGAATCTAAAGTTGTGAGCATTTACATTTTTATTCAAGATCTCATTTATCTCTCTTTTATTTTGTTTGTTTTCTATTTTTCTAATGAGATTTAGAAGACAAAAATCAAAGCAAAATGCTTTTTTCCTTTACATTTAAGGTTTGTTATTTAATTTTATTATTTTTATTTTAGGCATACCTAATATCTTATTATATTAGAAAGTATTATATATTAATAAACCCAATATTTTGAATTATAATAACCTATTATTATCCTAGTCATTTATTTTCTAATTGTTTTTCTACATTTGACTTTTAAAGTTCAATTTACATAAACTTTAGAATGTATACAATTTAATATTATTTTGGATTTGAAATGTTCATATATTAGATATCTGTCTCAAAGTAGTGAACATGCTATTGTGGTGTATAATGAACACTTTTTGCCCAAATTTTTGAGGGAAAAATAAGGATGCACATTATACAAGGGTACTACCTGAGATGACTTGCATCTGTTCTTGAGTTTTGTAATTATTTGTTACATAAAATTTCTTGTATCATAATATGTTCAAAAATAACAGCTAAAATTCCTTTATGATACAAAACACAAATAACTAAATATAAATACATAAAAAATTGAATTGGAAAATTAATATGAAATATTTTTTCCTGAAAGTTTGGGCCAAAACTGTGGATTCACATTATACACATTGTACACAACAAAATATGGTAAATTTCAAGTGTAAAATATTTCATTTTAAAATATTAACAATATTTAAAATATTTAATAGAATATGAATATGAGAAGCATGATGACTTAATTAAATAAAATAAATACGAGAATCCCATAGTTAAAATATATACATACATCTGTTCTCAAGTTTATAATCATGCCAAATTCTATTTCTGATTTTATTTAAATTACTATGGTACAAACCCTTCCTTCTGTCGTATGCAATTCACCGTAACTTAGTTTCCCAATTAACGTCTATATTTACTCACATTTAAATAAGAACAAGGATTTGGTTATTATAAAAAGGATTTTTAAATATTTCCTAAAATACAAATTCATTTCTCATTTTGTGTTTTTCACTATTCTCTTAGGACATCTTTCATTTCTTAATTCACTCAGCTATTTATGTGTAAATGAGAATTTAGCATGTGCCAAAATCTGCACTCATTTACTATAAAATTAGTGCTGAGCAAGATGAATACAGTCTGTCCCTGTATGAAAATTAAAATATAGTAAGAAAGTTATAATAAACTTAAAATTATAATATAGCTTGGTAAATGCTATAGTAGAGAAAGTACAGGTTCTAAGATGTTGTACAGAAAGACCTTATTACCCAGAGTTAGAGGGTCAGAGGAAATAAAAAATAAATAGTTTATGAATAAATTGTCATCTTGCTTAGGAACCATGTTAATTTTCTCTGATAGTTTTAACTTTAGTTCAGTTTCTACCTTTCTAGGGCAAAGTTTATGCTTTAATTCTGAAGTGTGATGAATTATGAATTTAACAGGTAAATTTTCTATTTTCCATTTGCTCTTCTATTTTTCCCATTATTCTTATATGTTGAAATGAGGTTAATGTAAAGACACAAAGTTGAATCACTACAGACATAGTAAAAATCACTCTTTTCTCAAATAGGATCTCAGTTTAAGGCTTTACTCATTGGAGTCCACAAGCTTTTCCAAATATTGAAAGGGAAAAAAACACAATATATTTTCCAGTAATATATAAAATATAAACTTTATAGACTCTCTCCAATATTAAATGTCTGGATTTCTATTTCTGGACCTTTTTCGAAGTTGCTTTTGGTGTTTTAATTAATGGAAAATAAGAAAGTTAATTAATTTAAATTATTAAAAAATCATCACAGTGGGAATATTTTAAAAAGTATAAGAGAATTTTATGGCCAGAGTGAGATGTTAAAGATATTCAAAGAGATAGGTCTACTGGAATATTAAAAGAAATTAATGTGAATGACTCTGGAGGTAGGAAGGTCAAAGACTACATGTGAAGATAGATAAGTCACTAAAGTATAAGCCTGGAAAATGGCAGTGCTTCTGTTCTTAAGAAGTTCTGTTAAATATATGTCAAAATCATTATAGATTAGAGTGAATTGTCTGGAAGCCCTCAAATGACAGCAACAAGGAAGGAATAGTTAACATATATGAAGCAATTAACCAGGTTCTTGTTTTTAATGATCTGAATAGATGGAGCCGCAAGGAGTAGGAATAATTCCAATCTTACCTCAAGTCTTTGAGCTTTGAAATAGATGCACTTTTTTGAAAATATTCTGCCGGATAAATTTCCTCATAAAAGAGGGAGATTCACTTAAGACAAGGTTGTTAAAGAAAACAATCATAAAAGTGTTTGCAAATTGAAGTTTGATCATTATAAAGTTGTGATTCTTGTGGGCAGTGTGAGATTTGCGCAGTGGGATTGCACAAATAGGTTGAGGTTGGGGCTGGGTCAGGAACAATAAATAATTAAATGTTGGTGTTCTGGAGAATCCAGGATGTGAAGATTACACATTTTTTGCTGACCTATAAAAACAGAGATGGAAAAGAAGTATGAATTTAGTCAAAAAATTTACCCAAGGACATCAGACTCTAAGCTCAGAAGTTGGGAGGCATGTCCCTTCTGGCTGAAATGATGGGGAATCACAAAAGCCACATATTCCTCCTGCTAGCATGCAAACTGTTAAACCCAGAATTTAGAATGACATTCTGAGTGGGTTGGATTGTTGATGTTAAATTCAAATGCTATCAGTTTCATCAGTATCAATAATATAGCACATACTATATGCTATGGTAATATTTTAAGTATATTATAAATATTAATTTATTTAACCATTTCAACATCTATAGGAGGTTGTATCTACCACCATTACCATATTATGAAGTGGAAAGCTGGAAAAGTAGAGATTAAGTCACTTCCCTGGGACTAAGGGCTAAAGTAGAGCTGAGATTTCAAATCTGGCAGTCTGTAGTTATTTTAAGATAAAAGAGTATTTAATATATTTAAATATTAGTCATAAGAAGTTTGTATAAAAGATGAACTTGTAGAGGTAGAAGAGAGAGGACATATGTAACTGGAGTAGGGATGGGTAGTTGCAACCAATGTCCCACTTCCCTTTATTCTTTAAAAGAAGTTAAATTTTATTCTAGATTGGGATGCTTCCTATAGCCAAGTCTTCCTTTTCTTAGACATGACCCTATGACTGTATTATCTCAAGGAGTAGAGTGTGGAGTAAGAAGAAATTGGCTTAAAGGAGTTGACTAAATTGGAAGATAAAACACTTTTGTCTTCTCATCTGTCTTCTGCTCTGGCCTTCAGTGTAGACATAAGAGCTGGAGCTCTACTAGCCACAATTGGCCAGGAGGTGACCATGAGAAATAGCACAGAAAAATAGGATCTTGGATTCTCATTAATACCCTGGAGATGCCAGAGTGTCCTGGACTTCCTAACACTAGAACTATTTTATATGGAAACAAAATGTACTTCTTGTTTTAGCCATTATTTTAGGATTTTTCTGTTAAATGTGGTCAATCATTACCTAAAGCCAAGAAAGCATGGTGACAAGAAAACACTGAAAGAGATTATTTTGAAAATGAGGAAACTGTAAATTGGTAATAACAGAATAATCACGGAGTTATAAATTACAGAATATAGTCAGTAGTACCGTAGTAGCTATATGTGGGTCCAGGTGGGTGCTTGAAACTTCGGGGGACCACTCTGTAAAGAATATGATTTTCTAACCACTGTGCTATACATCTGAAACTGATACAGAATAGTATTGAATGTAAATTATAATTAAAATATTAAAATATTTTTAAATAAATAAAAAGAAATGTTAGGTACTTTCTTGGAAATAAAGTATTGAAACTTGATAACTAGAATATGCTTATTCATTATCACAGGAGGCCATTAATAATGAATGTAAAAAACATTTCAGGAGCAATGGAGTTTAAGTGAAGATAATACATTTAATAAAAAGAAAAAGTAATAAAATGAAGATAATTTGTTATATAATATATTTGAAGCTGTGTGTGAAGAAGACTATAGAGATGGGGTGGTAAATGGAGAAAGCATAGGATTTAAAAAGGTCAATGTTTTTTATTTGTTGATTTTGTTTTGTGTTAAGGAGAAAATAAAGTGGAATATGTTTGACCTACTTTACACATTAAAATTCTATGCATTTTCTTTTTGGCCTCTCCCTCTCTCTCTCCCTCAACAAAATATTAACAAACAAGACCCAGCAATACACCAAAAAAGCCATTAACCAAAATGAAATGGGATTTATTCTGGATTACAAGGTTGGTATAAAGCTACAAATCACGCCCTGGCTGGCATGGCTCAGTGGATTGAATGCCAGCCTTCAAACCAAAGGTCGCCGGTTGGATTCCCAGTCAGAGCTGATGCCTGGGTTGCCAGCCAGGTCCCCAGTAGCAGGTGTGTGAGGAGCAGCCACACATTGGTGTTTCTCCCCCTGTTTCTCCTGTCCTTCCCCTCTGGCTAAAAATAAATAAAAAAAAATTTTTTTAAACTGCAAATCAATAAACATGATATACCACATAAATAAAATGAAGGATAAAAGCTAGATGATCATATGAATTGATGCAGAAAAGGCAATTGATAAATTCCAAAACCCATTTATGATAAAAATGCCTTGTAGGGAATTCATTTCAGATGTTACCTTCTTCATTTTGAAATAACTATTTTTTTAGTGTTCTATTGTTTATCCTATTACAGTTGTCTCAGTTTTCCTCCTTCAACTCCCTTCCACCCAGTCAGCCCCCATATCCAAAGTTAATCCCACACCATTGTCCACATCCAGAAGTCCTTCTTATATGTACTTTGACTAATCCCTTCACCTTCTTTCAACCTATTCCCACCTCCCACATCCCACCTCCCCTCCTCCCCTTACAGCTGTCAGTCTGTTCCACGATTCTATACCTCTGGTTCTATTTTCCTCGTTAGTTTATTTCGATCATTAAATTCCTCTTATAAGTGAGATCACATGGTATTCATCTCTTACCAACTGGCTGATTTCACTTAGTATAATAGTCTCCAGTTCCATCCATGCTGTTGCAAAAGGTAGGAATCACTTCTTTTTTTCTGCTGCATAGTATTCCATTGCATAAATGTACCATGGTTTTTTGTTTTGTTTTGTTTTGTTTTTTATCTATTTATCTGCTGATGAGCACTTAGGCTGTTTCCAACTCTTGGCTGTTGTAAATAGTGCTGCTATGAACATAGGGGTGCATAAATTCTTCTGAATTGGTGTTTGGGGATTTTTAGGGTATATTCTTAGCAGTGGAATCACTGGGTCAAAAGACAATTCCATGTTTAATTTTTTGTAGAATTCCATACTGTTTTTCACAGTGGCTGCACTAGTCTGCATTCCCACCAATAGTGCATTAGAGTTCCCTTTTCTCCTCATCCTCACCAGCACTTGTTTGTTGACTTAACAGTGGTAGCCACTTTAGGTGTAAGGTGATGTCTCATTGTGGTGTTAATTCGCAACTCTCTAACAGCTAGTGGTATTAAGCATCTTTTCATATGCCTATGGGTAATCCATATATCCTCCCTGGTGAAGTGTTTGTTCAGGTCCTTTGCCCATTTTTTTAATTGGATTGTTTGTATTCTTGGTGTTGAGTCATATGAGTCTTTACATATTTTGGAGATTAAACTGTTTTCCAATGTATTACTGGCAAGTATGTTCTTCCATACAGTTAATTCCCTTTTCATTTTGATGATGGTTTCTTTAACTATGCAGAAGCTTTTAAACTTGATGTGGTCTCATTTGTTATTATTTTTGTTTGTTTCCTTGCCCTATGACATATATTGGCAAAATTATTGCTATGTGAGATATCTACAATTTTGCTGCCTATGTTTTCCTTTAGGATTTTTATAGTATCACTTATGTTGTCTTTTACCCATTTTGGCTTATTCTGGTGTATGGTGTAAGTTGGAGGTCTAATTTCAAGTTGTCCAATTTCTTGGCATATAGATGTTCACAGTAATTTCTTACAATCCTTTTTGTATTTCTGTGGTATCAGTTGTTCCTCTTTTATTTCTGATTTTACTTATTTATTTGGGTCCTCTCTCTTTAGTTGTCAATGTGTGGTTAATGATTTGTCAATTTTATTTATCTTTTCAAAGAACCAGCTCTTAGACTCATTGATCCTTTGAATTTTTTTAAGTCTCTATGTCAGTTAATTCTGCTCTGATCTTATTTCCTTCCTTCTGCTCACCTGGGCTTTCTTTGTTGTTGTTTCTCTAGTTCTTTTGGATGCAGTGTTAGATCATTTATTTGAGATTTTTCTATCTTCTATAGGTAGATCTGTATTGCTATGAACTTCCCTCTCAGGACTGCATTCACTTTGTCCCATAGGTTTTCAGGTGTTGTATGTTCATTTTCACTTGTTTCCAGGTGTTTTTTGATTTTTTCCTTGATCTCATTGTCAACCCATTCATTATTTAATAACACATTATTTAGCCTTCATGTATTCATGAAGTAAACATTACTATTTACATTAGTATTAGGGTCCAGGGGCATGTCAGCAAAAGTCCCATATCGCCACCAGTTTCACCTCTGCCTGTCTCTGTCAGCTGACCTGTTGTAAATCTTAGTCTGGTTGCAGACCCAACTATTTCTGAGAGGGCTTCTGGTGGAAACCAGAATTTCCCATGGCAGGTGCCTTACAGACTCCAGAAAAGATGGTGGGTGTGTTCTCCTTCCCCCACCCACTAGTGTGAGTCTGTCTTGGAATTCTTCCCTGTACTCAGCAGGGCAAGGCCCCTAGTAGGCTTCCAGGGTCAAGGTTTTAGGACTGTGGGGTGCCGGGAGAGTGTTTTTACAGCTTTCCCAGGATGTGGGAGCACCAGTCTGTATCCCAGGAAATTGTATGGGTTGGCTGCACCCTAGAGGCAGTCTCCTGAGATATTTATGTTACTGTTCTCATCAGGTTTTAAGGTGCAGGTTGGGAGAAAAGTAAGAAAAACAAAAACACAACATAGAGCCAAACAGAAAGAAAAGCAAACAAGGTGCAGGGTGGAGTGAGCAAACAGGATTCTAGAGGGTGTGGTGAATGGCATTCCAAAGAGTTGGGAGAGCTGTATCCTAGAGGGTAAGGTAATTGATTTTCCCTTGGGAGGGGCTAGCTCTTCTGAAGAAAGATAGCTGCTATGGAATCCAGGTATACTCTGGCCCCTAAAATCCTACAGACACTCTCCCTAGTATCTCCCCAGTGTCTCCCACTCCAGACTCTCCTTGTGCCACTCCAGCTCATGCCTGCCTCCCTTTCCTGGGTCCCGAGATGAGTAGCCATGAGCACAAAACCTGTGCTTTGCACCTTTAAGGGAAAAAAAAAAAGATGGTGGGTTTGTCTCCAGCAGTTTTTTCTCTTACCTGCAGAGAAAGAACCTGCAGCCTTTCATTGCTTGTATTACTACATGGTCTCAGCACTGATTCTCTGCACTTGGGAGCTCGATCTGTGGTCCTGGTTTCACTTTTCTCAAGGGAAAGCTGCCACAGCTGCCCCACCTTGTCCCACTGCTTGCCTGTGAGGGACCGGCTCCTTTAAGATGTCCCCACCCTTCCTACTGGTCTAAAGTAGTTATTTTGACTATCCTTGTTTAAAATTCTCTTTATCAGGTAGCTTTCAGATTAACTCAGTTGATTGTTCTACTCTTTAATTTTATTTCCAGTCTGGTTCTGGGAGAAAGTAAAAGACCACGAGGATCATCCTGAATCAAAGTATGTAAACTGTGCCAGTGCTGATCATTCACAGTGGAATTTGCTTCAGCAGAATCTTGTGCCTGCCAAAATATTCCTTTATATGTGCCACTTGTGAAGCTAATTGGATCCAGCTCTGATGTTTTCTCAAGCTGACACTGAGTATATTGGTTCTGGGGCCTCGTGGGAAGGACTCTGGTGCAGTGCGATGTCAGAGGCTGCCTGTTACTGGCCCTGAGCAATCTGTTTGGAGCTACAAAATGATTCATAGTTTGTGGCTATCTCTGCAGGGCCTGGAGGTGCATGTGAAGGACTAAGCTGTGCCCCAAGGCTGGCTTGCACCAGCACTGAGCCCAGGGACAGGTCAGTAAGAGGCCCAAGTCACCCTAGATCCACCTGTCCCTGTGTCTGCCTGCTGCCTGCCTGTTAGACGCAGTTGCTGAATGAGCCTCTGGCAGTACTTAAGGTTCATAAGTTACTTTTTTTTGACTAGATTTTCTGTCCATACACAGTTTCAGTTTTTCCACACTCAGATCTACCAATTTTTTCCTTTATGACTGTTCAGTTTGCTTTTGTGTTCAGAGAGTTTATTCTATTTCAAGATCATAAAAGTATATATTTTGATTATTCTATAGCTTTATTTTTTATAATAATTTCAAGTCATCAGAAATTTATCTCCCACTAAGAAATGATTTTGAATATACATTTTCCCCCAATATGGCAAGCCAGTAATCCCAGTTCTATTTAATGAATAATACTTCTTTTCCAACCAATGTAGAATTTCATTTTTATTTTGAACTTAAAAGTTAAGTTTAATATCTGGATTTTATATTTTGTCCCATTTATTTTTGTCTATATATGCCAAGATCTCCATAGCTATATAATATTTTTTAATTTCTCATGGAATTTATTCTTTCCCATTACAATTTTTCATTGTTTTCTCAGTGATATTTGTAATTTTAACCTAAAACAAGTTAGCTATGCCCAAAAGTATCTTGCTGATATTTTATTTGAATATATTTAAATGTGCATATGAATTTAGATGTAATTAACGTCATTAAAGCTTCAAAACATATTATGCAAGATAAATCATGTCTTTCCATAAAATTACTCTTTGCCCTTCCATATTATTTTAACTTTTTTTTGTAATTTCTTTGCTTATTTTTATTCTTTATTATTGCTTTACTATTGTAGATGAGAATATTTCTTTTGTTTTTGAATTGATGCTCATTTGTATATGAGGGTAATGATTTATATATACTAATTTGTATTTAACAAATTATGTTCTCTAATATTTTTAGGTTGATTTATATATTTTCTTTTTTCCTTCTTATATTTAAAAAATGTTTTCAAAGTATGTTTTAAATAATGAGTTGAATTTTATTACATTTATGGTGCACATGTATCAGTTTTAATTTAAGTATGGTCAGTTATATAAATCTCTCTTCTTTTTTGATACAGCCTTTTATGTTCATTTTACCTTATCTAATGCCTAATTATTCATATTCAAACATACACCAAATATTCACATTGTAATACACAATTAATAAATCACAAATTTATAAAAAGGTATTTATTTAATTATATAACTCCAAATATTTGAATATTGATTACAAACTTAATTCATTACTCTTTTTATAAGCCTAATATATATAATTTACTTAAATGTCTTAAACACTTTAAAATGCAGATAAAATCATCATACCCTATAAGGATAGTTACAAATAAATGATTGCAAAATAATACTACAATGAGATTAAATTGATTTCTCTATTTTCTGTTTTTTATTCTTACTGTTATTTTTTTGTAGCAATTACAATTTACTTAGCTTAACTAGAATTAGGGTTACCTTGTCGGAGTAGTTGAAGTAGCATATAAAAACTATGGATGGCACATGACTAGAGACAGAGGATTTGTTTTTGTTCTTTGTGGTGATTATCCTTAGTCTGGTATCCCTTTGGACCATCTTTTTTAATAGACCGAAAAAAACAGTCTAAATAGTTGAATTTCTTAACAAGATATATACTCAGGTTGGTGACCTTAATCTTATTATTTCTGATTGGGGTTTGATCTGTATCCATTAAATATAGACTTTTATCAATTCCTTTTACCAAAGCTAGACCTTTTTCCCCTTTGATCAACCAATAACACCTACAATATCAATACCTTTATAATTTTATTTTGGTGAGGAAATACTTTATTATTCTGACCTTATAAGATATTAAGTGGTAATTTCTTCTAAAATTCAATTTTAAGGCCTTTCTTATTATAATTGGTATTTAATGATACTTAATTATCTCGCATATTTGTAAGGCAGGAATTTAATTTTTGTTCACCTGAAGAAACAATTTTCCAGCAACATATGAGGTCTGTCCAGAAGGTATCCAGTCATGTAATATGAAAAATAGAGACATTTACTGAAGAAGATACAAGATACAAGAAACATTCTACATAAGACAAAGACGCCTCAGTCCCCTTCAAATTCGGCACCTTGGGGCCTCCCAGTTGCCATCAGTGGCCCTGTTGTATTTTCCTGAATCTCATTGGCAGTCTGAAATCTCTTCCCTTTTAAAGGTGATTTCAGTTTTGGGAAAAGCCAGGAGTCACAGGGCACCAAAACTGGGTTATAGAGAGGCTGCGCTGAGTTACCTGGGTGATTTGATGTTTTGCCAAAAATCTGTACAAGATGTGATGCATCAGCAGCTGTTGTCATGATAAAGCTGCCAGTAACCAGTTGCCCATAGCTGCAACCTTCTGAATCATCCAAATAGTTTCCACAGAGGAATGTTCAAGCTGAATGTAAATTTGATGCAGATTTGTTGCTCTACTCACTCAGTTATTTTGAATGTGATGGCCACACTGTACACACGCTCACTCAATGGCATCTGCCATCCCCACTGACTAGTACAATGAAGTTGTCATTGTTCATGCATACTCATTCCAGTCCACTCTCTTTGGTTGCCAGGTTACAATGATGTCATGCAAACTGTTCTTGTTATATTAACAATAGCTGGACTTTTTCTGGACAGACTTTGTATGTAGTGCTTTCTGTTGGAGCTTTCTATGCCATAATCTAAGGAATCTCTTTTGGTATACTTGATCCCATCTTCTTTTAGCTACAATAGGATAATTAGCATTTGTCCTATGTATGATCAATTTTTTTTCCTTTCCCAATTTATTCCTATTAACAAAAAAAATTAAGAAAAGAATGTATGTTTTAACATCCTACAAAAAGAAATCCATTTTATCATAGCTCCAGCTACTGCCTAATGTGATTACTTCTCTTACTGTTCAAAAAAAGTTATTATGCTGCTCTAAATACTTTTTGTGAGTTCTTCCATATACCCAAACTAATCTGGCTTATGACTACACTGTTAAATAATTTTCAAGGACATTATAGTCCATTGTGTTGCTAAGTAAAATTCTTAATCTTTATCTTAGTTCTATTTTCAGCAGGAGTTCATTAATAAATTAACCCATATTCCCTGAAAGACATTCTTACTTGGATTACTTGGTGCTATATGCTACTGGTTTTCTTTCCTTCTCAGTCTCATTTGTTACGTGGTTCCTCATTACTGTAATATCTAAATACTAGAGTGTCCCAACACCCAGTCCTTAGACCTGTTTTATTTCTAGACTCACTTTCACACTCTTTTAAATTATATATATATATGTATATGAGAATATACATATATAAAATTTATGATTTTATAGTTTTAAATGTATAGTTTTAGAGAGAGAAAATGTTTTAGAAACACCAATGATAATCAAAAAGAGTGAAACCCCTGTATTTCAAAAAAGCATTGAGTAAGCCATGTTGAAGAAAAATCCTGAAGGATACACTGTCCTCAGGAGAGAACTAGATTTCACACAATGAGCTTACTGGGAAGGGCATAATAAGAGGAGAGTTGACCATACAGTATTAGAAATTTTGCTGAAGATGGACTATAGCATAAGGCTCTGAGAAAGGGTTTTAGTATTTTGGTTAGGGGTAAGAAGAGAAACTATAAATGGAAGTACCATACAGGATGGGAGTATTGGCCAAGAGTGATTTTTCTCAGTGACTGACTGAAAAAGCAAATTGAGGTGAATTCTTCCAATATCAAGGCAGATAACAGTGAGTAAGTAAACTCATTATATTTAGTATATCACTTATTTTATAAAAATTGAATATGTTTACATTTGCATAGGTAAAATATGGAACAGTATATTAAAATTTAAGAAATTTTTAAGAGGAAAACAATGCTGGATTTCTACAGGACATGTTTGGTTATTCTCTGAATTTTTACAAGCATGTACTACTTTATAATCAAAATTTGTAAAACTATTATAAGCAGGTAAAAACTAAGTGTATATATAATGATGCCAATTTTTTTCACAAAAATGTAGGGGAATAGAATGATAGCTGTGAACAATTTCAAATGATATACCAAATTATTAGGAATAGTTATCCCTCAAAAGTGGCATCATAAGACAACTATTAAACTTTCTAACTTTTTAATTTTTCATGACAATCATGTTTAATGAAAAAAAAGTAGCAAGACAGAAACAGAGATAATAAAAATATATAGTTCAGCTTACACATCCCATAAAATTTCCATAGAGATTAACATACTGTCCACTCTTTTACTGTCTACTCAGATATGTTTATTAACTACCAACCATATGCCAAGCATATTTGTCTTAGATGTGGAGAAACAGCAGTTTGCAAGATACTCAACATTCCTGCCTTATTTCTATTCTAGACCAACACTGTCTAGTAGCAATATAAGTGAGCCACATAGCTCATTTTAAATTTTCCAGTAGCCATAACAAAAAAGAAAAAAGAAACTAGTAATTAGCATTAATACTATATTTTATTTAACTAATATATCAATATAAATATTACTAATGAGATATTGTACAGTCTGTGTGTCATCTTCTTTGACATCTGGTGTGTGTGTGACACTTATAATACATCTCAATTTGGATGCTAAATTTTCATCACATATATTTGATCTGTATTTAGAGTTGATAAATTTGCAGTTTAAAAGTACATTTGTATATGCAAATTGCCCTTAAAATATTACAAAGGTTTCAAGTAACTGAATCAATTATCAAAAACCATTTTGTTTTAATATTTGCAGTTAAAGTTTCATTTATCTTTTATAGAAGAATTTTTATTTATTTTGGATATTGGTTTCAACACTATGTCTGTCCAAGTGAAGTGCATTTCTTAACTCTTGCATCAACACAGATCAGCGTTCTTCAGTTTTTTCTTTTACACTCTGTGGAAAATTTACATAGCATTGTCAATACAATTAAAGTCTGCACATTGATTCATATTGGAAAGTGCGTAATCATTGTTATTGACTTGTATTATGGAAAGTTTTCATTTTTACATAAATTCTCTACCTGTCTAACTGGATCACATATAAGCTTTTCCTGTCTTTGGTACTACAAATTCCACTTGTGTGCAGTGTCATATCAATGAAATATATAAATCACACTGCCATTTCATCTTAAATTATTGAATATTTGGCAAGCATCCATTTTGTTTAAGGAATTTAGAATTAACAGCACATTAAATTTTAATTTGTTCACGGCTCAACCAACAGGAATTGGTAAAGACACAAGATCATTAAATTCATTGTCTCCTCTTTCAACAAGTTCCATAAACTGGCAGTGATTTATAACACTTGCATGTATGTACTGAATGATTTTAACAACAAGATGTATTATGTTTTCAATTTAATTGCCTCAGAAAACTGAGCACAGATATTTTTAATATATATATCATAGAATGAAATAAAACAGCTTTAAATATAATAAATATAGAATTTTGAATTCAGTATATTTTTATTGATGGAAATTTTTCATATTCTAAGAGTCACTTTTGATGGCTTACTTGAATATTTCATTTTTGTAAAATTTAAGGAGCTCATACCCTTTGCAACAGCATGGATGGAGCTGGAAAGCATTATGCTAAGTGAAATAAGTCAGGCAGTGAAAGACAAATACCATATGATCTCGCCATTAACAGGAACCTAAACTACAAAACAAAGAAACAAATGAAATATAACAAAAGACACTGAAATAGAGGACAGGTATTCAGTGACCAGAGGGGAGAGGG
>CM052539.1:124732816-124847216 GCA_028533065.1 Trachops cirrhosus
ACAGCATGGATGGAGCTGGAAAGCATTATGCTAAGTGAAATAAGTCAGGCAGTGAAAGACAAATACCATATGATCTCGCCATTAACAGGAACCTAAACTACAAAACAAAGAAACAAATGAAATATAACAAAAGACACTGAAATAGAGGACAGGTATTCAGTGACCAGAGGGGAGAGGGGAGGGAATTCCAGGGGAGAAGAGAATGGTTTACAGGAACAAATATAGAGGACACATGGACTAAACTAGGGGGGTTGCAAAGTGGAGGGAGGAGGGGAGGAATGGGTGGGTGGGTTGGAATGGGAATAAAGGATAGAAACTGTAATGAATAAACTAAATAAAAAATTTAAACAAAAATTTAATCATTTCTCTTAATTTTATAACAAAGTTTCTATAACTGACATGATTTATTCATCCCTTGTTGGGAACCACCCTGCCTGGTTTCAGGACCTGTAACCCCCATGGCTAAGGCTGAGTAAGTGACCTTCAGACCATAAGCCACTAAGGAGACAAAGCTTATCTCCCTATCAGGAGCACCATTTCTGCTCCTTTTTCCATAACTGGCCCCCAATGCTTGATTAGTTAGCCAATGACAGGTAAGATTCCCCAAAGGGGGAACAACCTAAGACAGGCACGATCACATGGAGGCCCCAGGGAAGGACTTGGGGGGCTATGGAGAAAGGGGGTGTGTACCCTCACCCCTCAGCTTTGACAAAGCCTGAGTCCTCATCCTGCCTTTGAGAAGTCTCCTAATTTCTTGCCTATCTTGCCTCCTCTGCCTGACTTAATCCTGAAACAATGACAGAGGGTGGTGCAGCCCTGTGCTGGAAAGGGCAGGTTCCCCGGGTGATAAGGCCTGAGAAAGAATACATAAACTCCTGTGAAACATGCTTTGCTAAGAATGCTCTTAATGAAATGATAAAGGCCCGAGCAGGAAATGAGTTTGTTTCTCAAAGTTTTGTAGCATTTTAGCTGATAGATCCTGACTCAGAATAAGCATTTCATTGTTCTTTGTATACTATCTATTGTTTGATCCTTACTGCCTGACAATGATTAATGAACTTTATCTGTATTCCTGTGCAATTTAAAAGCCAATAAAAACCTGTGAAGGGAAGGATCAGCGCTCTCCCTTAGAATGAGTGGCCAGATCGCTCTGAGGTACCCTCCCCTTGAGAGGGTAGCCGTGCTGTCCCTTTTCCTCCACAGGACTCGGCAGTCCATGTGAATGTCTTATTTCATCCATAACGCCATGGACGCTGCAAGTCAGTGTCTACATCAGCTAAAAAGTCTTTAATTATTTAAGAATCCAAGATATCTTAGAGTCTGTCAAAACTACAAATTCAAATCCTGTTTAAAAATTAAATAAATATAAAAAATTTATTAGTTTTTTGTATTAATTTTTATTGTCTGTATTTTTAGGCAGATTACTGTAAAGCAACCTTTAGATTGTTAAATTCTATTTTGAATGTGTGTATAGCTTGCAAATTTATTTATTGTATTGTTTCTCAATGACTGGGATATTTGGATTTAGATTAATCCTTCTATTTTGTTTTCTCATTAATCTTTTTTTTTAATATTTTATTTATTTATTTTTAGAGAGGGGAAGAGCAGGAGAAGGAGAGAGAGAAACATCAATGTGTGGTTGCCTCTCATGTGGTCCCCACTGGGGACCTGGCCCGCAACCCAGGCATGTGCCCTGACTGGGAATCGAACCTGCGATGCTTTGGTTCGCAGTCCTCACTCAATCCACTGAGCTACGCCAGCCAGGGCTGTTTTCTCATTAATCTTTTTAAAAACAACTTTAAAAAAACTTCTGCTCATACTACTTTTTAATTGAACAAGTTTTATTTTTGATTTTCCTTTTCAATCATTTGATATATCCACAATTCCATCTTTATAATAGTTGTTCATGTAATTTTAATATCATACATATTATCTGAGAGAATCTAACACAATATCTTTGCTTTTAAAAAAATGTAAGAATGTTGGCCTTGACCAGGCATGACTCAGTTGGCTGCATGTTGTCCCACAAAACAAAAGGTCACCAGTTCAGGTCATGGACAAGCAGGGCACATGCCTGAGTTTTGAGTCTGATCACCAGTTGGGGCACATGTGAGATAGCAATCAATCAATATTTCTCTCTCACATAGATGTTTCTTTCTCTCCTCTCTGTCTCTCTCTCTCCCCCACCCCACCATTTATGTCTTTCAAAGCAATAAAAAAATGTCCTTTGGTGAGAAAAAAAAAAGATGAATAGCTTCAAAAGTATTAACTCAATATCAACACATGTATTTTTAGAGTATTATTTTACTCCAAAGACTAGGTTTGAAAAACAACAGAAATAGTGAACAGGAGTTTTCAGTCTGGTGAATAAAGATAGACAATGAATGATTGCTTTATAATGCATGTAAGAGGAGTACAAAGAGTGAACACAGAATTTCATGGTAATAGGGAAGGCCAACTAACCCTTCTGTGAGCAGATCAGAACAAGATTTCTAAGAAGATGTCAAGAAAGACAAAAATAGAGCTTTGTAGGATAAAAATATAAAGATGAAAAGATCTTTTTGAACAATAGAATTATTAATTTAAAGGTACAATGTAAGAAAGGCCTTGTCACATTTTATACATTGTAAAGAGTTTTGTGTGGCTGGAGCATCAACTAACAGACTAGAGAATGAGAAATCGGTTTTGAGAGGCAATAAAAGTTCATCATAAAAGGACTTTAGACTTTTCCCCAGAAAACAGTGTGCAATGATAAAAGGATTATAAGCAGTGGAGTGGAATCATCAAATGTGTGTGTGCCTCAGATGTGCATTCAAAAGTTAAAGTGCATGTTTAGGAGTTATTGCAGTAATACAGGTGACAAATAGATGTGACCACGACTAGGAGAGTAACAATGGGGTTGGGGGGAGGCTGAATTTTACAGATAATAAAGCCATAGAACTCATGAACTTGGATAGGAGCAGGCAATGAGAAAACCAGTCAAACATTATGATGTATAGTGGTACCTAAACTGAATTTGAGAACATAGGGGCAAAAGACTGTAAATGTAAAGACATAAATTATAAATGTGAAGATGATAAAGTTGGGTTTGGCCATGGTGAGTTTGAGATGCCTGTGTAATTGGAAATGGCCACAATGTAGTTGGGTGAACAGAAAGATGTGGTGTGTAGAGGCAGAATTATGAGTCATCATTATATAAAGGAGATAATATTTCTAGCCTTTGGAGGTAGAGATACTTACTTAAGGTGAGTAGGTAAGACAAATCCCTTCTCTTCCCATTACCAGCAGAGCCAGTGGAACAAAGACATTTTTAAAACATTTTTATTACCCTCTTTGAAAGTGGTGAACAGACGACTTTAGAGCCCATTATTTTAATATTGTCACAGTCAGCATGAGGTAGGATTATCTGTACCAGTTAGTTATTCTTCCTGAGATTTGTTAAGTAAGGTTAAATAACTCATTGGATTTCAGAGCACAGAAAAATTTTCCCTAGAAACATGATAACTGAAAAGATTATCTTTATATATTCTTAACTGTTAAACATGATCTGAAATTTCTTTAAGATAGGGAAACAGGTTAGTATATATGGCTGAAGGATACTGTCATTATTGTATCTTATCAGCAAAGAGAGTAACAATGATCTGAATACTATTCTGGGTAAGATGGGTAAGGTATCTCTGGTCTATGTTTAATTATGGTTAATTTAACAATAATTATATAATGGCTACTCTAAGCCAGGCATTCAGTAAAAACAAAAGATTTGGTTTTGGTTTCTAGGGATTATAGTTCATTAGTTAACTAAGAAATAGACCTGAAAGTAATAGTTCCCCTTCACTAGGTGCATAATCAGCTAAATCCAGAGTCCCATTCAGTCATTACTAAGAATGTTAAGTATGATAGGAAATCAAATTTCAGTCTCAAAGAACTAAGAAATCACTTGATTTCAAAAAATCACAAAGTTAATTTAGTCAGGATGTCTCATTTACTTTGGAAAAATTTGAAAAGTATATTTGGCTCCTTTGGCCCTTTCACTATGGCGCTTTTCCTTGAAGGATTTGTTTGGGGAGGTGGAGATTGACTTTGGTGTGTTTTTCCAGAAAGTAGCTGATAATTTTTGCTACATATAAATTCAAGCCAGGAGATCCCTGGGGGCAACCGGTGGTAACTAACTAATTTAGTGAACACACAGCCTGAGAGGTTAGACGTGGTAGACTCTTTGTAAGGAAAGGGTGAGGAGGGTGCAATGGAAGAGGAAGAAGAAGAAGAAGATGAAGAGGAGGACGAGGAGCCAAATATGGAAGAGGGAGAGGATGGGAGCCCAGTCTGGGGCTGAGAATTACTTTTCTTAACATAAAGCAGCCAGTCAATGGCCTGGGTCTGTGGGCTTACAACTTTGTTTTCAGGGGCTGCTGTCAGCAATGTTTTCTTCATATTAAGCCCATGGGTGTTATCAAGTTCAAAAGGAGAAAGCTGTGATATCTTCTTCATTCCTTCAAGACTCTCTTCAAGAGCTTCACCAGGTTGATTTTCTTTCACAGGGAATGGAACACAAGATGAGAAAGAAGTCTCTGGTAGGGAAAGAATAAAAACTAATTTCATCTCTACTTCTCCCTCAGAACTGGGCTCAGGTGTTGGTGTGACAGACAGTATTGCACTACGAGGATCTTTTTTTCCTGTAAGATGCTTACACTGAGTTTTTACGCAGGAAGCACAAGCTAAACAAACCATATAACGTGATGAAAGGCGGGGACCAGGATGAGGATTTGGCTTTCCTCTCATTCTTCGAAACAGAATTTGCCTACAGAGATCCCTTTGGATTCTGGTCTTGGAAAGAGAGTTGATAATTTTATTTACAACATCATCAGGGACAGTTCCACCTTTAACAATGCAAGGATAAATATAATCCAAAGCCCATGGAATTTCTTTATTTGAATATGCCTTTGCAGAAAGATCAAAGCTGCTTTTGCTCTGGATTCTGGATCCCCATGTTGTAGCAGCTATGTTTTTGGAGCTTGACAATGATTGACCTGATACCTTTGGTTTGAGATGGGGTGAAACCAAACCAAATGGTTCTGTGACTTTGTGTTTTTCACTTGGTGAAGTGGTATTTTGAAACTTGGAGTCACAAACTGGTGAGCTCAGGGTCCTAAAGGTATGATCCAGTGTAACTTTTGAGGATTTGGGCTGGAACAATGGCAAACTCTGAGTCGGGCGGACAGCATATGATAAAGATGATCTCATTGGTCTTGAGTTAGATGATGGTAAACTAAGAACATAAGGATTAGGGCTCAACACAGGTGGTGTCTGAGGTCTGGAGTCAGGTAATGGTGATCTAAAAGCCATTTGATTGGGCTGCAACAAAGGTGATTTCTGAAACAAGTCATTTGTTTGAGGTGTAGAGGTGAGTGATGGTGAGCTCAAAGATCTTTGATTGTTCTCTAACAAAGATGTCCAAAGGCTGTCCAGTGAAGGTAATTTCTGAGGCTTGGACTGAGGTAAAGTTGAGCTAAGGGCTCTTTGATTAGATCCCAAAGCTGATGATGTCCAGTGGATGTCTATAGAAGGTGTTTCTTGATGTTTGAAGGGGATTAACGAAGAACTTGAGACATTTTGATTAGACTTCAGTAAAGGTGATTTACAGCAAAGGTCTAAGGAAATTGTATTCTGAGGTTTGGGGAGGGTTAATTGTAAGCTCAAATCTGTTTGATCGGACTCCAGTGATAATGATGATTTATTGAGGTCAAGTGAAGATATTGTTTGAGGTTTGGGGTTGGACAAAGGTGAGCTCAGAAATCTCCAATTAGGCTGCAATGAAGTTCTCTGGTGGAGGTCTAGTGAAGGTATAGACTGACATCTGGACTGGGGTAATAGTGATTTCAAAAGCCTGTTATGGAAACCCTGTGAAATTGTAGCCTGAGAGTTGGCAAAGACTCTCTGAACCTTCTGGTTGGAGCGTGGTGGAGGTGCTGAAAGGTGATTACTATCAGATTGTACTCTGACCAAAGACTGATTATTAGGTTGATTTAGATTTTCACCTGTGTGCTGATGGGTTAATGAGTCTGCTGTGCCCGGTTGATAAGAGTGTTCTAAAGGCGCAACACGTTGATCATAATATGCTAGTGGCACCATTCTGTGATAGTGATAGAGGTATTTTTGAAAGTAGTTGGTTTGTAGAGATAGTTTAGTAACTGATGAGAGTCTTTTAGCTGGACTCCATGGACAATGGATACTTTAAATGAAGTCTTTGATAGTTAGTAACTTCTATTTGTCAACTCTCTGATAATTCCCAAATATTTATAGTGTCTCAAAATTGAATTGTAGATATGGTTGAAAAAAAGTGTCACAATTTGAGATTCTCCTATTCTTTGTAGTTTTCTAGATTTTTTCTGTCTTCTTTTTAGTGTCCTAGATTTTTTTCTCTTGAGAAAATAGTTCCTGTCAAAAACATAGTGAACAGAGTTCAGAAGAGCTTCTGATAGAGATGATAATTTTCACAAACAATTTGTTATAGTGACTAGAACACAGGCTTTATGTTAAATATCTCTATAAGTCTCTATAAGTCACTCTATATGAAAGTTTTATATTAAATTATCTGAACTCATTTGTCCATCTATAAAATAGATGAATATAATATTTAACTAAATGGGCTAAAGACTAAATTTGTGTGTGTGTGTGTATGTGTAACAGTGTTCAGGATATAACTATTTCTGGTACTTTTAATTACTGCTTTAGTAAGATATATATATGGGCTGCAAAAATATATATAATATGTATATTATATATGTATATGATATGTATATATAATATACATATATTATATGTATATTATACATATATAATATGATTATATATACATAATATAATGTGATATGTATAATATACATATTATATATTATATATATTATATGTTTGATACATGAAATAAAATCTTAGTGGAAAATAAAATAGAAGTTCTGAAATGTTGGTTCTCAATTTAAATTTGATTACCCATCATTGTCATCTTTTAGCTTAATTCTAGTTGAAAGTCTATTGCATACTTTCAGTCCTTTTATTGTTCACAGGGCCCTCCAATTGGTTTTATTTATTGTTATTGTTATTCTACTATCGTTGTCCCAATTTTTCCCCTTTTGTTCTCCTCCACTCAGCCCACCCCTGCTCCCACAGTCTATACCTACACTGTTGTCTAGGTCCATGAGTCATTCACACATGTTCTTTGACTAATCCCTTCCCCTTCTTTCCACCATTATCCCCCTCCCTCCACCTCTCTGGCCACTGTCAGTCTGTTCCATGTTTCCATGTCTCTGGTTCAGTTTTGCTCATTAGTTTATTTTGTTCATCAGATTCTCCTTATAAGTGAGGTCATATGGTATTCATTATAACCCAGCAATTCCACTCCTGGGAATATACCCTAAAAATCCAAAAACACCAATTCAAAAGAACTTATGCACTCCTATGTTCATAGCAGTGTTATTTATAGCAGCCAAGCACTGGAAACAGGCTAAGCACCCATCAATAGATGAGTGGATCAAAAAACTGGTACATTTACAAAATGGAATACTGCACAGAAGAAAGAAAGAAGGAAGGAAGGTAGAAAGGAAGAAAGAAAGAAAGAGAGAGAGAGAGAAAGAACTCTTACCTTTTGTGACAGTATGGATGAAACTGAGAATATTATATTAAGTGAAATAAGACAGTTAATGAATGATAAATTGTCTTATGCTTATTTGTCACAATTAGAGTTTTTGAAAATGTTGACTACCACCTTTTAAAACTAGTATCTTTGAGAAGATCCAAGATGGTGGTGGAGTAGGTGGAAGACACAATAACCTCCTCCCAGGACCAAACTGGTATTATAACTAAAAGAGTAATCCTGAATAACCAACTGAACAAGAGCTGGAAAAAAGTCTTATAACCAAGGACATGCAGAAGAACCACCTCACCACAATAAGACTGGTAGGAAATGAGAAGGTGGAGAGGGATGGCTGGGCTCCCACAAGTGGCAGCTGAAGTTCTAGAGGGATATTTAAGGGGCCAGGGCCTGAGGAGTAGAGATTGTAAACCCCAGCAGGATCCCCCAACCTGCAGCACCAGAGCCTAGAAAGAAACCCACATACCATCCAGCTGTAAAAAGAAGTGGAGGTTTCTCTACACCAGGAAGAGACAGCTGGAGATACAGAGAGCCTCTTAAAGAGTCAATGCAGCCCTGACTGCTGTAGCTCAGTGAATTGAGTATGGACTGTGAAACAAAGGGTCACTAGTTAGATTCCTAGTTAGGGCACATGCCTGGGTTGCAGGCCATGTCCCCAGTAAGGGGCACAAGAGAGGCAACCACACATTGATGTTTCTCTCCCTCTCTTTCTCTTTCCCTTCCCCCTCTCTCTAAAAATAATAAATAAAGTCTTTACAAAAAAAGAGTCAATGCACAAAATTTTGGTTGCAGCCACTTACCCTGGTTTCTGACAGAGTGAGGACAGAATGGACTAGAGCCACATGAAGAGGCTCTGGGGCTGGTGACTCTTGGGAGAGAGCTGAAGGGTCAACCACCAGGATCCCTGTGCTGAATCACTTCCCATATTGCAGATATCATCTTTCTCAGACAGAACTCTCCCCTCCAAGCAGCATCAGCCTGAGGGAAAGCAATAGTCCTACTCACAGGAATCCCTCTCACTTCACTGTGGAACTTATGCCAGGCTGCAAAGTAGTATAGGCAGATGCTTTTCTAGTGATTAAGCCTAACAGCAAAGGTGGATTTTCAGAGTTCCCAGAGACTTTAGCCAATCCTTCCCTGGGTCTGGTGCTGAAAAAAGCTGCCCAAGGTGTGCAGTTTTGTTCTTTCTGCACATGACCAGAGCTAGCAGAGAGAGACACAAACCATGGATTGACAATTGCTCCAAAAGGTTGCTGAGGGCCAGTCACAGGCAGTGTCATAGATCTGTACCAGAGTCTTTGCAGCTCTAGCTAATACATAGAAACAAATACAAAGAGGCAGCCAAAATTGGAAAATACAGAAATGGGCCCCAAATGAAACAACAAGAAAATTCTCCAAAAGAACTTGGACTGGATGAAATGGAGGCAAGTAATTTATCAGATAGAGAGTTTAGAGTAATGATTATAAGGATACTCAATGGCATGAAAAAAGACATAGAAACCATAAAAAAGGACCAGTCTGAAATAAAAATGCAGTATCTGAAGTAAATAATACACTGGAAGGAATTAACAGTAGGCTAGATGAAACAGAGGATCAAATCAGTGATTTGGAAGACAAGGTAGAATAACATCCAAGAAGAGCAGCAAAATGAAACAATAATTAAAATTTATGATAAGAGATTAAGAAACTTTTGGGGAAAACATGAAACAACAGCATCTACATCATGAGATACCAGAAGAAGAAGAGAATGAGCAAGGGATTGAGAACTTATTTGAAGAAACAATGACCAAAAATTTCCCTAACGTGGTGAAGGAAAAAGACATACAAGTCCAGGAAATGCAGAGTCTCATACCAGATGGACCCAAAGAGATATACACCAAGACATATCACAATTAAAATGGCAAATCTTAAAGACAAGAAGGTGATCTTAAAAGCTGCAAGAGAAAACCAGATAATTACCTACAAGGAAGCACAAATTAGATTGTCATTAGATTTTTCTACAGAAACATATTGGGCCAGAAGGAACTGACATGAAATACAGTGATGAAAAGCAGGGACCTACAATCAAGGCTACTTTGCCCAGCAGGGCTATCATTTAAAATCCAAGGAGAAATGAGGAGCTTACCTCCAAGAAAAAGCTAAAGAAGTTTGTTAACACCAAACCAGTACTGCAACAAATGTTAAAGCTTGCTTTAAGAAGAAGAAAAAAAGAAAACAGAAGAAAATAGATTAAAAAGTAAAATGATGACAAATATGTATCCATCAATAATCACTTTATATGTAAATGGCTTACATGCTCCAATCAAAAGACATAGGGTAGCTGTATGGGTTTAAAACAAGACCCCACTTATTTGTATCTTCTTCAATTTCTTTCTTCAGTGTCTTACGATTTTCTGAGTACAGGTCTTTTACATCCTTGGTTAGGTTTATTCCTTGATATTTTATTCATTTTGAAGCAATTGGGAATAGGATTATTTTCTTAATTTTCCTTTCCGAAAGTTCATTATTGGCATATAAAAATAAAACTGATTTCTGGACTAAATTTGTATTCTGATACTTTGCTGTATTCATTTATTAGTAATCCACTTTTTCTATCCAATTCCACTATTTCAGGGTATACTATCAGCATATCTCATCTAGATTAATAGACTTACTCACTCTCTTCCTTCTCCTCTACCAGATATCCAACAGACACTGCCTCTGCTCACTTGGGGATTTCCTTTGTTTTGCTTATTTCTGCATGAGTTATAAACACTGAAGTTACTTATGATTGCTGAATTTTGTGTGGTGTGACATCCAATGCTTAAAAGAGGGGGGCACATGGCATAGCCCACCATATATTCTGTGGCACACTAACAAGCTTCTAAATGGTAATATGGAATAACTCCATGACCTCGAGGTATGCCAGGATTTAATAAACAAAGTATAAAAAACAATAACTATTAAAAATTGATAAATTAAAATTAAGGGTTCCCAATCATCAAAACATACCATTATTTAAAAAGAGTAAAGGCAAATAAAAAATGTGAAAGGATATCTATAATACATATATACAAAAAAAAGGCTTCTATCCATGATATACTTCGCATGTTGTTTGGAAAAAAAGACAAATAATGCAATTAGAATAAGGGCCAAAACCTTTGAACAAGGATTTCACAAATGAGGATATCCAGATGCTTGTATATGGAAAGAAACAAAAAACTCAGCCTCATTGGAAACCAGTGAAGTGCATATTTAAACCACAGAGAGGTACTACTACACATTATCAGAATATGACTAAAGTAAAATTAATATTGACAAAGCCAAGAATTGGTGATTAATTCATTCATATATATTTGAATAATTCATATATATAAATTATATATATAATATATATTAAAATATATATATATAAAGTATTCCACTGCTAAATTCCAACAAGTATGCAATGCATGGATATTTATACCAAAATATATTACTAGAAGAATAAAAACTAACATAAAATCTAGCACCATACTACAACATGGAAAAATCTCACATACAAAATATTGCATGAAAAGAATTATATGCTCACAAAATAATTCATAATTGTATATATGAAAGAACAAAATAAGTTCATACTTACCATGGTGCTAATAGTCAAGATAATAATACATTTGAAGAAGTAGAGATTAAGAGGGAACACTAAGCTTCTGGAGTGGTGGCAATGTTGTTCTCCTTGACCTGAATGAAGATTGTATGAGTGAATTCATGTTGTGAAAATTGAGCTCTAACATTGATGCTATGTGTATTATCCTACATTTCTTAACCCTAGTAAAGATTTCAAATGAATAACTTGATGCTAATTTGAAAAGATACACCTGACACAAAATTGGACTGAAACAGGAAACATTAAAGGGTGAATCAAGTTCTGGTACACAGATGCAATGAAAACTTAAAAAAAAAAGAATACAATATGCAAATCCTGCTATCATATGGATAGAGAAAACTGAAAAACTGACACTAACAAAAATTTATTTAAGATGAAAAACTGCAGCTAAATAACATTTCTAATTTCTTTTCCACTTTCCGACTTCTCAAATAACATTCCTATTTTAAGGAATATGTTTTCCTAAAGCCTGTAAACATTAAAGGTAATTTAAGGAGTGGTAGAAATTTGAATAAAGCTACAACTATTGAAGAAAATGAATACCACTGATGATAGAATTAGCATATAAGTAGTCTCTGTGTCCAAATTCTTTTTATAGTTGCATTTTTTCAAACTTTCAGTGAAGACATATAAAAATATTCTAAATTTTTAATAAAATTGTTATACATAATTCTGATGTAAAAATATGACAAAAATAGTTCAAAATTAAAAGAAAAGTAATCAAATGATATCAATTATTCCATATTCAAAATACTAAATAAAATAAAACATTTAATTTCATATTACAATAAAATAATCAACTGTCACCAATAGATCTTATTCATATAATGTAATGATAATTATTAAGAAACATTATAATTTATGTTCATAATTTACAAATAAATAGTAATGGATGCTCAAAAAGTAATTTTAAAGACATAATCACCATTCCTCATAAAATTCAAACACTGCTCAAAGAAAATTGTTTAATTAAAGCAAACATCAATATGAAAGCAAAATAAAATCATTCAGTTGATATTGAAATATAAGTTAGTCCCATTATAAATTGGTAATAGGCAAGCACATCCACTCACTATCAGTAGTACAATTTAATATCACTTAGGTATATTTGGCCAATGCATTAAAGAAAAATATACATAACTATAAGAACAAATTTAGAGTATAGAAAACTAATATAATCTACAATATAATTCAGAAAGTTCAGTGAAGTCATTCTTTACTAAGTCATGATTTATGGATCAAGAATTTTCCTAAATATCAACATTTAATAGAATATATGACCATAAATATATAAAATTAACTTTTACAATTCAATAAAAACACAAATGTTTTATTAGAAAAAATGAGCAGTTACTTAAAATTTTTACAGAAAACCAATATGAATGCCTAGTAATCCAAGAAAGACAAGAGTTTGCTATGTCTGGTTCTTTTGTATCTTTCTCTCTTTTTTTAAGTATATTTTATTGACTATGCTATTACAGTTTTCCCAAATTTTCCCCCTTTATCCCCCACCCACCCTTCACCCTCAACCCTCCAGCATTTCCCCCTTAGTTCATGTCCATGGGTTGTACATGTAAGTTCTACTAGTTCTCTGTTTCTTATACCATTTTTGACCTCTTCTTGTCTATTTAATGCCTACCAATTAAGCTTCTTCTTCCCTGTACCTTTCCCCTCCATTCCTCCCCTCCCTGTCGCCACTGAAAACCCTCCATGTGATGTCCATTTCTCTGATTCTGTTCCTGTTCTAGTTGTTTGCTTAGTTTTTGTTTTTGTGCTTTATCTTTCTTTTATTTTTTTAGGTTCATTTGTTGATAGTTGTTTGTTGTCATTTTACTGTTCATACTTTTGATCTTCCTTTTCTTAGATAAGTCCCATTAACATTTCATATAATAAGGGTTTGGTGATGATGAGGTCCTTTAACTTTACTTTATCTGGGAAGCACTTTATCTGCCCTTCCATTCTAAATGATAGCTTTGCTGGATAGAGTGTTTTTGGATATAGGTCCTTGCCTTTCATGACTTCAAATATTTCTTTCCAGCCCCTTCTTGCCTATAAGGTTTCTTTTCAGAAATCAGCTGATAGCCTTATGGGAACTCCTTTGTAGGTAACTCTCTCCTTTCCTCTTGCTCTTTTTAAGATTCTCTCTTTGTCTTTAATCTGGGGTAACTTAATAATGATGTGCCTTGGTGTGTTCCTGTTCAGGTCCCGCTTCTTTAGGACTCTCTGGGCTTCTTGGACTTCCTGAAAGTCTATTTTCTTTGCCAGACTAGGGAAATTTTCCTTCACTATTTGCTTAAATAAGTTTTCAATTTATTACTGTTGTTATTCTTCTTCTGGCACCCCTATAATTTGGATATTGGAATGTTTCAGGTTGTCCCAAAGGTTTGTAAGTGTCTCTTCATTTTTTTGAATTCTTATTTTTTTATTCTGTTCCAGTGGGATGTTTATTTTTTCCTTTTGTTCCAAATCATTGCTTTGAGTCCTGGTTTCCTTCCTGTCACTGCTGGTTCCCTGAATATTTTGCTTTATTTCATTTTGGGTACCTTTCATTTTTCAACCAAGTTCTATTGGTTCTGTGAGCATTTTGATTACCAGGTCTTTAAATTCTCCATCAGATATCTTCTCTACTTAGCTCTCTTTCTGGAGTTTTGCTCTGTTTTTTCATTTGGGCCATATTCTTTGCTTGGGGCCCCTGTTAAATTGTAAGGGGGCAGGGCCTTAGGTATTCACCCAGGAAGGGCAACCCTCCTTGCTGCTGCACTATGGCGCTCCCTTTGGGGGAGGGGCCAGAGAGGGAACAATGCAGGTGGCCTGCTCTCTCTAGCGCACTTTTCAACCAACTCTCCTGTGAGACTGGGAGTTTTTCTCACCACGGCAACTGCTGTAGTCCACTGTCAGTTCTGAGTCTCAGTTTCCCCTTAAGTCAGCCTCGTTGGAGTGGCTCACCACCTTACTGAGGTTTCTCTCCATTTACCACCTTACTAGTCTGGTTGTTCTGTTTGACTATTTCTTTAATTCTGTAGTTGTCAGAGTTCCATGTAGTTTGATTTGCTGATATATCTGGTTGTTTATTGATTTTAGATTAGTTGTTATCCTCCTTTTGGTTATATGAGGAATCGAAGGGTTTCTACCTATGCCTCCATCTTGGCCGGAACTCCTCTTTTGTATCTTTCATTTCCTTTTCCATTGCACAAATAATCTTTGCACCTTCATTTTAATTCCTTTTTAAAATATATTTCTAATAGAAAAGGAATAATTGGAAATTGCAATAACTTTTCCACTAACAGAAATAAACAAGAAGAAAATTGGTAATGGTATATAAGATTTTAAAGACACTATCAACTAATTTGACCCAATTGATATTCACAGAACAGTTCATTCCAGAACATTCTTTTCAAGTGTACATGGAATATTCACTGAAATATTATAGACCATACAAGCCTCAATAAATTTAAATGAGTTCAAATCATACATAGTATGTTCTTGGATTTGGCAATAAAATTAAATTAAAATCAGTTGTTGGGCATCACCCCACAAAGCAAAGTGTCACCAGCTGGATTCCTGGTCAGGGTACATGCCTGGGTAGTGGCCTGTCCCACCTGGGGTGTGTGTAAGAGGCAATCGATGTTTCTCTCCCTTTCTTCCTATCTTCTCTCTCTAAAAAATATAAGCAAATAAAATCTTTTTTAAAATTATGAATCAATAACAGAAATATCTGTGAAAAATAACTAACTATATAAAATTCAATAATATATTTTAAATAACCCATGGATCAAATAAGGAGACAAAGAAAAATTAGAAGTTCTGATGTACTAAATGAAATGAAAATAAATGTATAAAATTGTGTGGGATACTGCTAAAGCAAAATTTAGGAAAGGAAGCTATCTGTAGTAGTAAATGACTATATTAGAAGTAATGAGGTTCTCAAATCAATGACACTAGCTTCTCCTTAGTCAACTAAAAACAGGAGAGTATATGAAACCAAAATTAAGTAATACAAAAGAAATAATACAGATCAGTAAGATAGAAACCAGAAAAACAAGGACACAAAAACTTGTTCTTAGAGACCAATTAGTGAAAACTTTTAGCCCTACATATCAGTGTGGGGGGGAGACAAATTACAAACACAAGGAAGGAGAGAGCTGACATTACTACAAAATCTACTAACATTAAAATGAATAATAAGGTATATGTAAATACTGTGAATAATATTATGTCAATATGTTAGACAACCCAAATGAAAAGGGCATATTTCTTGAAAGACACAAATTGACAAAGTTCACTCAAGAATAGAGGCCGAGCTGCTGCCGGGGTCGCCACAGCTGCCACGTGACTGGCACAGCTGAAGTCCGCACTAGTGCCTGAGCAGCCACATCAGGTGTCTCTCAGGTCCACACCCTGTTAATTCCTGTCCTGGAGCTTTGCTTGATGTGCCGGCTGGCAACCTGTCCCTGTGGCCCTCTTTCTTCCTCAGACCCTGCTGTTCTCCCTCAGTTTGCAAGGAGCATGAAAGGAGAAGGTGGAGAAGCTCCAAACTACTTATGCTCTTGCCCATGGCAAATGCCACTGCCACCATGGGTGTCACCATCTCCTCCCTCTTCACCTGCCACTTCTGCAAGAAGCAGTTGAGCATTTTAATGGTTGGATTGGTGCTGCTGGCCAGATGACAATTTTGTATTAACTGAAGTTAGGAGAGATAGTCACCACCATTCCCATCATTGGTTTTAATGTGGAAATAGTACAATATAAGAGCATTTGCAGTCCAGGGCACATGCCAGGGTTGCAGAACAGGTGGCCAGTAGGAGGCCAGCAAGAGGCAACCACACATTGCCTCTGCCTCTCTTTCTCTTTCCCTCCCCTCTCTCTGGAAATAAATAAAATCTTTTTTAAAAAAGTAACAGATTTTCCAGGTAAATTCTGTCAAACTCTATGATTTATGATAAAGCCAGACTTGATCATATCTTTAGTCTAATAATGTAAACTTTCCTGGTCAGATTTAAAAGCATTCACACCCACAAATTTGGGAAAAGTGAAAAATTAAATCTTGCATTTTATTCTGTACGTTAAAATTTATCTTTTAAGGAAAAAGTCTATATACTAAAAGAAGAAAAGAATATTTGTTTCATAGCATAGGATGTTGGTGGTCAAGGTAAAATAAGGCATCTCTGGAAGCATTAATCTCTGGATACCCAGGGTGTTATTTTTGTGGCAAATAGCAATGATCGTGAAAGAATTCAGGAAGGAGCCAAAGAACTACAAAAAAAAAGTTTCAGGAAGATGAATTGCAAGATAGAATGTTGCTGCTTTTTGCAAACAAACAGGATTTGCCAAATGTCATGGTCATCAATAAAATGACAGATGAATGAGGTCTTCAGTCTCCTAACAGACATGGTATGTTTAAGCCATTTGTGCTCCACAAGGAACTGCTCTGCATGAGGGACTTGACTGGCTGTCAAATGAGCTTTCAAAACCTTCAGTGGAACTGGGTATCTAACCAAGGACTCATTCCAGTTGTTCTAGGCTTGTTACAACAAACTTAGTTTGTATCTTGGTTATTAAGTAGTATCTGGGACTGGTTTGGGCAGAATATTACAGTGTTTAAATTTACTTTGTTACCAGTTATTGTTTACCAAGTATTATGTTGCAGCTTAGCAATATGTTTGGTTTTAAAGAAATTTTCCTTAACTTGTGGGGGGGTAGGTGTCCTTTTTTAATTTTACTTCCCTTAAACCTAAGTACCTAGACTTAGCTATTGTGATGCCTTTAAATAAATTTATTTTGAGGGTTTTTTAGCCCACAAGAAATAATGTTTTAAAGTTATCCCCTTGCTACTTTACTGATACACTTATCATTCTTGGGACAGTCTGCTAGTTTAAAAAAAAAATGTAGCATTCCATTTGTATTTATTTTTCTCTCTTGCCAAAAAGATTTTCTAACACTGCTTGTACCAGCCAGAGAAATTCTACAAAACACTACTGAGATATCTTGCACTAAGGAACTTATATTTTTTCCCCATTATTGACTCCTGGCTTCCATCAGCCAAGCTTACTTCGGTGTGTTTCAGATTTGATAGCTAATTAGTTCTGTGTTGGTAGCAAAGAGTTCATATTGATATGATTTTGAATGCCCAACAGATTGTCTTTCTTTATAGTACATTTTTTATGTTGCATATTACCTTTGGTATCAGCCACTTTGCTCAGTATATGATAGTTCTGCTGATGTTTTACTGTTTATTCATGAACATATATTCATTAAGAGCTTTTTGGAAAATTCATCAAATTCAAATGAATAACTTTTCTTCACAACCAGTTTGAAATTATTCCTAATAAAATGATAAAGTAAAAAAAAGGATAGAAAACCTGAAGATCCTTATGTCTATTAAATAATTTGAATTCGAGTTTAAAACCTTCCCACGAAGAAAACACCAGACTCTGATGCCTTCACTGATGCATTCTATCAAGCATTTAAGAAAGAAATAACAATTCTGCACACACTCTTCCAACAAATTAAAAGGGAAGAATGTCTTCTCTTTGGTAAAATTCCCTTTGGCTAAATTATCTTTGGTAACAAATTCAAACAAAAAATATTCTTAAATTTTTTTAAAAAAAACTATAGAGCAATATATCTCATATAGACACAAAACTTCCAAACAAAATTTTAGCCAAATCCAGTAAAATCTAAAAACAGATAACTAAACATACTTCCCTAAACCCATAAACCCAATCTTATGAAAAAGACATCACACAAGCCCAAAATGAGGAAAATTCTACAAACTAGTTCACCAGTATTTGTTAAAGTTTTCAAAGTCAAGAAAACCAAGAAAAGACCGAGAAACTGTTCCAGATTTGAGAAATCTAAACATAATGACCAAAGGGAATGTGGTATGCTGTATTGGCTCCAGATCAGCAGAAAGACATCAGTGAAAAAACTGGTGAATTTCTATTAAAGGCTGTTGTTCAGTTAATAGCATTGTGCATTGTTAATTGTTTTGTGGTAATAAATGTTTTACGACTATGTAAAATGTGAAGATTGGGTGCATAATTCCAAGTTAGCAGAAATAAAAACTGTGGGCTTCCAGGAACCCATACAATAAAAACTTAAATAATGCAAAGATGCCTCAAAAATTGGTGAAGATCAGCTTAGTATTTATAAATACTTAGTATTCTTGTTATGTGTAGATTATTTTTAAGAATTTCTACTTGAATTAATATTCAGAATATGAAATCTCTAATCGTCTTTTGTTTTTATGTTAGTCCAGAGTAATTTAGTATTGTTTTTAATCTGCACAATTGTTTGGTTTGTTTAAACTAAACTGACTCCTGTCTGCCAAACTCTCACCAACTAAAGTACCATTAGTCATATATCAACTTTTTTTTGCAATTCTAGAGATTTGCATTTAGATAATTTCTTGGAAGTTAATTCTTCATGTACCAAAACTCAGAGTGAGGATTGATCACTGAGAGGATAATCCTCTTGAGGGAACCAGCTGCATAAAGTGATCTGGCTCAGGTACACAGAAGACTTTAGAAGAAGTCTCTGCAATCCAAGGCTTATGTCTAGGCAAAAACAAGTCCTTGGACATGAGTACCTGACATTTCTGCCCTGTAGACAGAGCTACGACATTCAGCTGTTATGTTTTCCCAAATATAAAGCCATGAGAATATCTCTCTGATGAATGTTTCAAGGCTACATTCTCTGAACCCTTTCTATCATAGACGTACCCTAATGGACACATATTCTTAAATGTGAAAATGACTCTCACCAAGAGAAGTTTCATGAAAACTAAAAATCTGGCTATTTCAATTATTTTTAGAAACCAGAACTTGAGCTACTGTCATGCTAGGTGATTGTAGACTGTATGCCACTTTCATTCCCTGTGGAGGGGAAAAAAGCAATCCTGAGAAGACTATGCTGTCATACACAGAAAAATAAATATATTTTCTGAGCTACCATTTCCAGATAAAAGCTTTATCACCTTCTATCCCAGATAGGGGTTCTGAGCAAATGCTGCCATTTTTCAGGTCTGAAAATAGAAGTGATTAGAGAGTGGAGGTAAAAAGTGGAAACCTGGCATGGTGTGAAGCAAGACAAATTGCCAGCATGTTTTCTTTCCCATTCATAGTAGCCCATCGTTGTCACAATGTTTTTAGAAAATATCCCTACACAGTCCACCCAGAAAAGCACTTTGTGGGACTCAAAAGATAGCTTTCTGAAATACTGAGGGTGCAGGAAAAGAAAGAATAAGGAATTCAATTCAAGTAACTATTTTAAAGCCATTTATGATAGGTATAAAAACACAAAAATAGTTAAGGCATATGCTTATATACTCTCGTTTATAGTTAGGTTTATAGTCTAAACCTAAACAAGAGGTAGTAAACCAGGTACAGATAGTATGCATGACAGGCCACAGTAGCAAAATCCAAAAGAATGTGTTTTGGAAATGAAGAATAAAGATGACTTCAGGAGTTGAAAAAGAAAATAGAAAAAAAGAAGGAAAGATTGCAGAGCTTAAAACATGAGAACTTCTGAGTAACACATTGGGAAGAAGGAGGAGAGGGATGGGGAGAAGGAAGACTCATGAAGGATACAGGAAAGGAGTAATAAGAAAGAGAAATGTAAAAGGAAATTTTTAAATGTCCAGGAAATAGTTTTTAATGGTATTAAATTAAATCAAATTACATGGAGATTTTGGGAGTGGTGACTGAGAACAAGTCACTGAGTTCACTAATGACTTACTGAAAGGATGGTCTTCAAAGAGTGATGTGTGTAAAGTGGAGCCATCACAGTTAGCAGACTTTAAAGTCCTTGACTGTGAAGAGACAGATAGAAAAGGTTATTGTTGACGAAGTCTGACTGATGTTGTTTGGAATGGGGAAACACTCAAATATAGTACTAGATAGGAAAAAAAATCATGAGGGAAAATTGATGGCATACCAGAGAAAGAGACAGAAGAATAATTTGGACAATGGAAAACTTCTGATGCCCATTTTTTAAAGGAGAATAATTCAGGAGGTGAAAACCAAAGAAGTCCTTAAAGTGAAATGAAAATTGTTTTTTGTTTTCTCATTAATTAAGTATATTAAAATATCAAGGGAAAAGAGAGGAAAAAAGGGAGGGAGGAAAAGATGAAAGAGGAAGGAAGGAAGGAAAGAAAGGAGGGAAGGGGTTAACCCAAAAGAAAATTCTCTTTGGGAAGGACCTTTTAGAAAATATCTAGTTTGTCAATATCGGCACACTACCCATCAGAGTTGCAGAAGGTCATTGTTACAGAAACAGGGATAAACAAAATTATATACATCTCTGCCAAAGTCATCATCAACTTATAATGACTGTGCATCCAACTCATTCTGCTTTAACTTATACTGCATGGTACTTTACACATCAAAAAAAAACTAAACAAAAAACATTATGTCATTTGGTTTTCCAGGCAGAACCTCAAGCCTGCCACAAAGATTCAAAATTTAAAAAAAGACAGTAGGTACCCTGTGTATAGCACGCCTCAAAAAGATAAAAGCTGGTGTGTGATGTGTCTGTGTGTGATGTGAGTCGGGGGAGGAGAGAAACTTGATTATGTTAATGCAAAAACACTAGACCCAACAAGGGTAACTTTTCAACTCCACTGTGCAGTTCTATTGTATAACAGACCACATCATGGCTTAAATGTCACAAACAGAAAGGATCTCTTTATGATTTGGGATACACTATGGGACTTAAGTGTTCTAGTTTTATCTCTTGATAGGATGGCCACAGGCCAACTAGGATCTAGGGATTATCTACAATAAACATTAACTGGCTTAGATATGTAGAAGTACATGGGGATATAAAGGTATAAATACAGATACAGATATTCATATTGTTACAAGGGTATCTTTAAACAAAACTTCTTTGTTTCACTTGTGTTGGAATTTCTTGCGGTGTATGACCCAGGTTGTCAGGATCACAAACGTGAAAGAATGTCCAACCTCCTCTACCAAGTGTTTTAATGAGAAACTATGAAATATAGAAAATACTATAAATTTAATAACCTTACAAACTCTGGGTCTGAAATATTTTAAATATTTATCTTTTTTTAACATTCATCCTAGACTACTTGTTTTAATATTTATACCTTAAGCTCCCAGTCAAGATAGCGGCATAGGAAGACATGACTTGCCTCTTCACACAGCCATGTCAAAATTACAACTAAAATATAGAACAATCATCACTTAGAATTGTGAGAAACTGTGGTGACTAGAAGTCTGACAACTAGGAAATTGAGTTGAATGGAAGTCTGAAAACTATGGAATTAAAGAAACTACATCCATCCAGACTGGTAAGAGAGGCACAGATGCAAACAGGCTGGTCCTTCACCCACGTATGGTGGATAAAAATTTGGGAGGGATATCTGGGAGCAAGGAGGCCCAGCCTCATACCAGGTCCCTGAGCCCAGGGTTCCAGTGCCAGGAAGATAAGTCTTCCTTAACTTCTGGGTACAAAAACCAGCGGGTATTGGGTCAGTGAAAGAAATTTCTGGAGCCCTAAGCAGTTCCTCTTAAAGAACCCACACACAGACTCACCCACTCAGACTCACTCCCTCTGAGCTCCAGAAGTGGGGTAGCAGCTTGAAAGGCACCAGTGGCATACAGGGAGAAACAAGTATCTGATATCAAGGCGAGCAGAGGCCATTGTCCCTTTTCTAAACCCTCTCCCCACAGAACCAGTAAGCTGGTGCCATATCTGAGATTCCATCAACCTGGCTAACACTATTTGACCCACCTTGGAGATCCCCAGAGACTCTGCCCCACACAAATTACAGGCCCACCCAAGCTGCAGGCCCATGAATAGCTGGTCCTGGCTCATGCTTTACAACTTCATAAATCTTATCAAACAAGCAATAGCTGGCTGTAGTGAGCCCTAGGCTCAGCACTGGCAGCAGCCAGCTTAGACTCACAGCTTGGCTTCCTCTGGGAATCTCCAGCCCAGCATAAGTAGCAGCCATCTGGATTGCTTTATAGCTCATGCAGGGTGCCCCAGGGCAAAATACAGGTGGGGGCTGATCTTGGCCTGCACTACCCAGGAAACCTCAGGGCTAGCACACTCAGTGGACAGCTATAGACCATGTCAGAGCACCACCACTGTACCCCTGCAAAGTCCTGGCAGCTAACTGACTTGGGTAAATCCCTCCAATTGACTTGCCAACAGCAACCAAGTCTCAACTACAAGATGAGGGTGTACTCAGCTCACACAAAGGATGCACCTCAAACACTCAGCTTGGATGATAGGGGAAACTGCGCCACTGGACCCTACAGGACACCTCCTACATTAGGACACACTATCAAGACACAGAATCAAACAATCTCTGCCCAATACACAGACATGAACACAGGGAGGCTGTCAAAAGGAGGAGATAGAGAAACATGGGACAAGTTAAACAGATCAAAACTCCAGAAAAAGGGCTAAATGAAATGGAGATAAGCAATCTATCAGATGCAGAGTTCAAAACACTGATTATAAGGATGCTCAAGGAACTTAGTGAGGACCTCAACAGCATAAAAATGATCCAGTCAGAAATGAAGGATACACTAATTGAGATAAAGAACAATTTATAGGGAAACAACAAAAGAGTGGATAAAGCTGATAACCAAATCAATGATTTGGGTATAAGGAACCAAAAATAAACCAATCAGAACAATAAGAAAAAAAATCCAAAAAAATGAGAGTATAAGCAAATTTTGGGACATCTTCAAGAAGTCCAATATTTGCATAATAGGGGTGCCAGAAGGAGAAGGAAAAGAGCAAGAAATTGTAAATCTCTCAAAAAATACTGAAAGAAAACTTTCCTAATTTGGTGAAAGAAATAGACATGCAAGTCCAGGAAGCACAGAGTCCCAAACACGATGGATTCATACAGACCTACTCCAAGACACATCATAATTAAAATGCCAAAGTTTACAGATAAAGAGAATTGTTTCCTTTTTTTTAAAGATTTTATTTATTTTTTCAGTAGAGACTCCATCCATTTTCTTTTTTTTTTCTTTTTTTATTGTTGTTCAATTACAGCTGTCCCCACTTTTCTTAAAAGCAGCAAGAGAAAAGGAGAAAAGCAGTTAGTTACTACAGGGAAGTTACCATAAAACTGTCAGCTGATTTCTCAAAAGAAATTTTCAGTGTGGAAGGGATTGGCAATAGTCAGTCATGAAAAGCAGGACCTACAGCCAAGACTACTCTACCCAGCAAAGCTATCATTTAGAATTGAAGGGCAGATATAGAGTTTCCCAGACAAGAAAAAGTGGATAGGATTTCATCATTACCAAACTATTATTATATGAAATGTTACAGGGACTTATTTAAAAAAAATAGGAAGATCAAATCTATGAACAATGACATGGCAAAAAAAATTCATATCAATCAACAATTGAATCTAAAAACCAAACTAAGCATACAAGAACAGAGACAGAATCATGGATACAGAGAATATTTTGATGGTTGCCACATGGGAGTGTGGGAAAGAATGGATTTAGAGGTGAGGGGATTAAGAAATACAAATAGGTAGTTACAGAATAGACATGGGGATGTACTGTACAGTATAGGAAATGAAGTAGCCAAAGAGCTTATACACATGACCCATGACGTGAACAGTGGTGGTGGGGTTGCCTGAGGGAGTTTGGGTGCTGGGTGAAGGAGGGCAAAGGGGGAAAAAATCAGGACAACTGTAATAGCATAATCAATGAAATATAATTAAAAATATTTATACCTTGAATATCAGCTAAATTTTGGCTACCTACATATATTTCACTACTTGTAAAGTGCTTGGTCAGTTTAATTACCGGTGCTTCAGCAAGTGTGTTCATCTTTTTGTCATTGAGTATAAGGATTCTTTGCTTATTATAAGGTCACAATATTCCAAGTATTTTCTCTAGGTCTTTTGGCTTAACATTTTGATTCTACTATCAATGTATTCAACATAAAAGCACAATGAAAAATCTGTGAGGCTCTTTCCATGTCACTCTCCAGAGAAACGTGCTTGTGTTGTCAAATCAAGAAGGCTGCACTTTCATAGTCATGGTTCTGTGAGATGTGTGGCCTTCTTTGTCAGATGGGAAGTCTGGTAAGGTTTCAAAGAGGAAGTAACATACGAAATGAATTTTTGAATGATCATTTCACCATTGAAAATCAAGGAAAGGTCATCTTATGAAAAGGCACAAAAGACTGAAAGAACCTAAAACATTCAGGGACAGTGAGAAATTCACTGTGGTAGTAACATGGGACACTGCAAGAGGAGTGGCACATGATGACCCTTAGAAAGATGAGATTGGAAGCAGAAGAAGAGCCTCGTTTTTCTTACAAATATACCTTATCCTAGTGGTAACTTATGAGCAGGGGAAGTAGTTAACGAGGGAAGTGAGATGTTATGATGAATGTGAATATTCAGACTTTAATTCCCTAGGTAGAAACCAAGTTGCACACTGTCTTGCTAATTGGCTGCTTTTTGCTAATACAAAGTTAATTGACTTCAGCATGTTTATTAGAAGTAAATATGTTTAAAAATTAGTCATTCAATCAGGTATTGAGTTCATATCATTATTGACCTAACAATTTTATTTTGCAGCCAATATAACCTTTGAGATTGAGATTTTAGAGATCTCTTATAGTCAATATATCAACCTGGAAATCAATTGTTTCATAATATGTTTCTGACAAAATGATTGAATGAAAGTACATGTTGGAATGTGCTCTACTATATTCTCTGGGCTAAAATTTACATAAAACTTTCTTCCTTATTAATGAAGTCACAATTTAACAGTATATCGAATAATCCAAACATCTTGACTATACAGAAGTTGAAACTATCAATATAATGAAAGAGTGGATCAAATTTTTGTAAGATCAAACACTTGTGCCAGCAACTTTCTTCCTGGAAATGGTCACTAGGTTTAAAACAGCAGTGACAATAATGTAAGGGAAATGTGATATACAGGTCTCTAGAAAGCAGCTGTGCAAACAAAGGCAGAACGTTATGGAAAACCATGACATATTAAGAGACCTGTTGATTACACTGCCTGTCTGTCTGATTCAAGATATTTTGCTTATACAAAATCAAGAACATAGTCTCCAATGATAATATGGCAGGTTACACATTACCTTTATAATGCTTTATTTGTATTTCTCACTTGACAGGACACCACTTGCAGTCTGTATCTCAAATGATAAGTTTCAGTAATGCAGATTTTGTTCCAAATGCATTAAACTAGTTAATGGATATACATGTTATTTCTATATCTTTGTGTATTTGATAATGACATAATGCTAATTATTTTAAGATAAGAATGAAATAAGATATTTTAAAATATCATATTTGGCAAATAGCTAACAACATTAGTCTTCTTTTCCAAATGCAAGACTTAGTTTTCTCATCATGACAACAAACACGATGGCAGGTAACACTGTGGTACTGGCACTTTCTTCACATAAGAACTGCATAACCTGTCACTTATTGGAAAATAAGCTTACTGAATTTTTTGAAATACACTGTTGTTAAAATCTTCACTTAAATTTTCACTTTAAATCATTTTTAGAAAGGTCTCTTATTTAGAAGTTGAATCTAATTCTTCTATGCCTTTGATTTCAGGATTAAAAACTTTTTGTCTGAGTTCCTCCAATGTTGCTCATTTTCCAATATTTCTTTGAATAATTCCAGAAAAAGCAAACTAGTTATAAACAAAGATAAATCAACTTTTGATTATCTTACCTAGTTATGTCTTCTATTGTAAAAATGTACAAATTTTAAAACTATTCTACCAGAGACAGTCTTGCAATATTTCTTCTTGAAAACATTATGTGTGATACTATAAAAGGAATTTTGCTATATAATTTCCAAAAACATTGCATTGAAAGTATAAGCAAAAAAATAAAAAGCTCTATTTAGGCTTTTGATAATACAAATATCTCAAATCAGGATAGTTCCAAATCCCTTTACTTCTCAAATATTTCTATTTATAGAAAACTGGGGAATGGTAATTGAAATAATATTGAAATGATTATGATGGTAATAAGGTACTAGAAATAGCATTTACTCAGCTCTTGCAATATGCATTAACTTCTTACATGTTCTACAACTTTTTTAGCGGATAGCAATATTAATTTCATTTTTATTAAGTACAATGACCTAGCCCTGTGGTCCACACTAGGTTTGGCTTCTCGATTTTTTTTGCTCAAAAATGGATAAGAAATATTTTTTCAGTCTTTCCCTCTGGATAGAGAAGGCCATTAAATTTCTATTTCTCTAACTTTAAAGGATAAATAACCTTCAGAATCCTCATCTCTCCTCTCTGCCTCTTCCCTGACTGCTGCCAGCATCTGTTTTCAGTCATCCTCTACATACCTTCCAAGACTTTTCTCTTCATCTCTCTGACCTTTTCTCTCTGACCCGTATCTATGCACCTCCTTTCTCAATTTGCACTCATTTTTCCTACCTCCTGTTACCAAACCCTTCCACTATTTCATATCAAGCTCATTGTTTTTATATGCTTTCTCACGTATAATACTATCAAAAATTGCTACGTCAACATTTTTAAGTATGCGAGGTAAAATCCAGATGTTTATATGGAACAACAGTGCCAAATACCAGACAGTTAATATAAACAGTATGTTTACAAATTCTCTTGTTCCGGACAGATTATTTTTTAACCCCTATAACTAGTCAGTGTCTTGAATGTGTGTAAGAAAAAAATACTGAAATCATTACATTGAAAAATCATGCTTCTATATTTTCAGAACATCTTTAGGCTGAATTTACCCTAAGTATGGAATTTGTCTTTTAGCATTATTGTTAAAAAGCAAACACATATTTATTTCTACTTTTGTACCAGTTGAAGGTTTGATTAGGAATACAATTAGACTAGAATGTGAGGTTCACTGTAAAAAACTGCAGCAAAAAGATCTCAATTTTTTAAATGTAAATATAATTATTGATTATATCCAAGTTTCTGACTATTAAGAAATGTAAGACTTTATAAGAACTCACTATGATCAGGAAGAAAACTATGCAACTGGGTTAAAAGAATTTTCATACTTTGATATGATATTTTAAGTAAACCAAAATTATAGCCCCAACTCTGTTGTTTTCTAGTTCTATGGTCTTGGACAAATTATCTATAAACCAGTTTTCTCATCTGTAAAATAAAAACAACAGTAGTGCATATCTCACATGTTTGGCATGAGGAAGAAATGTGAAAATATAGTGAAAATGCTTACTTCACATAACATGTAGTAAATCATATGTGATCAGCAAGTTACCATTCTTATTATTATAAAGTAGTTACCACTGCCCCAATATGTAGTAAAAATACAAATTAGGTAAATACATCTCCCATAACTTATTATAGTCAATTTGCTTTGAGTATTCTTGTCTATGGAAACCTATGATGCTTTCCCTTATTTATGGAATTGTAAGGAAATGAAGTATTGAGATATACATGTGAATACTGAATAAAGATTTCAGAAGCCAAAAAAAAAATCAACAGGATTTTTTTGTGTGTGTGTGTACATGTGTGTAACATCACAGTGCACATAATATATAGGGATTTTGTCCTTCCAGTTCTGCTGTTGGCTTAACTGTCAAGCTATTTAATTTTTAAATTTCCCTAAAAAATATATAACTTTGTCAAACCGCACAAATTATTTTTTTAAATTTGCCTAAACCTTGTTGCTGTCTTTAATTAGGATGGTCTTCTCTTTAACTAACATCTCTACTACATTTTATAAGTATAATAACAAGAAGCTAAACTCTGGTTTAGAAAAGTCCTGTAAAAACATAGTCACATAATTGTATTTGGTTCTGATCATTGTACTTAAAGCATGCATTTGGATAAAAATACAAAGTGCATGTATAGACACTCAGTTTAGTTCATAATGAAAAAAAGGAAGACTTTACATATAAATCAAAACTTGTACCTAGATGTAGCATGATAATTTCAAAGTAAGTATTAGACAATTCTATTTAAGGAGAAAAATTGTGTTCTCCATCTAAAAGATTATATTCCAATTTATATCATATTTTTTAAATATATAGACATTTTCAACAATATTAGACTACTGAAACTGAAGAATCTAAGAAAACACCTCTACTGTTTAAGGACTAATTTATCCCAGCTTATAATCAATCATGGAAATGCACTTTTTTTATTCTTTTACTCCTGCTACAATAACTGAAGAAATAACCTGAAAACCAGTTAATATAGGAAACCAAGAAATATATCCATTTAATCCCCAATTCTTTATTTTTCTTCCCACAATAATAAAATATTCCTCTCTGCAGAAGCTAACTTAATTTGTCTAGAAATATGGAATGGGAAAGTTTTAGATACACTTAAGTCTTCCAAACCCAGACTGTGAATAACAACAAATTTTAATCATTTTCTTGGCAAGAGATAAAAAATTAGACACTGATACCTTAAAAAAGAAAAACAGGTTTACACCTTTCTGATGGCATGTGATTAGCTAATAGAAGTTCTTTTTGCTAATATAATGGACTGTTCCTTCCCTGAAGGACTCATAAACTACTCTAGGCAACACCTAGTTAAATCAGGCATTTATTAAATTTTACTATCCTCTTAATTCACCTTTGAACTCTTGGAACAGGTTATTAAATGAAGCATCCAAAATTCCCTTTTGCACCTGCAAATAACAATTGAATTTACAATTAAAGATCATTTCCTCTTTTTTGAAATTCAAATAATGGCATTAAAACAGAATGTAATATTTTAATCTGCATCTGGTCAAGCTATTTCCTGGCATTTGAGATGAGGTAACAGGATGAGTGCATAAAAAATGCTACATAAAGATGCCAAGATAATTTCTAGGTGACTTCAGAAATGCAGGCAACTTCTAGATATTAGAGTATATGACATGAAATCAGACCACCCACCTCTAAAGCCATTTTGAGGGTGGGGGACTTCAGTTTCTACATGAACAAAAAAAATCTAAATATAATCAATGCTAATATTTAATTTGGATGAAGCTCAATAAAATAATATACTTCTAGAACTGTTAGTGTTGATTACCCAGAGAACCCTAAAACATTTAAGGCAATTTAGCCTTCCCCAAGCAGTCATATACCCTTTCCATATCCACTTCCAAACACATACTCTCTGAATCAGTTCCCATTTCTTATCTACCAGAGTTTTTCTCATTATAATTTTTCTAATATGATAGATAGCATATATGCAATATGAGATGAGATTGAAGGTGCTTAAGAATAGTTTTGTAATAATATTATGATAAAGAGTTTCTCCTTGGCTCATAGTTATGAAGGTATTATACAACTGGAGTTCCTGCTAAACTCCAGTCGAACTTGAAATATAGTAGCTTCCATTTAACGGAGGGCAGCATGCCATGAATTCTGAAACATCTGCCACAAATTGAGCAAGACCATTAATGTGTTTGAATTTTTTCTCTGTTAATGGCTTTCCAATAAGATAAATTTTTAGGTACCCTCAAAGCAAGATGTGATCTTAGAAGAGATAGACAGCAGGCAGAGACTCTAGTACCATTAGCATTATATTACTTAGACATCAAACAGAAAAATGGAAAATTAAATGAGCACATAAAGAATAAACTTAGTATTTACTTAAATTTTTGAAAGAGAGTAGTTTGGGCCTGATAATACAAAGGCACTGATCATTTTTTTGCTCTAATTAATATAACACTTATTGAATAACCAGTAGATTTCAAATAAGTAAAGACCAGTTATAGTTTTACTTTTAAGAATATTGAATTTCATTCCAACCTAGAGTAAATTGTTTTGATCAAGAACACTGAGAATTTTAGCTAAGAGATGGTGATATTCACACTTTTCTGTTAAAAGTTCTGCAAACACACATATATACACAATTACAAACATATTTGTTCTAAAACTTTATGCACTATTTTATGAAGTTAAGATTTTCAATTTAACAATAGTATTTCATGACTTCTCCTTTTTCTTTCTTGTTGCAATGCAGTAAGTGACTATCCAGCAAACTAAATGATCCACCAAAAATCCATTTGCTATCAGGACCCTATGAAGATTTTCCTTCTTCCTCAACAATCAGATAGCATTTGTAGGAGATATAGCTCATCAGTTTCAAACAGACCAATGTTGTTTTAATTATTTTAATTATGAACTTATACAGTATTTCTTTTTAAAAGTTTGTATAATTTTGTATTGTATAATTAAATTTAGATTTTGTTTAAGTTTCATGAAAGGATTATGTTTAATGAAATAGCAATCATATTAGCAGGGTATAACTTAACAATCAGTTTGACTACAAATATGGCCAGAAGGATCAAAGATGTTTTTTAAGAAAGAAACAATTCATTTATATCTTTTTTCAACTCGTATCAGCTTCTCTGAGTCCTAAAATTATCTTGGTAGTATATCACTTGACCTCTCTATTTTGAAATCTCCCTTAATGATCTTGACTTTTTAAATTTCATTTAATACAGCATTTCTGTGCAGAGCAACTGATTAACATTTCATTCTTTCAAATATTACCACTTAAAATTCACAAGACATTTGGCATCTGGTTAGGCATATTATTTAAAGTGTTTACAGGTTTAAATATAATATGTTGCACCTTGCTAATCTGGATAAAGTAATTCAGAGTTTAAGAAGTATTGTGCAGTAAATATGACTATCTTCTTTTCTGTCCCTTTTTGTTTCTTTCTCTTCTCTTCCATTCACTTTTCCCATTGCCTCTGTTTATTTGCATCCTTTTCCTGATATGCACATAATATGTATACTAAAGTTTATCTCAAAGAATGTTCCATTAATTATAAATTTCAAGATTTCCTGCTTATTCAGACCTACAATTTACAGGAACTGTTTTCTCATTTACCCATTTGGTTAACAGAATATCCACATTAAGTTACTATAAATCCTTATCATGTGGTGTTAAAGTTTAGGCTCTGTCTATACACTACTATATGTGCCTTGAGCATCTTCATTGAGGATACTTTCAAAGGCTACAAGTAACAGAAAATCCAACTTACCTGGTTGACAAATGAGAAAATATTTCATTATAGCATTAAATCCAAAGGGATAGTGGATTCTGAGTGAAAATAACCTCTAACCCATTTTTCTATAAACTATGATTTGGCTCAGCCTTTCTCCCTGTATGTAACAGATGATTTTTTATTACATATTCATAGCATCTTATCCAGACATGCATGAAAATGTTCAGAGATAGTTAAGAGGCCATTTTCCTCAGTGTCTCCTTGTTGAGAATCATTAAATTCTTCCCAGAAGTCCACCAGTGAACTTTGCCATGTATCTTATTAGCCATATTCAGAACTCTGGCCCATTTTGAAATAAAATTTTGTTCAGAGAACTGGGATACCAAAACAGGCTTATCTTTCAACTTTTGTCCCCTGGAATCAAGGACAATAGAGGCTGTGGTACTTGACTGGGCAGAGAAGGGATGGAGTCTTCAATTTAGGGAGTGGGATGACATGGATACTGCAGGCAAACAATACAACCTGCTTGAAATTCAGTTTTCTGAAATGAGCATTCCTTCCCATCAACCTCCATGGCTCCTAATGTCCTCTAAGGCCACATCTGAGATGCGACTTAGAGCTTAACAGCCCTTTTCTTTTTAGGTGGAGTTTGGTGACATAGGGCTTGCCTTAGGTGAATTTTTGAGGCAATTTCCAGTCAGCCCTGGGTTTCTTTGGCAATGCAGAAAGTCATAAATACCTTAGCAATCTTTTGATCTTCTCTTAATTCCACAAGCTATTATAGTATCTGTGGTCAGTGTGATTATCATAGTTTTAAATCTTTAAATTTCTGTGCCTTGTCAGTCAGAAGATTTGTGTGAGCAGCTCCTCTTCCTGAATCTCTTCCTTGAAGGTACTATAAAAGTAGTTTTCAGTAGGGATCCACCACATGTAACCAGCTTTTTTCACAGCTGGTTTTTCACAGTAACCCAGATTGTTCTCTTTTCAGGAAGCAAGTGAGTAGAAGATGCTTGACAAAGAGTTAGGAATTTAGGATTGTCTCCTTCCAGCTGAGACCCCAATTTCTGTTTTTACCTACCCTAACTTTAGCTTAGAGAATTCAGCTTTCCTTTCTGAAAGAGTATGTGTAGTAAAAAAAGAAATTCATGAAAAATTTAGTAGTCATTATCTCTTAGTGGTAAAATTTAAATATAGTTTATTACTTTACTGGATTGTGTTTCCCAAATAAACTTATTTGTATTGATTTTGAATAATTTTATTCTGTATGTAAAAAATATTCAGATAGTTTTCACATTTTCTATTTCTGTTTATATGTATATAATTTAATTAATTTTGAGTTAAACAGAAATCAACTGAAATATAAAATTGAATGAGTTACCAAACCTTAGATAACTATTTTTCCTGATGATAAAAATCCTTTCCTAAAGCCCTATTGTAATGGGGTGCAAAGTGCAGGGTCACTGAAAATATTTCCCACAGCCCATGGCTGGGGGATGCAGCAAATGGATGAGATGGTGGTTAAGATACTTTTCATAACAAAAGAAAAGGTAATCATTGTGCTACTGCCCTGAGGAAAAGGCATATATGATTTTCAGAATGTATTGTGACCTGTGACATAGACAGAGGAACTTATACAGCACCTGTGTGACAGTCAAGGTGGTAGAGGCTCCTATGTCATGGGGTACTATTGCCCTGACTAAAGATGGCAGCTGAAAGAAGTTAAAAAAATATTATGGGAAAACTGGCAAAAGTAACTCATTATAGGTGGGGCCAAATATGAGGTCACATAGGAAGCTTCAAGTCAGTATTTAAACTAAGGGTGGGTTGAGAAAGAGGTGTTTCAGCCATGCTGCCTATAGTGAGGGAAGAGTTATGTCTGCTCCTCTTGAGCAAGCAGCCATGAGAAATGAGCTAAAGTAGGAAAGAGGAGATGCACTGGGAAGCATGCCTGAAGAACATGCTACCAAAACAGATAAGGCTGGGAATTGTGGGGACCTGCCTAAACAAGCACAGATTTGTGGGAGATGCCTAGAATGCCGAACCGTGAATGGGAAATGCTGACTTCTGCTTCTCTGAAGGACACACAGAGAGGCCACTCTCTTGAGACATGTGCTTTCCTGGACTTCACCATGATCCATTGCAACATGGCACATGTTTTCCTGAACTACTACATGGAGGCTGAGGACAACGTACCCGAGATCCTGAAGAAGAAAGCTCTTGCAAGACGATGGTGATTCTGAAACCCACGAGTGTATTTTCTAGAGGGTATGGGTAACTGTTTGCACAGCCAGTTTATTACCAGACAGGATATAGGGAATTTCTGGTCATGCTTTTGGCTTTTACTCTGGTGGGGAGCCATGGAAGTGCTGGGTCTTGTGGGATAACAGAGCTCCAAGAAGGAGTGCACTCAGCCTCCATGATGTTGGAACATTGTAAATAAAAACCTGTTTCCCTCAACACTAATTGTTGGGTCATGCATCAACATGCCATGTACACAAGCCCCAGTTTGCTTGGTTACATTATTCTAAATGGAAAAATTGTGAAAATAAATGATTAGGGTAACTAGAGTGTGATTTTTTCCCCTTTCCATTGAATTTATTTGGGTGCCACTGTGATTTTTCTCTGTTTATAATTGCACAGTACATACTTTTTCTTAATTAATTACATATTTAAAACTTAACTACTTAGAAGAATTTTGGAAATGACTAGACTAATATCTCTGAAATGGAACATTAATGATGTGCTTCTATGTATACAAATTCTCATCGTAAGTTCTGGTTTTATCTCTAGATTTATTCCACAAAGAAATTTAAAAATATGCATTCAAACCCCCAAATCTGCATAGTCTACCTCTTTAGGGTTATTCCTTAAATTGGAAATACTTTTCAATCCTCTCTTTCTTATATAACATTTTCCTTAAAATGTTATCTCATTACACTTATTTAAGTTTATTACAGGATTTTCACATGCAGAAAAACTTTTTGTTAAAGTTTGTAGCTGGAAATAAAAATCTGTGAGGGCATAACTGAAAACTAATAAACATTATTTTCTTTTACACCAAACCCATGAAACCAAGTTTTAAAAATTGCATGTTCCTCAACTTACCTTCTTCATCGATCAGTTAACTCTATATACTTAATGTACAAATCAACACTTGATGACTAACTTTTTAAAGATGCTGGCATCTATTCATGTAACAGACAATGATGGAGCTTTGTATATTTTTGGATATTGATATTAAATAAATCTTGGAAGGAACTGTCTCCAAGATCAATGTTATTTTTTTGTAGCCCTCAGACAGCTTCAGGAGGAGTAAAATATCAAGTTTGTCTGGGTCATACAATCTTAGTGAAGTCACCTTTATTCCACAGCAGATCTTGACTCACGCTCATCAATACTATATAAAAGCTCACCTCTTTTTATGAAATGTGCCACATGAACATATAGCTGAATTAATGCTTTGGCAACTTACTCAGAGCATAACTTTTTGCAAGGATGATGAGGTCAGACAGAAAACAGACACTTAATCAATTAAACAACATGAAGGTCATTAAATAGAAAAAGTCAGACCTGGAACCAAATTTGGAAACAGAAACAAATAAGGGTTGAAATTTTCTGCATAACAGATGAGTAAAATTTAAAGGATGAGTTAGGAAAATATATCAGAGTTCAAATGAATAGAGAAGATCCATCAAGATGGTGAGAGTAGCTGGGTCTGTGTTTATTAATAAAGCCAATGAGACATACGTTATATTAAATAGCCAAAGGGATGTTAATTTTAAAACATTCAGGTATGTGATTTTAGGTTTGCTTTTTTTTTGCAAGAGATTTATGTATATAATACCATTCCCTGAAAAGATACAGAAGTTCTATACAATAAATAAAGTTTTAATACATGCAAAGATTCCTTTTTACATTTACTTGATCAAGGTAGTAGTGGATAAGTATAATATAAGCCATAAAGTAAAAATTCCAAGATAGGAGCAAAGAACAAGAATTTAGTGAATGTGAAAGAGATTTTAAAAAAAGGTAATCATGATACAGAGAGAATCCTTAAAAAATTCATGGCATGTTTGACAGAGAAATGAAAATTCATGGTAAGTTTATGTGGAACATAAGTTTATGTGGAACTTATGTTATGAGTACCTAACTGAATTTTGAGTCCAAACTCAATTTCAAATTTTCAGATAAAGTATCTCCCAGAATTCAGTTAATCCTTTATTGTGACAGAAAAATAAGAATTCACAAAAATAAATCTTCTCCAACACTATCTGTATACATAACCCTGTATATAGAAATCCCAAGGAATCCACAATAAGCTATTAGAACTTATAAACAAGTTCAGCAAATACACAGAATACAAGGTCAATATAAAAATTAATTTCACATCTATATTCCAGCACTGAACAATCCAAAATAAAATTAAGAAACAATTCTATTGGCAATAGCATGAAAAAAGAATAAAATAAGTAAAAATCAATTCAACAGGAAATGGTTAAGAATTATACACTAAAAACTACAAAACATTGGTAGGTAAATTAAAGATCAAAATAGAGATACATTTCCTGTTTATGGATTAAAAGACTCAATATTTTTTTCAAGATGATAATTCCTTCTAGTTGATCTATAAGCCCAATGTAGTCTTTATAACTTCTTCCTTATTTCCCACTGAAAGATTAAAATCAAAATCTATCTAGTTTTTCTCTCCTTTTTTTTTGTTTTGTTTTTGTTTTCTCAATCCTAATGAGAGAGTCAGGTCTCTCTTTCTCCCTGGTGGATGAAGTCTGGGCTTTTCTTTCAGCAGCTACAGCTGATTTACCTCCCTCATCACATCTCAGAGATGAATTATTCTAATCAAAACTCTTTTAGTTGACATGTTCAGAGATTAAGGGGTCAAAAGCACATATAAAATTATTGTAGTACCAGCTTCAGTTTACAAAACTAACAAAAATTACTCAAGAATAAATTCCTTTTAAAATGCTTCAATTTGACCAACAAATAATGAGCAGCTACTCTAATAGAGTACCAGACAATAAGCGCTAGACACCAGATAGTGAGCAATAAGACAGAAGTGACCCCCTGCCCCCATGGAGTTTATGGTCTAAACTGATCATCAAGTTCTAATATGCAAAACTAAATTCAATAGTTTACCTTTTTGTCCTAGTGATTCAAGGATAGATGGAATTTCAGATGCATTGTTTTTTTTCATTTTGTTTTCATTGACTTTCAAGCAGAAACAAGGTACTGAAATGTTACTTACAGAGAGATGCCTAATAAATTTTGGTTGTCAAAAAGTTTGTACCCTAAAAGGAATATAGATAGAAATTGTAAGGAGCAAGGAAAACTTAGACCATGAGAAAACAGGAACTGGTTACGTCCCAAGGTACAGGAGGTTACTGAACGAACATCTTACCCTCCTGCCTTGTGCGAGAACAAAGGATTGTAAAACAGATGCAACCTAACATGTCTGGTTTGTAAAGCTACCACTGTTGAGCCGATGCCCAACCCTGTTCCCGCTCACGGTCTTTGTAAGCGAATAGCAAACTGCCACATCTGCTTCTGTATAATGCTTACTTGCCTGCACATATATATAAGGACTTAGCTGTAAGCGCTCTGCGCAACTCTCATCAGCAGCCCTTGCGGGTACCGTGTCTCTGGACACTTTGAGAGTTCGCCCCTGCACAGGTAAAACTTGGCCAATAAAGTAACATCTTTGAAACCCTGAAAAGTCTCCGGCATCTGTTCTCGCGGTTGCTGAATGCAACAGAAATGTTAACCTTTCAACTGTGTGACCTATAAGGCTCTCTAGAGGCTGTTAGTATGCTAGGTTAAAATGCCTTTCTTTTCTCCATTTATAAAGGAACAGCAGAAGGAAATGAGCAACAGTAAACCAAATATTTTGTTTCTTAGTTTTGTTAAAAATTATCAATCTAAAATTTATCTACACAATTGATTAACAATTGCTTTTTCTTGGAACAATGTTTACTTTGTTCTTTCTGACATAGCATTTAAGTTAATATTTTTAATATGCAATTTTAATAATGTATTTTGTTTTTGTTTGGTTTTGTTCTGCTTTGGTAGGACTGCTTTTAGGTCATGGGTGTGAAAAAATCTTTATTTTCTCTTTCAGTGAGAAGAATCTCATTAAAGCTACTAAAGAAAAGGGTAACAAAATCTACACTGCTGTATAGGAGAGGAGCAGAGAATTGTCTGGGTGTTACTTTGCTTTTAAAAGAAAGATGACCTATCTATCAAAACATCCATGTTTAGGTTTAAGAACCGAAATTCAAAGATTTTTCAATCAACCAATTAAGATACACATGAAGTGAAAAGGAGAAAGAAAAATGAGAATGTAATGAGAAGAGGGAAAGGAAAGTCAAACAGATGAATATACAGAAAGATAAAGGAAGAAATGAATGCTCTGTCCACTAAAGGACCCGGAAGGTCAAAGACATGGATACAAATATATGGACATAAAGAAAGTCTATTATAAGTATTTCAGAAATTGACTCATAGAGAGCCCTGGAGAAAAAAATAAACAAATAAAAAGGCACATATTCAAACACAAAAAGAAATATTAAGAGAAAACTCTAAAGACTAATAGACATATCCTACAAAATGCAGACAATGTTTTGGTAATTGAGGAATTAAATAGTACATGGATTGTTAGTACTGCTACATCTGACCTTCTGAATAAAATTGCTTCTAGAATAGTTTATGTTAAAAGCTAACCTTTTACGTAAGCTTATGATACTGTTAAGGGCAAATCCAGATGGCGTTGGGGAGTCCTGATATGTTGGTGCAGTTCAATTTCTTGATAGAAGGAGGGCAGTGTTTTCTTTCTGTAAAATAAAAATAATTTTAAACTAGTAAAAACATTAAATCAATTCATACAAACTAAAGAGAAACTTTGTAGCCACACAATTGTGTATGGGGGCAGTGCTGCTTTGTGGAATTATAGTGATATTAGATGAACTTAATAGGGTTAGATGTACAATAAGGGAACAAAGGTTCCCTACGTACATACATATATTCAATGTGGGAAGAAGGAATCAGGACAAGGACACAATGTGTTTGTGTACATACAATCATAAAAAGGACCTTTCCCCACTGACTAAGGATATAAGGAAAATTTAAAAAAGATAGCATGTAAACTTGGTAATTAATACTAAGGAGGAAAGTGAAGAAAGGAGCTAAGTCATCTCTCTCCTGAAGCAAGAGGAGGAAAAAAAGGACATGACAAATGAGGTAAGTTCTAAATGTACCCTACACAAATTCCCCCTACATGTGTTCTCTTTAAATATATTTCCTAATGTTTAAATTTGGGAGTTTTAAAAATAATTTTATTTAAAATATTTTAATCTTTATGTCAGATGGTTTGCATATGCCTTTGTGCTTTCCCCAACTCCTGTTACATAAGTTGGATCCTATATAACTCAACAAGAGATCATATCAGATTGGACCAAAAAAAAGTCTGTTTCATAGCCCCTACTAAGTCATATTGCATTCTTCTTAATTAATCCCTTACTATCTGTCATATACATCATCATGCAAGTAACATGTATTCCCATGGGCACAGCCTTTAGCCTGGGAACTGAATATAATTTAAATATCAGTCTTGCTTCTCCAGAATTTTATACTTAACTTTCCTTCCAAATTATCTTATGTCACCCTCATGAAAGAATCTACTCCTGATTAAACACTTTTTGCTATAGAACTTTATGAATGTTTTTCCCATTTGTTTCATAATAAATAATGAAGATATAGCTATTACTATATATAATACAATCATTGAACATACAACTTTTATGTACATATCATTTCAAATGTTTGAGGAAATCCTCAGTGCTTTAACTTCTGTGCAGAAGTGGTATATAGATTTCATATCAGATGATACCTCTAACCCATGAGTCATGGCTGCCTTAAATGTTGTATTGAGAAAGATCATGATGCTTTATTTAGGCTAATTGGTGACTGAGGGCTATTAGAAATGCCTGCCTTGGGTGTGGGAAGGGCAGAGTGTTAGCATAGGTAAGAGAAATTAGCCATTTAGTCTTATTGTTAAGTGACAGTCAGACACAAGACAAACAGGTATAGTATTAAGCTAACCATTTATAAACCAAAAAACATATTTTTTAAACTAAATCACAACTAGTTAGAGGCAGTGAAATGTATCTCCATGAAAGTGCCTGATTCAAGTGTGGATTGGAACCTTTTATGGTTACGAGTTTCTAAAGTAAACTAGTTGTTCCAATCACTAAGTACATATTAGCATCACCTTGGAAGATATTAAAAATACCAATGCCCAAGTCCTGTCTCAGATTAATTAAATCATAATTTCTCTGGAAGGGACCAAGGTTTCATTAACATTGAAAAAATATCTTCCCAGTCAATTCTGATGCTGGGGAGTGTAAGTGAACCTGTGTTGGATTTTCCTTCCCTCTGCCTTGATTCTGGATAACCCTGTAAAGACTTCTGAACCTCAGAATATTCTTTAGCTGCTCTGAAAAAATATCAAACAATACTTTAAAAGGACTAACTTGACACATAAAGCAAAAGATTTTTTGTTTGTGTTTTTTTATTATTGGAATTTATAAAAGTGCTTTTTGCCATTGTTTTTTTTTTCATATTCAAGAGAAAAAAGTTAAAGCACAAAGAGACAAAAATAATGAACCAAATACCTAATTCCAAATAACATTGATATTAGAATTTGGTGTCCTCACCTGCCCTCTAAGTCTAATTCTCACTAGTAAGTCTGATTTTATGCCAGATTAAATACTGCTGAAAAGTATAGGGTAAGGGTACGCAAATGGACACACACACACATACACACAATGACCTTCTGTTCCCTGTAGACATTTGGAAGTTGTCAGCAGCAGCATAATGACAGTCCTAATTATTAAAATTACTCTTGTGTGCAGAGCACATTAGAATTAGATGCCAACAGGCATGCAATATATTAACCACAACACAGTCTTTTCCTTTTTTTTAAAAATGAAATCCTAGTTATATTCCATGGGTTTTTATCAAAACACCTCTCATCACCCAAGTGATGTGCACCTTCTCACACATTCTAAAGAAATTACCAATAAATCCTGATTTCAAAAGAATTGGAAAGCCCTAATGATATATTTTGTTACTCAGTTTAGTCAAGTTTATTTCCTTACAACTACAACTATAAAACCTAATACAGTCTCAACTTCTCATATTTTTTAATATAGAATCATATTTTCACTAATTCTCAAAGTCTTTACAGTGAGACAAAGACATCATAATTAAATTTGGCAATCCTTAACCTGTTTTCTTTTAGGTCTCAAGTAGAGTTATCCCTTGACCTTTAAGAAATAATCGTATATTCTCTATTCCAATATGGACATGTAAATACATAATTGTTTTAGGCAACACAAGTTGAAATATTCTGTATTCTAACATGGGATTCTAAGGATTATAGAAAATGTCAAATAGACAAGAGATACAATGTAGAAAAAAAGGGGACTATTTCATATTGCTTCAGGAAAAGAAATCAGGACCAATGAGTGGCAGTTACATGGAAGCAAATTTCAGATCATTTTATAAATAGAATGAAAAATCAGACCTGACTAAAATGAGTCATCTTATTTAGCATGCCTAATAAACTTGTGGTTGGTTCTCAGTATGTCCAATCTGGGAATTCATCATTTTTAAAAATGATAGAGTTATAAATAAGAGATGGTATGAAGGTACTAAGTTCTCAATTTCCTCCCTACCCACAGAGGGAATGTCAAACTCTCGTTCTCAGACACAACCAAGCACCAGCCCCAGCAAAATCATTCCTTTCTCTAAAGGATAGACTGCCTCTGAGCCAGTAAGGAGAGGTAATTAAATGGTTGCATTTTTAAATGCCTACCCTTCCAGTTCCCAGGCAACCTTCTGTTGGGGCCAGATAACCAAAATAAAGTACATATCAAATCTTTATCTCAGGGCACAGAAGCAGTAAAACAAAACATAAAACACCAACAAACATGGCTATTTATTGTGTAAGGAAACTAAATTGCTTCAATTTCTGTCATCATATTTTCTCTGTGCTTGAATCAGTGAAGTATATAAATTAAATGTAGTCCTTTGTTAGATTAAAAATATATGTATTATATAATATAATACAATAGTAATCCTAACTAATGCAACGTAGCTTTGATCCTGTCTGAAAGAAAAAATATTTGTTTGGTATAAAGAACATTGAATAATTTATGTAATATTTAATAATGTAGTAAACTGGGGAGAATTCAGAAAGACATTCTAAATAATCTAAATTAGTTTCATGCTGTAGTATTCCATATAAGCTGATACCCTAAAAACTGTTAGCATGGGCAATTAAAAAGGAGAAATACTATCTAATTTGGAAATTAAGTGAACAATAAAAGTTGCTTTACTTGGAGTAATAAATTATCAGATTTTTAATCATGCAACTTAGATTGCAAGAACTTTTCTTTAAAAAATTAATAGATTAGGATTTATAGTTATGTTGTCATAAACTAAGCATTGCTGTTCCCTCTGCTAAAAAGAAACTGACCCAAAATGGAGTCACTGGTTGTAAGCCCTACCAGGACTTAATAACTAACAACTGAAGTTTAAGCCTCTCCCAAGAATGGAATTTTAAAGTAATCATTCTAGAATATCCCTTAGGGATACCCCTTAGGGAAGATGACCTTGCCTGAAGTAACCACTCTTTTAACTTCCTATTCTATCATCTTTCTCCCTATAAAAACCTGTTTTATATATTGCCTCAGAGCACCTTCTATTGACTAGATGGAAAGCTGCCCAATTCATGAATAATTCAATAAAGCCAGTCAGATCTTTAAGTTTACTCAGTTAAACTTTTGTTATTTAATACCTCTATGCCTGGAAGTTTACAAAGAGTAAATGTGTTAAATGTCTATGATTCAGTGATATGGTATTGAAGTGTCTCTGGAGCAAGAAATTTAGAAGTATAATAGTTTTCATTCAGCCTCATAGTAATAACAATGTATTACTGATCTCCCTGTGTCTTAATTTTGATGCTATTCTGACCTGTTTATCTGAAGTTTGAAATGCTTTAGGGTCTTCTTATCTCAGCCATGTGCTGATCTTAAGCTTGTAAATCTGTAAGGAACAATTTGACTAAAAAGGAAGATGCAAAAACTATAAATGATAAGCAAATGCAAGTGGCATTTTGTTGAGTCCTTCTGGTTTCCATTCCTCTGTGACTGGTTCAAGTCTTTACCACCCTATTTAATCCAAGCCTTCCAGAGAGCCGCAAGGCTAACTTTGCCTTGTGTGTTTATGAATTTTGGCATAGATTCATGTTAGGGCATCTCAATGGAACTTAAGTCTAATGGGAAAATGTTACACTTTCAGGTAATCACACCTACCAAAGCAATTCAAGTTGTAGGGACAAAGGAAATATTACACCTCTAAAATCTGACATTAGAGCTTGTAAAGCAAGCTCTATACATTAATGAGTCTGCTAAAGTCAGACAAAATTTGCAAAGAATTATACCCACAGTCCTTCACTAGTCTGGTAGAATTAAATGAGATTATACGTGAAAATTGAATCTTAAACTTTGGCACAGTAGATGCTGAATAAATGTTGGTTTCTTGCTACCTTTCCTGTTCCCTTTCTACTTTTATTATTTCATTTGAATATAGCAGTACTCTTATGCAGGTAATATTTTTCTCAGTTTACAAATGGGGACATGGAAATTCAAAGAGGTTAAAGAAAATTTCCCTAAATCATACCATGATAAATATCAGATTCAGTTCTACCCAAGACCACCTGATACTACCACATCACTATATTTCTAATAAAATATGACACCATTCTCATTGTGTTCACCCTACAGAGAATCAAGAATAGGGATACATTCTCAGGTGATACTGAACTCCTGCTATATTAGTAACTTGAGCTCATCTTTCTGATCAATTTTCTCTATAATCTGGACTGTGAAATAAAAATCATATTCCACTGTAAAAGAATATTATAGTGTTGTTAGATAATTTTAAATCAGTAAATGCTTACCTAACTGGTGTGACTCAGTGGGTTGGGCATCATTCTGTAAACTAAAAGGTCACCAATTCTATTCCCAGCTGGGGCACATGCCTGGGTTGTGGGCCAGGTCCCCAGTTGCAGGCATGCAAAAGGAAAACAATTGATGTTTCTCTCCCTCTCTTTCTCCTTCCCTTCCCCTTTCTCTAAAAATAAAATAAATAAATTCTTTAAAATCAGTAAATGCAATTAATTGTGAGAAATTTAGGGAGAAAAAAAAGAAAAAAGACATTATCCATAGTTCTGTCATCTAAAAAACTACTGTTACTATTTTGTTATATGGCCTTCTATTCTTTTACATTAGTATAAATTTAAGTATTTATGTATTTTTTTTACAAAATTAAGATTATAATTTTGAGGGGATAGACATGATTTTTTCTCTTAGAAAATCAGCTGGAAATCTTTGAACACATAATTTTTAATGAATCCATTGTTTTTTGTTATATAGAAATTATGTAATTGCCTTACAGAATCCCATAATTGGGTCTGTGTTGGTCATTTCTACTTTAATACTAAGTGCCATTTACTATTCATTTGTCATCTCATCTAATCCTCTTAATTTCACAGTAATTTTTCATTGAATACCTACAACTCCACAAAAAAGAAGACATTTTAAATATTTTCCATTCTAAATGTGAAGAAAAAGAATCCAGAATTTATAATATTCCGCCTTTTAAAAATATCCTTTAAAAATCTTTATATTTATATCCTTACTGATATAGTCATGTATCCCTTAATGACAAAGATGCATGCATTCTCAGAAATGCATCACTAGACAATTTTGTCAATGTACAAGCAACATAGAATGCACATACACAAGCCTAGATGATATAGCTTATTACCTAAGCTATGTGATATAGTCTATAGCTATAGGCTACCCACTTATATAGCATGTTACTCTATTAAAAACTGTAGGCATTTATATGTATTCATGTACCTAAATGGTAAGTACTTGTTTATTGAAGCGTATCTAAACATACAAAAAATACAGTAAAAAATGTAGTATATAGTATTTTTATACATCTGACAATGCAACAGGTTTGTTTATACCAAGATCACCACAAACACTTTGCTACAATGTTACAATGGCTACAGTGTCACTAAGCAATAAAAATTTTTCAGCTCTATTTGAATGTTATGGGACACCTTCATTCATCTGAAATGTCATTATGCGGGACACGACTATACAAGTGTACTTCTGATTTTCTTAGGATGTGTTACACAGTAGATATATACAAGCAGTTTTCTCAAGATATTGTACTTTACCAGAAGTTTGAGAGGCTCTGTTTCCTTGGATTGTTATATTATTTATAATTTTAAAATATTTTATTAAGTGAGAAGCAAATTTTCTACTTTGTTATTTATAGGATAATAGAAAATGTGTATACATATATATTGGTCTCTGCCCCTGGTTCCTGTCACAAAGCTCCTAAAAACCACTGTAATTTTCATGTGATAAGAATATTAGGACCATTTCTTGTTACAATATTTGTCTTTGACCCCTTCCCTAACATAGGGCTCTGAAAACCCTAGAAAATTTCTAAGAAATAAAAGTACTAAGTACATCTTTTGTTCTATAAGCCTACCCAGGATGGGTTCTGGATGGCTCCTTTATGGGGACTGGTCACTAGAAAGAATAGGCCATGATTAGAAGCCTGGAATTTTCAGCCTCACCATTCGTTCTACAGTGAAGGAAGAGGGGCTGGAAATGGAGTTAATAATTAACATGTCTCTGTGATAAGCTTCCGGGTTGAAGAACACATCTACCTACTTAGATGGTCGCACACCCCAACTCCATGGGGACAGAAGCTCCTGCACTCAGGACCCTCTCAAACCTCGTTCTATAAATCTCTTTATTGGACTGTTCATCTGTATCCTTTTTCATATTCTTTAATAAACCGGAAAACCTACTTCTGATTTATAGCCAAGTTGGACAGAAGTTGTGGATAAATTAGGAACTCACTGCTTGTGATTGGCATCTGAAATAGGGTGGGAACAGTCTTGTAATACTGAATCCTTAACCTGTGGGATTTCCCACTATCTCTGAGTACAAATACAGGTGAAACATTGAGTTTTTCTAACTCAGTATTGTATCTAGGTTCCTGCCTTTATCAGTGAAACACATTTTGTTAAGTCTATTGGCCCTTTGTCTTTATTTGTCTGTTAATAACCTATTCATGTTATTTGACAGATTTCCTCTATGGTGATTATCTTTTTATTATCAATCTTAAAATTTTCTTACAAACTAGTTTTTTTAAGTATTTGTTATATATGTTGTAAATAGCTACCACTTCTATGTTGGAGCTGTGGGATTATTAATCACATTTCTTATCCTTTATACCACATATTCAGAAAAATGCCTATGTATACATTTCTATTTTGAAAAATGTTAAATCCACTGAAAGTCTGAGAAGAGCAGGAAAAAATCTGCATGATTCACCAACTGCTAACATTCTAACATACCTTTTTTCTATCTACACACACATACACACTCACAGACACACACATATAATACCTGCCTTTTGCCAAACTTTCCAGAGTGTGTTGAAGATATTATTACATTTAACCCCTTAATAATCAGCATGCATCTTGTAAAAAGAGAAAAATATTTCCTATAAAACCACATCATCATTATCACGCCTTTAAAAATCAATCAAAATACTATTATCTGACACCCATATACACATTTTACCAACCATCCTCAAAATATCTTTTCAGGGTCCAGTGGTCATCGCATTTGACTATATAATGTCTCTTCAGTTCCCTCATCTGTGTGTTTCTTTAATCTTTTACAATACAAAGGATCCAGCTCAATCAACTTGTAGAATATCCTGCTTTCTAGATATATCTGATAAGTTTTTCATTATTAGATTTAGGGCAAGCAAACTGATCTGTTAAGAGCATGCATAGGCAATTAGACATACTTCCCAATGCATTAAATCATGAGTAAGTGCCTGCTAAAAAGTAAATTAAATTAAATTCCACAAGGCGTCTTGGGGTTAATATACTACCAGTTTTATTAACCAAACGGTTCCTCAGGAATACTACATTAAAGAATATATGCTTGAAAGTTGCTAAAAGACCAGATCTTAAATGTTTTCATCATGAAAAAGAAATGATAATCATAATGTGATGGAGGTGTTAGCTAACTCTACAGTGGTAATCATATTGCAATATATATGTGTATTAAATAAATACATTTTACATAATTGTATATATCAATTATATTTCAATTAAATAGATAAATTTTAAATTAAAATATACATAGCTTGGACCAAAAACCAAAATAGGGATACCTATTTTTACCTATGAAAATGTATCAGTTCATCCTATTCAGCCTACCACAAGGGCCTAAAAATTTGACAAATCATGTACCCTTATCCCTACTCACAATTATATGGATTTCATAAATATACAACTTCAAAAGCAGATTTTAATATCCAAGTTCTTTCAAGCATACATAAATATTTTCTAATAATTGATGCATACCCAAAAAGCAGAAATGAGCATAGACAATATGTTCTTCTAAGAAAGGAAGGTAAAGACTAGAATATATGAATGAGTGAGGCCACTCTTCCTTTAGCAGAAGGGTCCAAAAGGATAATTCCAATGCTATCCCTTCTGGGGAATTAGAAGACCTTTCCCCCTTCTAGGAGGTAAGAAGAACTGCCTCTATAACACAGTGAACTATTGCATTTTAATTTTAGTCATGATAAATTCTTAAAAAATACACATACAGAAGACCCGTAAGTCATGAATTTTACAGCAAAATCAAACAATATATTATTTATGATTTATTCATTTACTTAATTCTGATAAAACCATTACCCATCTGAAGATAAAAGGCATATTTATCATCTTGTTGTTTATGATTTTTTTACACCAAACCATTTATTTCATTTCAAATTTAATTTTATATACAGGATATGTTATATTACCCTTTCTCTTGGGTCATTCTTCTGTGTTGTCAAATAGAAATATATGCAAGCCATGTATCTCAGTTCAAACATTTAATCACCACATTAAAAAAATTAAAAAGAATATGTGAGCCCGGGCTGGTGTGGCTCAGTGGATTGAGCACCGGACTGTGAAGCAGAGGTTCGCTGGTTCGATTCCCAGTCAGGACATATGCCTGGTTTGCAGGCCAGATTCCCCAGTGCAGGGAGCATGAGAAGCAACCACACGTTGACGTTTCTCTCCCTCTCTTTCTCCCTCCCTTCCCCTCTGTCTAAAAATAAATAAATAAATAAATAAATAAATAATCTTTTAAAAAGTATATGTGAAATTGATTTTAATAATGTATTTTATTTAACCCAATCTTCCCCAAATATTGTCATTTTAACATTTAACTAATACTAAATTATTAGTGAATAATTTTATAGTCTTTATTCATTACAGTATCTAGACTAGGTCTAACATGGAATCGTGCATGCTAAGCCACATCAGTAAACTGAAAGTTAACAAAGTCTCTACACCCAGCTCTCTTCAAAAAGGAATGCTTGGGCCAGTCAATAATCACATTCCTGCTCAGCACAGTTCATCTGCCCTGGCTCCAAGAATTCCTTTTATTCCATATATTGAAAGTAACCCTGCTTTAACCAATCATCGAATGCCTAGTAGAACTTCCTTGTTCCTGTTCATTTTGATCTATAAAACCCATCCACTTTTTATAACCCTTTGAAGTCTCTTTCTATTTTCTAGATTGGATGCTGTCCAGTTCACAAATCACTAAATCAATGCCAAGTAGATCTGAAATTTTATTTTAAAAATACTAAGTCTTTGAAATCTAGAGTGTATTTTACACTTATAAACATCTTATTTCAGATACTACAAAATCATCAATACTTACCATGCACTTAGATTTAGTAAATCTACCTTTGAAAAGGTAGATTGGCATACCCCAGTTTTCCAAGGTTTAAAATTTTCTCTAAATTGGCTAGTGTGGCTTCGTAGATTGAGTGCAGGTCTGCAAACCAAAGGGTCACCAGTTTGATTCCATCAGGGCAACATGCCTGGGTTGCGGGCCAGGTCCCCATTGGGGACATATGAGAGGCAATCACACATTAATGTTTCTCTCCCCCTCTTTCTTTCTCCCTCCCTTCCCCTTTCTCTAAAAATAAATAAATAAAATTTTCTATTAAGTGAATTAAGTATCATGTTTTTTTATTAGAATTAAATTAATTTAAATGATATATAATTTAAAATGTCATTCTTCAATCACACAATCCACATTTCAATTTCCCAATAGTCTCATAGGGCCTGTTGGTACACTGTCAAACAGGACAGCCAAGAGAATCCATATCTGCTTAGTGGTTGAGCAGAGATTCAATTTTGTAAATCTCTTTAGTATAAAGTTCTTACCATGTACTTTTCTTAGTGACACTCAGAGTTCAAGCTAATGAAAACTTCAACTTTTGGTGGAAACAAGGCAGGAATGATAGAGAGATAGATAGATGATAGATAGATAGATATGCTAAAATTTATAGTAAATTTTATCACTTGTAGACCTTATAGAATATCTAGAATTGGAAAAAGCAAGCTAGTTTGCTTCAAAAGTAGGAGAACGTTGACATTTGGTATGGGCCATGCAAGAACTATACCTTTAAAATGTATTTCAATCTAACCTCATTCTTTAATGTTTTCTTCATTAGTGTTAATAAAGTGAAAATTTTATCCTAATTATGATAAGTTAGATTTCTCATCAATTAAAAATGATTAATAAGCATAAAATTAAATTGTATATATAAGGATATTTGCAGTGAATAATTTAAAGTAACAAAACTTATCTCTTTTTTCAATTATATTTTATTATTTACACTATTAGAGTTGTCCCAATTTTTTTGCCCTTTGCTCCCCACCACCCACCACTCCCACTCCCTCAGGCAATTCCCACAACATTGTTCATATCTATGGGTCATAACACATAAGTTCTTTGGCTACTCTATTTCCTACACTGTACTTTACATCCCCAAGGCTATTCTGCAACTACTTATTTGTACTTCTTAATCCCCTCACCTCTTCCCGAATTCCCTTACACTCCCCTCCCATCTGGCAACCACCAAAACACTCTTCATATCCATGACTCTGTCACTGTTCTTCCTGTTTGCTTAGTTTGTTCTTTAGATTCAATTATTATTAGATATGTATTTATTGCCATATTATTGTTCATAGTTTTGATCTTCTTCTTTCTCTTAAATAAGTCCCTTTACCATTTTATATAATAATGGTTTGGTGATGATTAACTCCTTTAATTTTTCCTTATCTGGGAAGCTCTTTATCTGCCCTTTGATTCTACATGGTAGCTTTGCTGGGTAGAGAAATCTTAGCTACTGGTCCCTGCTTTTCATGACTTTGAATATTTCTTGCCAATCTCTTCTAGTTTACAAAGTTTCTTTTGAGAAATTATCTGACGGTCTTATGGGAACTCACCTATAGGTAACTAACTGCTTTTCCCTCACTGCTTTCAAAAGTTTCTCTTTATTTTTAACATTTCACATTTTAATTATGATGTATCTTGGAGTGGGCCTCTTTGCATCTATCTTATTTGGGACTTTCTGTGCTTTCTGGACTTGTATGTATTTTCTTCACCAAATTAGAGAAGTTCTCTTTCATTATTTTTTCAAAGAGATTTTCAGCTTCTTGTTCTTTCTCTTCTCCTTCTGGCACCCCTATGATGTGCATGTTGGAGCACTTGAAGTTGTCCCACAGGCTGCTTACACCATCTTAATTCTTTTGGGATTTTTTTTCTTTTTGTTGTTGTGATGGCTTGTTTTTTGTTTTTTTTTTTTCTGCTTCCTTATATTCCAAATCACTGATTTGATTCTCAGCTTCATACTACTGTTGTTTCCCTGTAAATAGTCTTTTATTTAAATTAGTGTATCCTTCATTTCTGACTAGATCTTTTTTATTCTGTTAAAATCCTCACTAAAAAGCTTGAGCATTCTTATAAACACCATTTTGAACTCTGCATCTGGAATATTGCTTACCCACTTTTGTTTAGATCCTTGGGTCATTTTTCTTTGTCTCCCTGTGTTTGTTTTTGTGTATTAGGTAGAGCTGCTACTACTTCCTGTCTTGGTAGTGTGGCCTAATGTAGTAGGTGTCCCGTAGGGTCCAGTGTCACAACCTCCCCTATCACCCAAGCTGGGTACTCAAGGTGTACCCTTCATGTGAGCTGAGTACACCCTCCTCTGTACTTGAGGCTCAGTTGCTATTGGCAGGTCAATGGGAGGGACTTTATGAAGCCCCTCAGCTGCAAGGATTGGTTGTGACCACTGACCACCAAACTCTGTCCCTTGTGAAAGGTCAGCTGTGCAGAGGCAGAGTGGTAGTGCTCCAGTGTGTTCTGTAGCCCTCCACTTGCCGATGCTGGAGATTCCCTGGTGTTGCAGGCCAAGGTTACCCCCAAACTGGTGTTTTTCCCAAGGCCACCCTGCATGAGCTGGCTGCCAATCTGAGATGGCTGCCAGTTGTGCTGTGGTTGCAGATTCCTAGGTAAAGGAAAATTGTGGCTCTTGGTGGGTTGCTGCTAGTGCCATGCCTGGGACCACTTAGCAAGAGGTTATGGGGACTTGGGGTTTACTGAGGCTGGCTGTTGCTTGTTGGAAACGATTTAGGAAGTTGTAAAGCATGAGCCAAGAAGCCAGCCATTCATATGGAAAAACTACAGTTAACAGCTATAAGTTGGGTGGAACAGAAGTTCAGGGGATCTCCAGGGTAGGGTAAACAGCGTTAGCCACATTGATGGAGTCTCAGGTATGGCACCAACCTGCTAGCTCTGTGCCTCTGTGGTGGGGAGAGCTCAGAAAAGGGACAATGGCTTTTGCCTACCTTTCTGTCTGGGGAAAAGTTGTCCCCCTAACTCTCACCTTGATGCCAGACACTTCAGTTCTTCCCTGTATGCCATGGTGCCTTTTAAGTCACTACCCTAGTGCTGGAGCCCAGAGAAAGTAAGTCAGAGCAAATGAGTCTGTGTGGGGGTTCTTTAAGAGGAACTTCTTAGGACTCTAGAAGTTTATTCCACTGACTCAATTCCTGCTGGTTTTTGTAGCCAGAAATTATGGGGACTTATTTTCCTGGCACTGAAACCCTGGACTGAGGACCTCATGTGGGGCTGGGACTCCTCACTCCTGAGATATCCTTCCTGAATTTTTATCCTCCACACATGGGTATGGGACCAGTCTGTTAGCACATCATCACCCTTCTTACCAGTCTGAATGGATGTGGTTTCTTTAATTTCATAGCTGTCAGACTTCCATTCAAATTTATTTCTGATGGTTCTATTTGTTGGTTGTTCCATAATTTAGTTGCATTTTTAATGTGGTTGTGCAAGGAGGCAAGACATGTTTACCTATGCTGCCATCTTGATTGGAAGTTCAAAAACTTCTTTTTCAATACTGCACCACAAATATTTATAATTTTAAACTCTAAATATGTCTTTCCAAATCAACCGTTAAAACAGGAAATAAGTTCATTTTAAGAAAACAAACATTTCATTTCATTGCTCTTTGTTTTGTTCCATGTCTTTGAGTGTGACTGTAACATTTTATAGATGGGTAATGGTGGGCACCAAAATTCATGTAATACATCACCACTGTGGTGAGAACTCATTATGAAGTTAAATTTTTGTCTTTCAAACCAGGGAGTAATCAAATGGCAGCATTTGACAATTATTAAATTCATACTTAGATATTACATGTTACAATGAATGGGAACAGGGGAAAAGATATAAGAATAAAATGTTAAACTTGTAGAAAACATTTCATATTTAACCTAAAATGGCAAATTTTAAAGTTAATAACTAAAGTCTATATTTTCATGGACAATCATTTTGAAGACTTATTGAAAAGTTGTCAATCAGGCACAAAGGCAAATTCTTTTAAAAAACTTTAGTGGCAGGAGAGCCTCCTGAATGGACCAGGTGTTCACATTGCAATAAATCATGGAAGCAAATATGAGCTTCTGTAACTAGCCATCACTTTTAATGTCAGATTCCCAGTGATTTTCATGTGTCTTCATTGATTTCTGCATGCAGTGCAAAGAAACAGACCCTTTCCATTAATAGCTGTAGGAATAAATCACTATAGAAAAGAAAACCCTCTCAATTTGGAAATATGCAGGAATGGGTCATCTTTAAGATATTCTAAACTTTGGAATTTGATAAAATTACTGCCACAGTATAATTTTCATGACTTCACTCACAAAGCCTTCTTTTTGAAATCAGTGAACTACACTTTCCTGTGAAATAAAATGAATACTCATATGTGTTTAGTCCTTTTGTGACAAAATTTAGATTCTTTCTCTTGGAAACTTTCAAGTTTGATTTACAACTTAGTTCAGATCGGATTTCTCAACTGCTGTTGGGTAAAAGGACTCTTGTTACGGATAATAGTTTTAATTCTGGCTCCAACAACAGGCCTAGAACAGCTAAAGTAAATAATCCCAATGTATTAATATTTGTCACAGAAGTTAGATATTATCATTGGTTTTGTGACTGTTCCTATAGCAAAGAACAATTTGAGTTTTTGTCATTTCATCAATAATATGAATGTTACATATTCTAATATACAATTAAGACAAAAACCACTCACTCTACTAGGAAATGGAACAAGATAGAAGTCTAAAAAATCTGAAGAAAACAAAATAATACAAAATAATGTTGTGACTAAATAACTTGATACTTAAATTATATCCAACTTGCATACAGTATTGTGCATGTGTATGACAAATTGTCCTAAGAATATTTTTTGTCACTTCACAGTCTGCTAAATATGCTATTTTTCATTTGCCTCATTTTCTATAATTTGATAATGAGGGAATTGAGAAAATATATTCTAGTTAGCAAGCTTTCATTTGTACTTCGCCAACTAGACATTTTCCTCAATCTTTGAAGTGATAGAAAGAAATCATTTTCATGTGTAACAGAGACACATGATTTTGCAGGGAACATCATGTTGCCTAAACCAACCCTGACAATGAGCAGCTAATTTGAATAGCTAGTTAATTTCTGCAAGCAGCCTCTTCCATGTTCTCAAAAAAGGGCTTTGATTGGAAGAGGAGGAAAAACAGAGGAGGGGAAGAGAGGCAAATTCGGAAATAGAGTGGATAACTGCTGATGCACTGCTAATCAGAAAGGGCACTCCATTCATATTATGGACCCATTGTGATAATAAAATTGGAATAAAATTGCCTACCCAAACCACTTGAGACACTCTGCATCTTTAATTTTTAAAGTTATGAAGACACTTGACACAGAAGGGGATCAATTATCATGAGTTTGCGTGCAAATACTTACTTAAGCAAAGCAGTGGGTCAGAGTCAGTATGAAAATTGCAGGCTTGCAGCAATGTAATGGCAACTAATTACACTGTTCCAGGGCCCCTTTCCAACGGTCTCATTTGGTGGTAATGGTCATGGCTAATTTATTTTGAATCAATTTCAGGAGTCTGAAGTTGTTTGTACATTTGCTAAAGAAAACTGGTTCTGATAATGAATCTACCAAAACATGAAAACAAAAAGGAGTCCTGTTAGCTTGTTATGTACTCAAACCTTTGAGATGAATAGCTCAACACCATTTAATAATGGCAAAGAGATGTCTGATTGCAGATAGAAGCAGCTTCCAGATCACAGTGGCCCCTCTCAGAGTGGGCAAACTTGAACACATACAGTTTGGGAGATGAGATTTTTGACTGTCTCCCCTAAATGGGGCAGTTAATGAAGTTTTTCTATTTCAGATAGAATAAAGTTTATAGGGTGCTTTTCTCTATGTTAACAATAGTTTTGAAGGCATACTCAGGCACTAGCACGGTTTTGGATTAACAAGGTAAATTCAACTTTTATTTTTTTGTTCTTTATCTAAAACTACCTATCTTAAACTTTTATCTATCTAAGAATAATCAAGATTTAGTGGGAAAGTCTTTGCTCTTCTTTTTTGTTTCATCTTCACATAGTCTCTTGAAGGATTAATATTTCCATAGCATCAAGTATGAGAAGAAAACCCCAACAAACTGGTCTGATAGACAAGGAAAATTAACTTCATTATCAAGTTCAAGAAAATAAGCCATTAGAAGCTAAATGAGTCCTCTATGGACAAAACTAGGGGGCTTGGAAATGGGAGGGAGTAAGGGAGGGATGGGTGGGTGGGCTGGAATGGGAATAAAGGATAGAAACTGTACTGAATAAACTAAAATAAAAAATAAAAAAAGGAAAAAAAGAAGCTAAATGAGCACCGTCAGATTTTTAGTGAATGATAAAAAAAATAAGCAAACTTACTTATTGCTTATATTTCCCTTAGGGAAAACCTACATCTCTCTCACCCTATTCCCTGTGTGAAAACTACCTAACTAAACATGATTTATGTAAAGTGTTCCCTTTCTTTTTTCTATTTCTCATCTCAGCAGTTTGCCCAATAAAAGAAGTGAAATTAGTAATGAATTGCTTTCTTTTCCTGTTCTACCAAATGTACTGCTTTAAAATATATTGAAAAATTAATTCATTACATATAAAAATAAATTCTAACCATGGTATTTCTCTAAATCTATTCCAAAGGATATCACCTTTACAGAGCTTTGCTTATGAACGAAGCTGTAAGCCATTAAAAAAGTATGTGTTCTCAGCCGTCATGGCCACCTGTGTCACCACCTGCATGACACACTGACCTCCATCAGATGCAGTGACTATGATGCCAAAAATGGAGATTGTTTTCAACACTACATATGCCACCAAGAAGCTAATCAGATTTCAACGTCAGCTCCTCATTCTGCTGGCTTGAATTTTATAGGAGAGTCTTGTTTTATAGCAATTCTTACAAACATGAAATATACATATTCAGATACTTAGCATGAAAATGCATTAAGAATCTCCCCTCCCTTTTCTCTTTTCTGAAGCTTTCACTTTCTTTTTAAAACTTACAGTCTCTTTGAATTAGAAAAGAAATGTTAGTGCAATGCTGATTAATACTTGGCTCACATTGAGTAAATGATTCCACACTGGCGTCCTCCGATCCACACAGTCTAGAGGAGGCAGAATTGAAAAGCTACAGCGCTCTATTGATGCATTGACCAATGTGCTTAGTGGAAGTACAGTTTCTTTCTTCCATCCGCTTTGTGGTCTACTCGGGGATGGGAGACTGTTAGCAGTGGGATAGGAACTAACAGCATTATATGCTACAAAGAGCAATTGCCTGAACAATTTTCCTAAGCCAGAGCCAAAGCAAAGCAAATGCAATACTCCCCCTCTCTTCTCTGTCAGCCACATGAGAGTGGAGCTACACAGTGATCTCCACAGGGCAAATTCCGTGACAAAAACTGAATTCTGTGGCCAATTGCATGGCGGCATGGGTCTGCCTCAAATATGGAATTTAAATATTGAATACTACATAGATATTTTTTTCTTTTAAGGAGCTATCAAAAATAAAGGATGTTATTAACACAGGTGTATTTGCTCGACTTCTTTGTAAAAAAAAAAACAATCACCTTCCAGCTAAAAAAGGTGCACAACATTATTTGGAATTAGTATCATATTATAATTTGGCATTTTTAATATCAAGTCCAATGAAACAATGATCAAAAATCCCATCTTAAAATGATTCAATTTTATATCCTTCAGCTAAAATATGAACAAAACATTTCCTGAGATCTGACCATTCAATGTAGAATATTCCTTTCCCCCTCTTAGAATCTTATATAATTAAAAAAAAAAAAAATTGCCTCTTCCCTTCTAAAAAGATAAGAGGATAATGAAATGGAAAAATTTCACTAACTAAACCTTTTACATATAAAATTTATAGCAACTGATCTTTCCATATGCTATGCCTGAAAATATAGGTAAATTGTATTCATTGAATCTAGAGGTTTGAAGTGCATAGAATCAACGTGCATTAAATAAGTAGCTACCTGCACTTTGTTCTTTTGTTTCTAGTTTTGAATAGAATTTTATTATTTAAATTTCAAATTCAAAGCTACACAATAATGACAATCATTAATTTTTGCTTTTATAATGGAACTTTTATGTCTTGAAATCACACAGATTTGTTTAATTCAATTTAAAGCCTTTACTAATAATATACAAACAATAATTTTTCTTATAAAGGAAGAGTCCTCAAAAAAGTCACAATAAAGTAGAGGCTAGAACTGAGCAGTCGATGAGATTAAGAAATAATATTTTTTTTATTTTATTAAGTTATAGTTCTTAAAGCTAGAAGAAAATCTTAGAGATCATCTAACATAATCTTTCTCATAATAGATTAAAAAAGAGGTTCAGAGGAAATAAGTGATCTGCTTATGATGACATGGCTAATAAATGGCAAAGCTAACACTAGAATATTTAGGCTCTCAATCTTGAAGTGTTTTTGCTCTACAAACTCCCTAATGGAATAAAAATTAAAACAGATTTATAATTACATGATAGATAAATGGGTGCCTAGGACAGACTAAATCAGGATAATATGAAATAGAGAAAAATGCCTGAAAACACTTGGTTCAGTCAGCATCCCAGTAGCAAACAGATGACATGCTCAAATTGGAATAATTGGAAGATCTAATAAATGAACTTTTCACCAAGATGTAGGCAGAGTATAAAGAAATCACAGGAAATATCACCAGAGTCCAGAGGTAGAAATAGCTGAACTATTGTTATTTCCAGGCCTAAATTGAGGAAAGAAGTATGGTATCTGGAAGCTAAAAAGAGAGTCCTACTTGAGAAGAGCTCTGACCTTTGGTGGAGGCAGATCCAACATGAGGTGATCCTTCAGGGAGGGAAATGCGACAGGCCTCACTGACCTCTCTGTCTTTCCTCTGATCTCTTGCAGCGGACTTCTCACAGTAAGTTCACTGCAGATTAAGGGAACCTCTTGCTATATGGTCCTTACAGGTCAGACTCCCTGAACAGGGAACAGAGTGAGCAGAGCTAAGTGCAGATCTAAAAGTGGAAATGAAGGCATTAGGTGAAGTATAAACAAAAGAAGAAACAACAGGGAAAGAGCTAAAAGAGAAAAAGCCTTCAATTTTAGAATTAGGAACAAAAAATTATTAACTGGGTGCAAGGGCCAGAACAGGGTAGAATGAGAAAGTTGTACTGGATGGTTAATTGTAAAATCAGGTTATTGGACAAAGAGAAAAAGAAGTCAATGGAAAGGATAAAGGAAAGTTGAGACAGAAAGAGAGAAAGTTGACTGTGTAATGGGTACAAACAGATTGAAGTTTAAAGCAAAAAATCCTGTTTTTTTTTAATGTAAACCTGTTCCAGCTGGACCTGGGATAGAGACAAAGCTCTGTTAGGTAGCACTGCTCTAACAGTTATACAATATTAAACATGTAATTTTCATGTGAATATCAAGAATTTCTAAATTACTTCAGTCTATGAAATATGTCCACTTCATCTAAAATTCTTTCCTGGCTTGGATAGGAAACTTTTACAGCATCTCCCTTGGTATTTAGTTGCCTGACCTTCTTGGCATTCCCTGTGCTTCCTCCAGCTCCACAAGCTTCCTGAACAAATCATGTGCATCTTCCCTATGATTACCCTTTATAGATGCCATGCACCTCGAAATCTACCCCTGGCCCACCATTCTTCTGATATTGCTCTGTCTTGCTTCTGGTTATTGAGAATTTGATTTCTTCCACAGGACCCTCAAGGTATATAGAAAGCAAAGAAGACAAATACACCAAGTATGTGGGACACATCTCCTAATATTTTCAAGAATAGAACCTACTTCCCTTCATTGGGAGTCTCCATGTCTAATTCTGACCCTGCCACATATCCATAGCTCTGCTTTTTCTTCCACCAGCAAGCATCATTTCCAACTTCTTTAGAGATTTCTTTACCAATCATGACATAGACTTCATTTGCTACAACATTTCCCAAACTCAGAATAAAATAATTTGGCTTGTGAATTAATTTAGGATAATGCTATCATTTGTCTAGAGTTTTTTCTTTGATAATTAGCCTCTCTAAGCCTCAGTCCCTTCATCTTCAAAAAGTAAATAATAATAATAGCTTTTTCCTCATAGGTTAAAATCATATAAGATAACCCATGTTACATGCTAATTATGGTGCTGCAAATAATGAAAGCTCTTTAAATGTTTATTATCATTGGTCTCTAAATGGCTGTTCATGATAGGTCAATGATTTATTTTGTAAGATGGTAATAAAGCAAGTTAAGGGGTCAAGGCTACTCCCCCAAGGATAAAGATGAAAGAACAATGTTGTCCCCATTATAATCACTTAGTATCAATGAATAAGATCAGCTCTAATGACAAGTCAGGGCTTTTTCCCCTCAGAAATGGCATATATAATCTCCATCAATCAGACTAGCAAATCCAGAATAAAGTCACATTTTTTTTCATGATGGCTTTGTTTTTCCAGAGCTTCTGCTTAATGAATCATATTTGGGGCATTCCAATTAATTTTGAAAAAAACTAATAGAAACATTGCAGAGTTCAGTTCTGTGCATATTTTGAAAATCTTTAAGAGATAAGTTGTAAATGGATCATCAAATGCGTGATGGTCTTAAGAGAAATATGGGCCAGGTGTATAAAATAAAAAGTATAGTCTGAACTGAAACAGGATTAATAAAACAACACAAAATAATCCCAATTAACACCACTACCAGAAAATGTACAAGATAATTCTTACACATAAGAAAATAAATATGGCCCTTTATTTTAATTGATTTATATTTAAAAATACAGATAAGTAATCTAACGAACACTTTGTACCCACCTCTCAGATTTAAGAAACATTATCACTTTTTCTTTAGATGATTGTGAAAAGACAATAAAACAGTACATTTTTAAATCAAAATCCTATTTTTGCAACCTAAGTGATTTTATCCCATGCCATCCCCTTGGCATCCTGACAGTAGTTACCATTCTGAAATTGAAATGTAGCCTTTCCATCTGTTTTCATACTTTTACAGACAAATATATGATATATGTTGTGTCTGTCAATTAACATGTTTCAGAATTTTAAGTAACAGGTATTATATTGTATGAATTCTAAAGACTTTGCCTTTTTCTCTCAACATTTATTTTTGCTTCCTTTATATATTGTGACTGCTGTTACTAATTTACTCACTTTTAATAATGGGTAGTTAGGTTTTTCTAGGTTTTGTATGCGTGTGTGTGTGTAAACAACACCACCCTTGTTCATCTTTTCTTGTGCACATATGCAAGAGTAGTTCTGTAGTAAATGCAGAGCTTGGAAGTAGAATGCTGGATTCTGATCAACTTAACAAGATATTGGCAAACTGTCCTTAAAACTTGCTGTACCAATTTATACAACAACTATTCACATGTAAGGGTTCCCTTTATTCCATGTTCTTACCAGCACATGATATTGTCAGAACATTTTTAATGTTTTTTATTCCAATAACTGTGAAATCAAATAACATTGTTTAGGTTTTATTTAAAAGCCAAAGTTAAAACAGATTTTTAAGTGAATGTCTCCTAAGCACTAAATTACTGGGTTATAGATTTGAAGTAGCTAATGAAGTTTTCATTTAACACATTTTGTACCTATTTGAATGTTACCCTGTGTAATATTAAAATGAGTTCCCCAAAGAATGACCAGTGAGACACAGCAGATTCCCTTTCTCTCTAAAGCAGAGAGAGGTGTGTTCAGCCGCATTTTCCTTATGCCCCAAATTACCTGGACCTTTTACAAGAGCTCACTTAACTAATAAAGCGTAAAGTTAATTTATACTTTTATAAATAATAACATCCTTAAAAATTCTGTTTCCTTTTCCTTCCTCTATTCTTCATTCCTCACCTCCCTTTCCTTTTTCTCCTGTTTGTCTTTTTGTTCTTTAATGAAAGCCAATTTAAATATACTCAGTTGTAAAGTGGAACTGGTTAGCCACTTCTTAAACATGGCAACCATTGCAACTTCCCACACACTTCACATTTAAGTCTTTCATTAGTGCACCAGCAGGATTTGAGGATTTCATTAACTCTTCATTTGGAGTTTGACAATCTTAATAAACCTATCTTTCTTCTAAAAAGCTGACTGTTTCCAGTAGTTTACATTTTAATTATAGTAATGTTAAAACCTGTTCTGAATAAAATTCTCTGCAAAAAACATTTCTTCCTATAGCTAGTCCTCAGAATATATTTTTAATTAGATAAAAATTTATAAAAGAATCCATCTACCACAAGAACTACATGAACGAAGTAAGGACTATAACCTAATGGGTTTCTGTTTCATTATTAGTGTTTATATTTAATAATCATGTAAGTTATGGATTATATGGTCGTGATTTTATTTAAATGACAGCTTACTGGAGTCAATCTTATTTTTGAAAATTCTAGAAGATTTAAGTCCATGTGAAATAATCAGAATATCGTTCTTTAGATATGTATTCAATATTATTACTATTACAAGGCTTTATATTTGACTTTCATTGTTTGTGATGTAATGATTTATCAAAAAGCAAAGAGCAATAGTATTAGCTTACCTTTCTTTTTTATTCAACTCATGTACTGCTCAAGAAGTTTTGATAACTTCTTATTATTTTTCATTATATATAAAAAATAATAAGATAAGTAAAACTCTTTTGCCTTAATTTCAAGGTTCTCAATAACTTAACCCAAAACATTTGTACTGATTCATCTTCTGTATTTCCTCTGCACACACTCTATACCTCAGCCAGATTTCTTACCAATTTCTTACTCTTGTTCATCAAAAATACTTCATATTTTTCTCCCTCTGCATCATGGACCAACTGTAACCTTCACATAAACACCTTTACATTAGTTTCCTATTGCTGATACAAAAAATTACCTAAAATTTAGCAGCCTTGAACAACACAAATTTCTTATCTTAGAGATATAGAGGTTAGATGTCCAACACAGGTCTCACTAGGTGAAAATCAAGGTATCATTAGGGTGGTACTTTTCCAGTTTTCAAAGGTTATTCATCATCCTTGCCTTGTAGCCTCCCTCTGCCATTTTTAAAGTCAGGAATAGGACATTATTCTGACCATTCCCCCATAGTCATATCTCCCTATCTCTTATGACACTATGGTATTTTCTCCAGTTGTAAGGACTGAGTACACCAGAATAACCTAGGACATTCTCCTCATCTCAAGGTCCTTAATTTAATCGCAAATGCAAAATCTCTTTTGCTGTATATGGGAGCTGTAACACATTCATGGTTTCTAGAGATATTTAAGAACCATTATTTGTCTATTACAATTTTCTTCTATTCCTGCCACCTAACAAAGTTTGTCCAGTGAATTAAAGCATGTAGAGGATGGTTCAGACTAAAGAGATCATTGGGTTTAACCTCATTTACAAGTGAGTCCGCTCATCTCATTGCTTGCTGCCAGATAGATTTTTAGCAAATGTTTGTTAATTGCTGAGCAAAACAATTTGCCTTCTAGGCCCAGCTCAGATAATATTTCTTTCAGGTGTCCCTTAATATGTCACCTTAAATGGATTTCTCACCCAAGGTTTCTCTAGCATTTATCATCTGATCACTAATTTGTAATGTATCTTATATTTCATACAAGGACAAGTATTACTTTCTACTCTCAGATATTATATTTATTATTTGTTTCATTTTATGATGTTTCTGTGATAATGTTTTATACTTTGTTTTATACTCGAAATCTGGCTGAGGTATAGGGCAAAAGAGATTTATACGTTCCATCATAAAATATTTCATTTTATATTTCTATGATAATGTTTTATACTTTGTATCTTTATTTTATTTTTCTATCATTCATTCCACTATGTATTATCTATAGTTTATGTGCCATAATTTACTAATCTGGGTTGCTTCTGTGTCTAAAGCAAGAACTGCTCCCAGTTCACTATCCTTTCCAAGCTCACCTTTGCAATTCCCCTCACAGAAAACACACTAGAGCAGGACAGTTTGCACAGGGGTAAATTTTCCATTCTCTCTTTTCTTTTCCATCACTGTAACTAGAGGAGCAACTCAGGTTGGAATAGCATGTTGGGCCAAGCACACGTGTCATTTACAAGGAAGTAGGAAGTCCTATTTTAGTTTCAGGCCTATGCATCTGTCATATTATTTTTTCTAACAAGAGGAGTCAGTTTATCACTATTAGTTGAATGTCCAACACAGTAAAGCATATAGTAATCACTTAATAAACATTTATCAAATGAATAAATTAAATGATAAATTAAAGATTGACATAAAAATTAGACTCTTTCTTTTCTGTGTTCAAGCTTTAGGTATAGGAGCAGTGTGAGTAGGTAGATTTGACTTCTCCACTTTCTCAGCCTACTCTAGATATTCCTGAAAATACTTTGCATTGGTGATAATATATTTTTTAGGATGTGCATGTGATTTTTTTCAAATGTTAAAAGTCAATAAATTGTTGTCTACAAAATTTTAATTAAAAAGCCCAAGACAACCAGTTTGGCTTAAGAATGAAGTAGTAAAACTTCTATAATAAAAGTAATAGTAACAATATAATTACAAAAGTGTTTTAAAAATTCTCTCAATGTTCATCTTATTTTGGGGAAATATATCCCACTAAAACCACTTCATTAGAAAATATCAGATATAGCCCTGGCTGATGTGGCTTAGTAGATTGAGCACTGGCCTGTAAACCAAAGTCGCCAGTTTGATTCCCAGTCAGGGTATGTGCCTGGTTTGGAGGCCAGGTCTGCAGTAGGGGGCATGCAAGAGGCAAACACACATTGATGTTAATCTCCCTTTCTCCCTTCCTTCCTCTCTCTGGAAATGAATAAATATAGTCTTTTAAAAAATAGCAGATATATCAGCATTAATGTCCAAGCAAGTTAGTATTTTATTATATTTATGCATTTTTGTATTTTTTCTCTCACAGATCTTGAACTCCTTAATGTGTCATGCATTTCTGTTTCCTTAGAACCTAGGATGGTTTTTATTTCTTGAAAAACAACTGATTAATGAATGAGTGCATATCTCACCTGGTATCATACCTTCCACAGATGTCTACTGAGCATTAATACGTGAAAGGGACTGTGTGAGCTTCACGTGTTCCCTGCCATCATGGAGTAAGAAAGAAAAACAACTTCAGTAGAGAATTATCTGTCACCATATATAGAAGTCCTAGTTATAGATAAATCAAGGTGTCTTTCTAATATCTCATGACTCTCTGACGAGATTAGCTTTCAACTTGTAATCATTAAATAGAGTCTTCTGGCACTTGGACCTGATATCTACAATTTTTCTTTGCATTCAAGATGCTACCTTCCTCTGCTCTTAATAGTAAGCCTGTCTGGGTGGAAAGAGCTGCCCTGGTAAAGATGGAACAAACAACTTAGTATATACAGATTTTTGAAATGTTTAAGTCATGTATGAACCTGATTTATTTTACAATTAATTCATATAACTAGTGCTTTTATTTAAATAGACTTTAAATTATAAAGACTTTGCATTTCTATTAGTAGGATACTCTAGCATTATTATTCTTTACAACTTGAAGAGTTCAAGGACAAAAAGAAAGTAAATTTTTCTTCCTAGTTCACTGATGATGAAACAGGAGCATGGAATTTTTAAGTATCTTATTTTAAGCCATATAATGAGTCCTGATTAAAATCACTGTTGGAAATCAAAGCTTTTTGTTCAGTGGGTTCAACAATGGGCCATTCATCTTCCTTGGACATTTTGCATAAGTAATAGCAGCTCGAATTTAAGAACAATCCAGTGGTCATAATATCTATATTCATTCTACATTAGAGGATTTAATTTTCTGTTTATGAATTCAGCATATTTCTCTGAATTGGATTTAGTTCAGTGCTTTATTATAGGAAATCATATTTTTTCTTGTAGACTGTCAGGAAACAGTTACCCAATTTTACTAAGTTATAACAATGGTTCTTATCCAAAAAACTGTTACAAGTCATGAAAATTAAATCAATGTACTGGCTTGGCTCCCAGATTAAGGATGCATTATGAATAAATAAAATAACAGATGGCACATCAAAGGGAAATGGACAATTTATATATTATCAACCTACTTCTTGCTTTTTACATTTAGTAATAAAATAGTTACTATTTGGAATTGAGATGTCTCAAACTGTGGTGGCATTTTGCAAAAAAAAAAAAGGAAAAAGCAGAAAAGAAAAGAATAACTATCCTTATAATAATAATAAAGGGAAATCTACTTTTCAACAATATCCACATTTACAAATAATTTTAATATTTTATGAATATGGATACTATAACACATCTCTTCTATCTCATTCCCAATTTTTCCCCAGCCTATTAAATTAAGATAAACTCTTTCACATTTTATATCTTTCTAGTGATCACCTACAAAGTAAATATGCCTACCTAAAGGTTTGTTCAATAAACACCCATTATATATCGGTTTTGCTGTGTCACATGAGGAATTATCAGCATTTTGACAATTTTTTCTCTACCATTTTCTTTCTATTACTATTCTATTCTACATTACTTGATTAAAAACTAACAAAAGATTAATAATGGTATAAGTTTAACATCAAAAGTGTACTATTACAAATATAAGAAAAATACAAGAAATCAAAGGAGAAAAATGATAAGATTAGAAATTTCAGGTGAAATAAAAACAAAAGTCCTGACATATTGGAGTGAAATATATTAAATAAGAAAGAGAGGTAATAGGAATTGACAGTGGACTTCTCCTCTTTGCATTCTTATATCCTTACCTAGTTAATTTTATCTTCACCTAAGACTTCAACTGACAGCTACACTACTTCAGACAATAAATATCTCTCTAATACTTAGACCTCTTTTACGAGTAAGAGACACACATTAACTATTTCACATCCCCTCTTGCTTGTCTTTAAAATGTTAGTGACATAAATAAAATGTCACTGACATATATTTGGTATAGTGATGCCTTTCTTGACCCTGCTCTCTTTCTTTCTTGTCATATCCAGTCCATCACTAACTCATTATTTCTTAATAGTTTTTTCCTCTGAATTATCTTCTGAATATATCAACTTCTCTTGATTTCCAATTCACCACTTTATTCCAAACTGCCATCTTAACCTATTGCAGTATCCACTTAATTGTTCTCTCTGAGTCTACTACTGCTCCCCTCCAACCCATTATCCACATGGCAGCCACACTGACTATTTTAAAATGTAAGCATAATACTGTTATGCTCATGCATAAAACCATCTAGAATGAAGACATACATGGCTTCGAGATCATGATATAGCTACCAAGATATCTCTCAAGCCAAATCCAACATCATGCTTTTTGCAGTCTTCTAACTACCATGATCGTCCTCAATACCAGATCTTCACTGTGCTCCCTCCTACCACAGAGTCTCTGTCCTTGACTTTTCTTCTGGTTAGACTGTTTTCTTCTTTCTTCCTTACCCAGTCAATCCTTGTTCATATTTCAACACCCTTATGCTTTCACAGGGAAGCTTTCCAAATCCTCCTGGAAAGTTATATTGCTAAATTATATGCCCTAAAGAACTAGGCACTCTTTTTTATTGTATTCATTGTGTGATTGCTTGATTAATGTCTTTCTCTTCCATTAGACTACAAACACCATAAGGACAGAGAAAACCTATGATTTTACTCACCATGATAAATTCAGAATAAAGCAAGGGAACGCATAGAGTATATGCTCAAAAAATATTAGTATAATATGACCACCAATTATAAATTATCAATAGAAATAAACAATCATAAAATATATAGTAAAAACAATACTACTTAAATAACAAAAATAATAAAAAGTTAGGGCTGTATTTAGCAAAATAAGTAAAGAGCTTGTGTACTAAAAACTAGAAAAAAATTTTGAGACAAAGTGAAAAAGAAAAAAATACAGACATATTTGTTACTGGATTAGAAATTCAATACTATTAAGATGTTAGTTGTCTAATTTATTGTAGACCCAATTCAATCCCAAACAAAATTCCAACATGGTTTTAGAAATTATGGAGCTGATTTTAATATTAATATAGAAGTGCATAAGATTTAGAATAGCTAAACATTTTAAAGAAGAAACAGTTTGGGAGACTAACATTTCCTATAAAGGTGTCTAGACCAATGGGAGAAAAGAGAACATCCTTAAGTAAACAGACACATTGATTTTCACAAAGATGCCAGAATTAGAAATGTAGAAAATACATTATTTTCAATAAGTGGTGTTAATCAACTAGTGACCCATATGGAAAAATTGAACTTTGACCATTACGCCACATACCTCTTAAAAATTAACAACAAAACAAAGAAACAAGCAAAATATTGCCAAAGACACTGAAATAGAGGACAGGTTGACAGTGACCAGAGGGGAGAGGGGAGGGAATTTCAGGGGAATTTCAGGGGAGAAAGGAAGGGTTTACAGGAACAAATATAAAGGACACATGGATGAAAACTAGGGGGGTTGGAAATGGGAGGGAGGAGGGGAGGGATGGGTGGGTGGGCTGGAATGGGAGTAAAGGATAGAAACTGTACTGAATAATGACTAAAATAAAAAAATTAACTTGAAGTGGATCATAGCCTTAAGTGTAAATGCTCACATTATTCACATTTAAAAGAAAAAGAAGTTTAAATCTTTAAGATCTTAGGATAAGCAAAGATGTCTTCAACATAAACAAAAAGGACAAACTATATAAAATTGATAAATTGGCATTTGCAACAATTTAAAACTTCTCTTTAGAAGATACCATGAGTAAAATAAAAGACAACTAAAAGAAAACATTTGTGTGTGTGTTTGTGTGTGATAAAGAATGGTATCCAGAATATGTAAAGAACAATTACAACTCAATAAGAATACAACTCAATTAAAAAAAAAAACCTGGGCAAAAGCCTTGAACAGACTTTTTACAAAAGAAGATATATGAATAACCAATTAATGTATGAAAAGATAAAATCATTAGCCAACTTAGAAATATAAGTTAAAGCCTCAAGACCCCACCTGCCACTAGTATGGCTAAAATTTAAAACACCAAATGTTGGTGAGGATACAGATAAAATTAAACTTTTATAAATTACTGGTGGTAATGTAAAAGGGTACAGCCATTTTCAAAAACAGTTCGGCACTTTCTTATAAAGGTAAACATACATGTAAAAGTAAACATACAACACCTGAGACAAATAAAACAAATGTCCACGTAAGAACTTATACACAAATGTTTTAACACCTCTACTTATAATAGCTTGAAACTGAACAAAACCCAAATTTGCCTCAAGGGGTGATTAGATAAGTTTTGATATATCCATGCAATGGAATACTACTCATCCATAAACAGAAATGAACTACTAAAACACAAAACAACATGGATAGTTTCAAAATATTATACTGAACAAAAGAATCCATATACAAAGAGAGCACATAGTCTAAGATTCCATTTTTATAAAGTTCTAGAAAAGGCATAAGTAATCTATAGTGATAAAACCAAATCAGTAATCGATTAAGGCTAGGGAACTCAGTGTGCACACTGATGGCCAAGGGACACAGGGAGATTTTCTGAGTGACAGACATGCTCAATAACTTCACTGCAGTGGTAATGACATATATTTGTGAAGCTTATCAAACTGAACTTAAAGTAGGTGAATTTTATTGTATGTAAATTATACTTCGACAAAAGTAAATAAATGAAAATGTAATTATTTTAATATTATGAGTTAAAAATAAGAAAAGGACTATAAATAAAAGAAATGCTTTAGTCAACACAACCAATACCATGTCTCATGTCAAAGTGAGAGAGTAAGAGGCCCACCATCCTCAGGGAACTGAAAGGTTGTGCAGAAATCATCTCATCACTCTAATCTCTTTGACAAACACAAGACCTAAGCTGCCAAGTGTTCTCCTCCCTCTTGTTCTCTTTCCTTGATGATACTCTATATTTCTTTTCCACCTAAAAATATTGTGCCACTACCCCACTGAAAAATTCATGATCATATATCCCTTGATTAGTAATCTCTTATATATCATTAAATTTTTCATTGGGCACTATTTACATCTCTTGAGCTGAAATGTAACCTTGTTATTCTCTGAGAACACCATATCCCTGGTCATTCTCTCAAGTAAAGCCACATATTGCTCCCCACCTCACACACAATTATATAGAGTCATGTCAGTGTCTTCCTCATTCCCTGTACGACTTTCAGACTACTACCCCTGCCCATTTGCGGCTTATGTTAATTCAGTTGTTGAACCATCCTAACCCTCTGTGCTCTCTACCAGCCTCTTGGTCATTTTTTTCTTACTGATTAATAATGTTGGTACCCAGCTCACATTCTTTCTCTATGATCAGACTGTAATATTATTTTTAAATTCTACACTCTGTATACTACATCTCAAATTTTGTATGTCCAATGGCATTTCCATTTCACTTCAATCACACATTTCTATAACCACAGAGTAACCCAGACAATTGCATTAAATTACTTTAGAAATCTCACTGTCTGACCACAATCTCCTTTGGGAATGAAGAGTGTAGCAGAGTCACTCTGCTGTTGCAATCACACATTTATTTATTTATTTTTTAACCCTCACCTGAGGATATGATTTAGAAAGAGAGACAGAGAGAGAGAAACATCAATGTAAGAGAGACATCAGTCGGTCACCTCCCACATGCGCCCCAACCCGGGATGGAGCCTACAACCTGGGCATGTGCCCTGACCAGGATCAAACCCTCCACTTTTTGGTGTATGAGATGATGCTCCCACCAACTGAGCCACAGGGCCAGGGCCTGCAACTACACTTTTTTAAACATTGCTGAGCCATCAGTTTTCCTACGTATCTTTGTATCTATCCATCCTATCTATACATATTTGTCCATTGATATCTCTATTTATATTTGTCCCATCTATTTTAAATATTATCCATATTATCCACTATATTCTTTCTACTTCTTAAATTCCTGTATCCATAAATGCTAAATACTTAACCCCATGTGGATCCACTAAATACATTCTCCATGCTTATAATCTAGGTGGAAGAATATCTATTACACAGGTGAATATACAAAATTAATGTTCTTTAGTTCAGCTTTCAAAATATTCCATGGCTCAGTAAGCTTACTTAAGCTGCTTTGTCCCTCATTTCACATAATGACTATGTTAAACCTTCTCTAATCTGCTTGAAACTATATAACATTCCATTTTCCCTCCTATCCTCTGCAGATATGTGAAAGACTTTTCCAACTTCACCACTCAATATATAATCCAATATACACTTATACCAATCCTTTCTTCCTTTTCCTTTTCCCCTATTAGGAAGGAAAGAATGCTATTCATTTTTTCCAAGGCTAGTCCCCTTGTTGATTCTCTAGATTCCAGTTCTTTCTCCCTTCTCTGAACATTGCACTGTTAATAATCTTTTTAAATGTATCACAGCTATTTTTAACCTCCCTCTCATCAGCTTTAAGATCGATCATATTGCCCGTCTTAAAATGTGTGTATGTGTGTGTGTGTGTGTACACAAAGCATCTTTCCTTGACCCACTGTTCCATCTAGTAGGTCCCTTTAATGGCGAAAGTTGGAAGAATCTCTTGCGTATCTGATGCAATGTGTTGACTGAACATTTCTCCATTTCTTCATCCCATTTTTAGTTTCTAGCCCATGTAATTTTTATTTTATTTTATATCTCTTCCCACTAGAATGCATGTTGATGAGGGCAGGTTTTGAGTGGTGTTTTTTGTTGTTTTTATTTTGTTTATTAATATATGCTTAGCTCCAAGAACAGTGCAAGGGAGGCTAGAGATAATTAATGAATATTTGTTAAATTGATTAATCAATCAATACTATTATTTAGTATCAAACTTGATAGAGGGAGGAAATAATTTTATATAAAAAGTATATATACCTCCCACGGAAGACTCCTATCATGGCTAAACAAGACAACTTTAATTTGGCAGCTATTCAACCAACCAAAAATTAACAATGAAGATAACTTGTCTAACTATAATCTGTTCATGTCTATATGGGACATAAAGATTTTTCCAGAACAAGAAAGAGCAATAAATAAGATGACACCAAACTAAACTGTCAATGTTATACCTGACTGCTATTAATACACTAACTCCTTTTACTTCCTGATTTGTATGCATCTATATTCTCTATCCTAATACTGAATTACAGACTTGCATTTAATTAGATAATAAATTCTGTGCATTTACACTTCCTGTAAAAAAAAAGGACCATTATTTTAACCTTTTTAATTGACTTAATCTGCCAAGTTTCTGACCAAAGACTGTAACATTTTGACACTACATTTTGCAAAAAGCTTTTATATATTGAAGCTTGATCAAATTGAATAATATATATGCAGAGACTGGAAATATGTACTTTGCTCAATATACTCTAATTAACATAATTGGCCTACCACTGAAAATGACTAGAAGACTTACACTTTAAAAATTATTGATATTAAGCAGACCACTCTTTCATGTAGGACACTAATAGTATGTGTATGTTTGTGTGTATGTGACTTACTCAGGAATTTTTATGAAAAAAAGTAATCAGTAAAAAAGTAAAGGGAGGAGTTGGAGCCTAAAATAGGAATGGTTCCCTGATGGAGTGGGTCCTTTGATTGGAGTACTGTCCAGTACACCAAAAGGCTGCAGGTTTAATTCCCTGTCAGGGCATACACCTAGGTTGCAGGTTCGATGCCTGGTCAAGGTGCATTTGGAATGCAACTGATCGATGTTTCTCTCTTACATCAATGTTTCTTTCCCTTTCTCTTTCCCTTCTCTCTCTAAAACCAGTAAAGACATATCCTTGGGTGAGGATTTAAAAAAAAGGAATGGCAAAGAGGAAATCTAACAGTACAACTTCCTTCAGGGGAAAAAGGGAGGAGCAGATTAATGATGTGCTGAAGTAAATTGGAAGGAATTAATTAAGATGTCAGATTTGGAACACAATAGGAAAGGATTATAATAAGGTTTATAGATTACCTCAATGCAGTACTACAGGTGGAAGATTTGATTAACTCCACCAATTTTTCTCGATTTTGTTCTTTTATTCTTCCCTGCTTTCCCTCTTCATACCTTCTTAATCCAGTTTAGAATACACGTTGGGTCGTTACAATCACTCCCTGAAAATGCCCTCAATTCTCAGTCCTCTCTTTACTATACTTTACTATACTTTACTTAACCAAATTATCTGTTTTCTCTGTACTTTTTATATAAGAAATTGAATATTGCTGCAAAAATATTTCACAAATGCACTGCCATATTTTATTTTCCACTCATAAATTTCAACCTGAATTGACTTACTCTGCTTGCTCCATTTTCTAAGTAAATCCATTTCTTACCCTCTACCTCATATTTTACACCTTTTCCATTGTCTAAAAAAAGCCCATATATTCCCCTCTTCCATTTTTAGTAAATGATCATATAATTTATTGAAAAATTAGAAGCCATGAAAGATAACTTCCTCATTTTCCCATCTCTAAATCTGTACACCCAAATTCTATACCTGTTATTCTTGCTGTTAGGATGAAATAAGTGACACAACTATGTTGGTAATGACTATGACCGACTATGGCCAAGTCACCTTAAACAGATTCCAGCTGCTCTCATCTTCTCAAGGATTTTACTTGGTTAGATGCATTCTCTTTGACTACTATTCTACTTTCTATCATGTTAATTATTCTCAATCACCCTACGAATATTTTTAAAAACAATCTTTCTTGACCCTACATACTCTTCCAGGGACCATCTATTTTTCAGCTTGTTTAAGTAAAAATAAATAGTTTAAAACTTACTTAATGAGTTGTTTACTGCCACGCATACTTCCTCCTATTTCAGTTATGCTTAAACTTCATTCAGTATGGTTTCTAGCTGCTGAGCTTGATTAATAATTTTTTTGAGGTTAGCAAAGGCCTATACCATCCCAAAATTTATTTACACCTCTCTATTCTATTCTTAAATGATGACTCAGCGACCCTAAAGATAGTTTCCCACTTCTTCTTCTAGAATATCGCTTTTCTCTTGGCTTTTATAACATTACACACTCCAAATTTTCCACTTGCCCAACCAGATCCTCTTTGTTAATCTCCTGTGAGAGCTAGCCTCCTGTGACCAACACAAATGTATTGGATTGCATGAGGATACTATCTTGAATCACCTTTTCTCTTTGTCTTATACTTTCTCCATGATGATTGTTAGTAAAATACTTTTATGCTATTTTTAAATCTGCATCTCCATCTAACATCTTTCCCTAGTTCCATAATTCTTGTTTCTAATAGCCTCAGTTCTAAATTCCTTATCTAACTGCTCATTTTATATCACCAATTTAGATGGATTAAGCTGGCCTCCTTCAATATATGTCATCTGAAAAATAACTTTTGCTCTCTCTTCCCCCAACACTCTTTCAATAGTTCACATTTCAGAAATTGACACACCATCTTCTTATTTCCTTATAGCCTAGCTTCATTTTTCTCACTTCCTTCATCCAATTTATTAGCATTGAAATATGTCATTTCTATTTTACTTACAAAATATGTCTCAATATGTCCATTTTATTGTCTGCACCCTAATTATGCCATCAGCATCTTCAACCTGAAAAATAGCAAGTCTTGCTCTGGTCTCCTTGATTCAATTTTATCTCCCAATAGACCATTTCCCATAGCTACAGAAATAATTCACTTTTAAAACATAAGTTGAATCATGTTATCTTGTGTATAAAATGGTTCCAGGAGTTCCTATTGTTTGCTGGGGTTAAAATATAACTCCTGTCAGATTATCTTCATCTTATAATGTATCATTCTACCATTCTATTGCATTTCACCATGCAACAGCCGCACGGGCTTCTTTCACTCTTCTCATTTACTTGCCAATTTTTTTTTGCAGCTTCAGAGCCTTTCACTTGCTATTTCTATAGCTTACAATTCTCTTCTTTTGGCTCTTGATATGGCTCGCTTGAGCCTCAGTGCGAAAAGAAAAGAAAAGAAAGAAAAAGAAAAGAAAAAGAATTTTCTAACCATCCAATCAAAAATAAACCCTTTCTGCTTCAAGTTACTTTAACTGAATATACTATTGCTTTATTATTTTTCTCACAATATGTAATTACTTATTCTATATATTTATTTCCTTGTTTATTGTCCATTTTCATCAGGGCAGAGACTTTGTTTTATTTACCATGATATCCCAAGTCTGGAAAAGTCATTCTGGTAAATATTTCTGAACAATGAAATAATGAATATAAGCTAACAAAATAAAAAGCTAATTTGGAAAAATTGTTTTCTACTTCTGTACCAATATCTGCAATGTCAAAAGCTAAGTTCTAGCATGGGAGAAACAGGAGTTTCCCTGGGCTCTTCAAAACAATGGATAACTCTCAGGATCTAGGCTATGACTAACCAAGCACAAGAAATACCACATAAGCCATATGCTGATGAGTAAACAGCAGAGTGACTCCCTGAGTGTCCATCTGGAAAAGTAGCTAAAAATAATGAAAAATTGATTGTACACCAAGCATTTTGATGGGTATTTTATCATATTACCTCCTTCAGTACAAAGCTGAAGTATACATTGTCACCATTTTATATGACCTTAGAAAGGTAAGAATTTGCCTAAGACTTTATAAATAATGAATGATGGATCTTAGAGATCATGTATGCCCAGCTACCAAGTCTATGTTCTTTCTACAATACTGCATATCCTTACATCTTTGTTTTTTATTTCAATAAGTTTGTTAGTACCTTTTGAATCTAAGAATTTAGGTATAGTCCTAGAAGAAACCTATAGGAGCTTTATTTTTCATCTCCTAAGAAACCTCCAAAAGAGAAGGATGAGGAAAACAAAGGTAGAAGGAGGAAACCATTAAGAACGATTCTGGGTTCACAAAGGCTAGCAGTCATGCAATGCCACAGAGTTAGTTAATGAGAAATGTGAGAGTAGAAACTGGCCTCTAGCCATAAACTCGTGCTTTCATCCAAATAACTTACTAAAATAAACTAGAAACACAGCTAAATATTAATGTGAAAAATGAAATTTTAAACTTGTATTAGACACAAGTGAACCAAATCATCAATAAAAGCCATTAGTTAAAAAAAAAGATTGGTATTGGAACTCTTGGATATGAACCTTTAAGAGTCAGAGCTGCTTTAATCATGGGGACAAAGTTGCTCAGAGCATTGATAAATTCATGATTTATTTCTTCTGAATTTTCCATCTTCAAGTCTTAATAGCTGGGCCCTGTGTCCCTCTCCCACCTAACTACAGTTTCAGATTTGCTCAGAAGTTTATTGTCAATGAACAAAGAAGCTTCCAAGGGTTCCTGAAAGATAGAAATCAAACAGCAAAAACAACAACAACCACAACAAAATAATCAGAAATAAAATGTTTAATAGGAAAAATCAGAACTGTTTTGGACTTTTGTATATGTATTTTCCATAGTAAAATATTTTGATTACACACTCAGAAGAAACATAATATTGTCAGTCCTCAGCATCTCTAGAAGTCTTAATGAAGCCCCATGTATTGGCAGCTTCTGCCCACCCATCCCAATCTATAACAGTATCTCCTTCTGAATCTCTCAATCACACATTCATGGGGACCAAATCACCCTTCAATTTCTCAACACTGATGTTCTAACTATAGAAGATTGTACCAAGAATCATTTTCTGTCTCAAAGGCAGCCATCTGTCATGTAAGAAGCTAACTCTGAGATGGCTGAGCCCAAGAACCATATCCAATGGAAACGTCCTGTACTGAAGAGTGGACTAACTGAACAAGTTAGATCCTCTCTCATGCAGTGTTTGAATAAGAGTAATACAGAGCAAGTCCTACTTTGGTAGGAAAATTAGGTGAAGAAGCAGACAGAAAGAGAGACAAAGAAGAGGACTAGTATAGAGGAATTACTTGGGACCACTTCTCTCAGAATGGGTGGAACAGGCATTCAAAGTTGATTCTTGGCTAGGGCGATCTTTTTAGTTTTAATTAATTGAATAACTGTTATTTCTGTCATTATATATAAACTGCTCTGAACTATAATTATACCTCTTTTTATATTTCTAACTTACTTTTTGATGCCCTATATGACTTAGCACAAGGAAGTCTGATCTCTTTCAGCTACAACTGACTTCCTCAAAGGCCCAGGGACCCTGAGGGCAGAACTCAAAGAGTGAAAGTTAACCCTCTTCTGAAATAACACTTATAGGAATCTCACAACTGGTCCTTCCATTACTGCCATTGTTTGTCACTTTTATTTTTTTATTGGAAACTTTGATTTGGCTTATATTTTTTTAAAAATGTATGAAATTTATTGGGGTGACTGCTTAATAAAATTAAATAGTTTTCAAATATACAATTCTATAATATATCATCTGTATATTGCATTGTGTATTTACTACCCAAAGTCAAATCTCTTTTTATCACTGTATATTGGACCGACCCCCTTACCCTTTACTGCCCCTCTACCTTCCTTTCCCTCTGGCAAATACCATATGTTGTCTGTGTCTATGAGTTTTTGTATGTTTATTTGTTTGTCTTGTTTCATCATTTGTTGCTTTCAGTTTTATGTCCCACATATCAGTGAAATAATGTAGTTCTTAACTTTTTTTTCCTAACTTATATTGCTTAGCATGATATTCTCAAGATCCATCTATATTGTCATAAATGGCAGTATTTTATCTTTTCTTGTGACTTAGTAGTGTTCTATTGTGTATATGTACCACATCTTCTTTATCCAATCATCTATCAAAGGAAACTTTTGAAATTGTGTTACTGCTGAAGCTTACTATTGCCCAGTATTGTGAATGTTTATTTTATCTGCCAAGATAGTCACAGTAGGCCTCTCCTTTGGAATCTGAAGATACCTCTCCCTTAGGAAGCACACACATATTCCAGGAACTCTTTCCACATAATTGTACCAAGACTGAGCCTGTGAGGGACTTCCTGCCTCAGCCCCATGATATATCCTAACCAACGAGACCTCAACATTTCCACACAACAACAACAAAAAGGTTGGTCTCTTGTCTACAATCAAAAAACTAGTCCATACCACTCCTTTCATACAGGGAATTTTATTTCAGGGTCTCATTGCCCCTCCCTGCCACCAGTTCTTGTCCAGGGCCATTCTGAGTCCTTCTATCTTGCCTTCTGTATGAGGAGTTCCAAGGAACTATACAAGGGTACTTATGTGTTTCTTCCATTTGAGAAGGCCAAGGTCTTCATTTATAAACAGATACAACTTTCTCTCAAGGGACTTATTTCTTGATTAGCAACATTTGAGGCAGTAGCCTTGATGAACGAAACTTCTACTATACCCTAACCTCAGGACAAAGGGCTGGATCTTAGCCTTACCCTGGCACATGTGAAATGCCACTGAGGTGTCTTTTCCATTTTTTAGGGGCTTTTTGTCTCCACCTAAGACAAGCAAGTGCCTGGTATCTTAAGTAACTCATCGGTGGGGAACTTATTTAAACTCTATTTTGACTGACACCCTGTTTACATATCCATAAAAGAGATACTTTAAGCCCAAACTTTCTAATATCTAAGCTATTTGGCAGGAATAAATTAAACACTAGCAGGAAGACATTAATTCTTAATAGCTCAACATGTGAGAGGAATAAAAATAAATCTGTGAATCATTTTCCTCCTAAAATCTTAGATAGTGAATCTACAACATTCATTTTCTATTCCTGGCACAAAGTTCTTATTATTTCTCCTGTTTCTTATAGTTATTATTTTCCTTATTTGCCTTACTTCTGAATCTATTTTAGAAGTATTGCATTAAACAACTTTAATCCCTTTTACATGGGCATTACCAACCAACAAAAATATAACTCAATAGCCTCAATATTTAAGTAGTGTTATTTTGAAATAGTTAAAATTTTTCTAAAATAGTTGTATAGTTTTTAATAGTACTATTTAGTTTTCTAAATAATGCTGTTGCCCTTAATGATCTTAAAAATGATGTAAAAATCAAATGTAATACTTAAGAGTTAACATGTAATTTGAAACCCTTGCTACTAGATCCATTTTGAAAATGACTAGTATTTGTTGGTATAATCTAAAATTCCCTTTGGCTAATTGGTTTTCTTTTACATTGCAAACATTTGTGGGTTTGTTGTCATTGTTGCTGTTTTGCATTATGACCTCAGTTTCCTTAGCCTACTATCTGAGGTCAGAATTAAGCCTAAATAGAATGGTTTACATTTTCTCAGTGGAAAATTATTTTTGCTTTCCTTTTTAAAAACATTTTTCTAATCTTTCATTTCTTTGAATTACCTCTTCTCTCAATAAATGTTAACATCATCTTATATAAATCATAACATTTATAATAAAGAATTTCATTATACTTTCAAAAGCATATAGGTTTTCATAATTCGTTTCACAAACTGATATCCTAAAAAATACCAATATATTGTAGTTTTATTTAAATGTTTTACAAAGCAAAATAAAATACTATAAACATAATATAATGTTTAATATAGTAACTAATAAAAAACTATATAAAATTAAATTGGATGATGTACTAATGACTACCTAACATTAAATTACATGATGAGAATATGTACATGAAATAACATTGATACACTAAAAAAAACCCTTAAAAAACACATATTCTTAGAAAATTAAAAATGATAGACCGCTCTTCTATCAACATCAATATACACAAAGCTGACGGACTTTTTTAATATTACAAGAAACTTTCACAGTTATTACTCTGAAGTTTACAAAGTTATTACTTTGAAACTTCCTAACTTTATTTCAAATTATTACTGTTGGCCTAACAATGCCAGGGATTGCCCTAACAAATCTAGGATCAATAAAGTTAATCTCAAATACAACCCTCTTTTTCTACTTTCTTTGAACTGAGTGGGTTTTCACACTACCTTTTGTATTTTTCAAGTACTATTAATTTACAGGACTGAAGGGGTAAAGACCTGGAGGATGAATTTGAAAAAGATTCTACTAATTCAAACCCTCCAAAATGAAAAGTTTATCTGTCAATTTGAAAGAACTTTAAAGACAGCATGATACGAAGCAGAATTATCACTGCTATTAATTGCACAGACATATTAAAAGGACCCCAGAAAGTGACCTTCTCTAAAACAGATAATGTATGTAGAAAATATGTCTCAATCTTATATTCTGCACTTAGATAAATGTCAAGTGTATCTATCACCTCAATTAACCATAGGAAAAAAGCTGTCAAAATCTAATTCATTTTTTGACAAGGTGTTTATTCTGAAACCAACAGAGGGGGATGCAGACAGTTGCACTAGAAAGAGATGAGTGTCACTGGGGTCTGTGCCACATGGGGAGCTGGCCATGTGCAAAATGCTGATTAGAACCATGGTGAATCTAGGCAGACATGTTAGGTGTTTGTTGACTGGGCTGTAGTAAATTGAGGGCGATGCAGTCTGGTTGACTTTGGAATTGAGATTGCTAACAAATAGATGTTTTCATTTCTACCATGCCAGGCAAAATAAGGATGAACAGATGAAAGCACTTTGCCACATAAAATCTTGCAGGCAATTACAAAGATAAAGACAAGTTGTTTATTATAAACATTTATTTTACCTTTGTTATCTTAAAACATTAAGTTATAGCAGCTTTTGACATCACTAACACAAAGTTATCAGATGAGCACTCATTAATTTAGTCATAAAATATTGGTTGTATACTTATAAGCACAAAGAAATGCACTAGATGCATTCGAATACATGTTAAAAGTAAAATGGTAATTCTCCCTTCTTAGAATATATAATTTTTTAAATATATTGGTCGTATAATTTTAAAAAATATATTGATCATTCAGCAATGTATTAAATTGACAGTTTAGAACTGTACTGTCCAGCACAGGAGCCATTAGCCATATGTGGCTATTTAAATTAATTAAAATTAACTTAATTCCTCAGTTTTGTTAGCCATATTTCAAGTGCCTAATATTCATATATGGTTAATGGTAACTATATCGGACAGTTATTGTGAAGAGACTCATTGAAAAGCACTTGTTTAGAATGTAGAAATATCCTACCAAGCTTCAGGAATCTATTAAAAACACTACATTGGGTTTTCATGAGTTAAAAAATAAAATTTTATATATTCAAAGTGAAATAGAGTATTAAAGATAAGGAAATAGCATGAATAAAAGTCAATAAACCAGAAAGAATTCAGGGAGAAACAGTTGATTTTTTGCATTTACTTATTTTTACTGATGGGAAAATAAAGGATAGAAGTAAGAAATAAGATAATATATTTAAGTTGAAATTGTATCTTTAATACATCTGAATGGCAAAGATTTGTGTATAACAGCATGATTACTTTAACTTTGTTTTACATACAGCTAACTATGTCCTGAAGCATGATATGCAATATGCTTTTAAGTGGCACATTTATGACATTTTTTATTTTAATAGATCTATATATATATATATCTATTTTATAGGTATGTGAAAAAATATTATTACTACATAAAATCCATTAATCACTGATATTATTGCTTAGGACAAAACTGAATTTTTTCAGTTAAAATACAGTGAATTGAAATCAAATTCACAGTTGATCACTTTGTAGACAATGAAGAATCTTTGGGTTTTATGGTTAAGGCAGTACATAATGTGTTGGCTAAAGTCATCAAATACCAGCTTTAACACTTTTCAGCTGTTTGATCATGACCATATTTATTTGTGTGTGCTCTTAAATTTCATCTTCTGGAAAAAGATATTAAGAATAGAGACATTATAAATGCCTACGTACAGAATTTGTGTAAGGGCTAATTGGAAAGCACTTAAAGAAGTGCCTAGCATGCAGTAAGTACTTTAGTTTTTGCTATTATTACTATTAATAGTGAAATTTTCAACTTAGTAGATCTGTTTTTAGGAAAGATATTCCAGTAGTATAATGCAACATGGACAAGAGAAAGTAAAAGCAGTCAGAATACAGTCTCAGGCATTCAAAGGTCAAACACAGTGCTGTGCCTGAACCAAGTAGTAGCAATAGTAATGTTGAGAAGGGGACAAGTTTATACATACACACAGCTAGAGTAAATAGAACTTAATAAATAATTTAATAGAAAGATGAAAGAAACAGAGAGGTCAAAGGAAATACCAAAGTTCCCAAGTCTAGGTAGAGGGGCACCAATACATAGTGAGAAGCAGATGTTTGGAAAGAATGATGATGGGTTTCATTTCAGAAATATTGACTTTGAGGTTATGGCAATAACTTCAGGTTGAAGCATCCAAAAAACAGTGGAAATAAGGATCTAGAGCTTTGCAAAAAAAGTCAAACTACAGGTTTATATCCACAAACACATTGCTAATCATTAATACTACGATATCAAATAAGGTTGCTCTTGGAAAGAGAGTGAAGAAAAGGATTCCTAAAGGATATCTTCTCTGTGTAGGTAAAATGAGAAAACTGACACAAAGATTGAGATTGAGATAGAGAATTCAGTTATGTGGATGAAAACAAAAGCACCAAAGAGTTACAAAAGGGAAAGGATAACAGCAGTAGTAAGCACTACAGAGTGGTTGAGGAGGATGTGAATTGAGAGAAGTCATTGGATTTATAACCAGGAATTACTGGTAACCTTAAAAATAAAAGTGTTGCTATGAACCAGAACCAGTATCAAAGCTCAGCTTGAAGGTCAAATGCTGGTACGCTTTCAATAAGTTTTGTAACAAAAAGCATGAGAGTATGTTAGCTTGCAGAAATGGCAAGACCAAGTGAAAGTTCTTGCTGATTTTTGCTTTTGAAATATTTTTAGACTGAAAAAAATGTGAATATAGAGGATGACTGAAAACTAAAACAGGGAAACATTCACACAGCTAAATTCTGAAGCTAATAAAATAGGAGTGGATCAAGAAAACATCAGAAGAATTCAGCCTGGGAGAAGGAGGATAAATTTCTCTTTGAGAAGAAAAGATGGGGAAGGTAGATAAAGATTCACAGGAAGTCAGACTGAAATTAGTCATTTTAGGTAACTAAGATCAAAACTTCTCACTGCTCATTTACTTATTCAAAACATATTTGCTCAGGACCTACAATAGACTAGTCAGACCCCGTTTTAGAGGCTGGTGACATAGACATGAACAAGACAGACAGGAACCTGGTGACAATATTTAACACAATGTTGAATATTTGAAACTTGCTAAGAAAGTAGTCCTCTCACACACACATAAAAAAGTAACTGTGTGAAGTGATAGATGAGTTCATTAACTTGATTGTGATAATCATTTCACAATTATAGGTATACTAAATCATAAAATTGTAAACTTTATGTACAGTTTTGTCAACCATACCTCAATAAAAACTATAATAAATATATAAATAAATAAAGTGCTTCCTAAAATCTTGGTATGTGTTATATGATTTAACCTATGTAAGCTCCTATTACAGAGAACACAGGAAGCAGCTAATGATATGTCATTGTTATGTAAGTATTAAATTAAATAGTGAACTAAGAAACAAAATATATGTTTTTTGTAAATATAAACATTTACTTTTTAATCTTTTTATATTAAGCAAGGTACATATCACCAATTTTAAAATAAAGAGTTTTGGGAGGTTGTTGGTTTTTTTTTTAAGTTATAAATATGTTTTGTGATCATTAACAAAAGCAACTTAAGAGCTTGAAGCCATAGGAAACTTGTGGCCAGTAAGCACCTCCTTATTTTTTTACAGTGTTAGGGTTCCTTGGATATTCTCAATAAATGCTTGGTGATAAAAAGTATAAAAGATAATAAAAGTAAATGACTTTTACAGATTGATCTTGTTGTTTTAGTCTTATTTGTAACAAATAAATAAGGAGTGATAAAACATTTAGTTAGCAATGTATTGTCCATGTCCATGGATGGCTTTAAAAATATCACACCTGGCAGGTGTGGCTCAATGCACTGAGTGCCAGCCTGTGAACCAGAAGGTCACCAGTTCAATTCCTGGTCAGAGCACATGCCTGGGTTGCAGGCCAGGTTCCCAGTAGGGGGCATGTGAAAAACAACCACACATTGATGTTCCTCTTCCTCTCTTTCTCCTTCCCTTCCTTTCTCTCTAAAAATAAATAAAATTGTAAAAAAAATCAGCTATTTTGCCCTGGCCAGATGTCTCGGTTGAGTGTCATCCCTTGCACCAAAATGTTGGGCGGTTGATCCCTGGCCAGGTCATATACCTAGGTTGTGGGTTCAATCCCCAGTCAGAACACACATGAGAGGCAACAAATTGATATTTAAGTCTCACATCATTTTCCCTCTTTCTTTCTCTCTCTCTCTCTTCCTTCTTCTTTCTAAAACAAATAAGCATATTCTCAGGTGAAGATTTTTTTAAAATCTGATATTTTGCACTCACTATCTATTTTAAACAGCTATTTACCATTCAGCCAATCAACCCATTATCAGAATTAATCAATGAGAAACTTTAAGATAATTGTCACAACTTGGGTTCAAAAAATATTAAATGAAATAGAGAAGGTAGATTATAGTTTAAATTTTTTGACACCTAGGACGCACTGTTAATATTAGAAAACTGGACAGAAGAAGATACTCATGACAAAAATGGGGTAGAGAGCAGGGAAACAAATTCAAACCCAGGTTGAGAATTTTAGGCCAGATAAAAGGATAGAATTATCAGATTCCACATTTAAGTGAAAGTATACAGTGTCTTTCTCTGATTTATTTCACTTTGCATAATATCTGCTAGGTCTATCCATGCTGTCACAGATGGTAAAATTTCATTCTTTTTTTATGAACAAGTAATATTCCATTGTACATATGTACCATCATTTTTTTGAACACTTATCTATTGATGGGCACTTGGATTTCTTCCACATCTTGGTTACTGTAAATAGTACTGCAATAAAACTAATACAAAATAATATTCAATGTAAACTGTAACTGAAAAATAAAATAAAATAATTAATTTAATTTTTTAAAAAAGCATAGAATTCTAAGATTTAGCTGCAACCTGCTTTAATGATACATTTTAGGGAAAGCTACAGAACCTCTGACAAAAAAAGAACTTGAACTTATTAAGTTAATATATTCTACAGTGAAGAGAAAAAATAAAATGTGCAAATAAAAACTAGCTGAAGTGAGATCATGGAGAACACCAATATTTAGAAATAGGGAAAAGCAGTAATAAAAAAAAGAAAAGAGAAAACACAATTGCAATTAATTACCAAAGTAATTTTAAGTAGTAAAGTAGTTTTGAAGAAAATTAAATTAGACAACATGATAGAGAATGGCTGGGGGACTAGCTTTTGCTCAGCAATAGAAGGCAAGGGAGACCTCTCTGAGTTTGGATAACATGAACTGAAATCTGAATGTGGTCAAGTCTCCTATGGAACACCACTGGGAGGAATGCTTCAGAAAGAGGAAATAGCAAGTATGAAGATTCAAAATGAGAATAATTTTAGCCTCAAGGGATAATAAAAGAATAGAATGACCATTGCATAGTCAAAGTGAAGAAGAAAGCATGGTGTCTTGAGTGAATATGGTTGCCCAGAGCAAGCCATCTTTGTGAAATAGAATTTTGGAAGACAGAGAGAAATTAAGAATATTGATTAGATGTAAAGGCACATCATTTGCTCTTGCTCACATATGCTTCTGAAAGCAATCTGTCTACAACGATCTTTACTCCTCCATCTACACTCAATTGCCTATGTGATCTCATTCAGTGCCTTTGTAAAATTTTTCTATATGCTGATATCTCCCAATTTCATGTCTGCTGGTGATGTAGGTCTCCTTTCAGTGTTGCAATAAGTTCAATTTTATCCATTGGGAAGTGTCATTCTTGAGGGATAGCTTGGCTGAATACTGACATCTCGGATGACTTTTTCTTGTCGTTATTCCTTCAGCACTTTGAATAAGTCTTTCTAATGTGGTCTGGCCTCCATTTATTTCTCATGTCAGCTTATAATTTTATAATAATTCTCTGTATATTATGAATCATTTTTGCTTGATGCCCTCAAGGTTTTCTCTTTATTATCTTTGACTTTCAACATTTTAACTATGACGTACTTAGGTGTAGTTTTCTTTATTTTTTAATTAAGAGTCATTGAGCCTCCTGTATTTGTAAGTTAATGTTTTTCTTCAATTTCCAAAAGCACTCTGCTACCATTTCAGGAAATTTTGTTTGTCCCTTCCCCACTTTTTTCCTTCTTGGCTGCAGTTAAACATATCTTGGACTAAATGATCCTTTCCATTGGTCTCTGAAGAAACTTTGTTCATTTTAAAATCTATTTTTGTTTTTTAAGTAATCACTCAAGGATATATTTATTGATTCTAGAGAAAGGGGAAGGGGGGAGAGAGAGAGTCAAAGACAGAGAGAGAAACATCGATGTGAGAGGGAAACATCAATTGGTTGCCTCTGGTACAAGCCCCAAGCAGGGATTGAACTCATAACCTAGGTATGTGTCCTGACTGGGGATGGAACCTGCAACCTTTGGGTGCACGGGATGATGCTACAACCAACCAAGTCACCTAGCTAGAGCTCTTTTTTTTTAAGATTTTATTTATTTATTTTCAGAGAGAGGGGAAGGTAAGGAAAAGGAGAGGGAAAGAAACATCAATGTGTGGTTTCCTCTCCCTTGACCCCTACAGGGGACCTGGCCCACAACCCAGGCCTGTATTCTGACTAGGAATCAAACCAGTGACCTTTTGGTTCGCAGGCTGGCATTCAATCCACTGAGCCATACCAGCCAGGGCCCAGGGCTCTTAATTTTTAATTCTGCCCTTTGGGTTGTATAGTTTTACATTGAGCCATCTTCAAGTTAATTGATTTTTTTATTATGGCACCTTCAGTCTAATTTTGAACTCATCTTGAGAATTTTTATTTTTAATTAGTGTGATTTTCAGCTTTAGAATTTCCATTTAGTATTTTTTGTTTCCATTTCTTTGTTAAAATGTCCTATGTGTTTACTCTGTATAACAAATTTTATTCAATCTTTGAACATATTTTTCCTTAATCCATTGATTACAATAGCTGCTCTCAAGTTTGTGTTCATTTAACATTCTAACCAACTTGCAATCAGTTTGTATTGATAGGTTTCCTTCTGCATGTGAGTCACATTTTCTATTTATTTTCATGGCTAGTCATTTTTTCTTGCAGACTTGTCATGATATAGAATGTCTGAGTTAGCTCAGGCTTCCATAAGAAAATACCATAGTCTAGGTGGGTTAAACATAAAAATCCATTTTCCAGTTCTCACCAGATCTCAAAGTTCTGGAGGCTAGAAATCCAAGACCAAGTTTCTGGTCAATTCAGTTTCTGACAAGTATTCTCTTCTCACTATGTCCACACATTATCTTTCCTCAGTATATGTGTAGGGAGAGATCTAGTTTTCTGGTGTCTCTTCTTATAAGAGAGCTAATCCTATTGGATCAAAGCCCCACCCTTATGTCTTTATTTGAACTTAATTACTTCCTCAGATGCTCCATCTCAAAATACTGCTACAAGGGAGGTAACGTATGAATTTGGGGAGTACACTAACATTTAGTCCATTACAGATAGTATTTTGAATTGACCCTGAAATCTCTTTTCTTCTTCTGGATTACTGGGCTTTGGTTCCAGTAATCCACTAACCTACTTGGATTTAGCCGGAAATTTGTCTCCCCCATCTAAAAAAGCTGATATCTCTGCCAAGCTTTCTTGGCTTCTAGTTGCTGCTTTTTAAGCTTATCCCCATGTTGGTTTCCTCTGTGACTATTTAGTTCAGATGTTTGCCAAGGAATTTCGTTGAGTTGATGTTCAGATTTGGGGGCTCACCCTTTAGGTGGTTTCTTGCCTCCAGTCCCTCCTACTGAATTTCCAGTTGCTTTTCCATCCATAATTTTGCCAACTGACAAATCAAATCTAATAGGGCTTCTGTTTTCTGCCACTGAAGCTCTCTGTGGACTAGGAAATGCACTCAATCATATGCATAACAAATTTCAGTACTTAGAAGCAATTCTGTCTTTCAAAAGCTGAACTATCTCTATGTTCTTCCTGCTTTTATACCAGAGTCCTGGGGTTACCTACCTACATGCATACTTTACTGGTCTGGCCAGCCAGACACATGGACAAAGTTTATACTTGTATTTTTGGTTTTAGCCCTTTTGTGGTGTTCCTACTTCTGAAATTTTTTCTTAAATATTCAGTTATTCAGCTACAAAGAAATTGAGTCCTGTAGGCTGATGTTTTTCAAAAAAGTCTCAAAATTGTACTTTCTACCTGCAGTAGCAATCATTCAGTATTAAACTCCTTTCAGGTTTCCACCTGCCTTTGGTCATTTTTCAGTATCTTCAAATTATTATGCTTGATTTTTTTTTCAGTTTCTGTAGTTGTTTTCTGCAGGAAGAATTGCCTGAACTTGTCATACCTCCTATCATCAGTGATCAATTTAACACATAAGTCAGATCATATCACATACATACATATACATATACAGTGATTTTAAAATCAAAAAATTGCTTTTCCCTTCACCTAGAGTAGAATGCACACTCAATATTCTATAAGACTTTGCATAATCTATGATCTGCCAAAATCTGGCCTTATTTCCTTCCCCTCTCCTCCTGTTTACTAAACTATAGCTGTAATAGCAGTGTCAGATCATCAATAGGTTGCCTAACCAGTAGTTTGCCTCATTCTCCTTCTTTGAAAAGAATTAAAAATGTTTTCATGTTCTTCCTTCTTCCATGTAGGCTACATATCTCAAGAACATGGGAGATATAGGGTTTCTTACCTCACCAGACATACCAGAGGGAAGCCTAATTTATTTAAGGGTAATTCTATTCCTCTCACCAGTGATTAATTCAGGACTGATCGTTCAGAAGATTTAGGTAGCATGTGAGAAGTTGACAGTTTCTGAGAAAGTTCCTCCTCTCTGTTCAAAGAAACATTTGGGAATTAATTTTTCTGCCCTATGAAATTAAATGAGGAAGTTCTGATAGCTACTGGCACCCATCCTAAAGCCACAAAGTGAACTGATCTTCAAGGGGTATAGATCAAAGGTTAATGCAAACACATTGAGGAGGAAAATGGAAAGAAGGAAAAAACTGTGGGTTCTTGATGATAGGATCTTTCAGAAAAGGCAGTCTGTTGCTTACAGTCTTTCCATACCCTCTCAACAGATTAAAAAATGGGATTTTGGTTGGGAACAGTCCCTTAAAAGAGAGAGAGTCCTAACAGTTTATGCTGGGCTGACTACCTTGTGTGCAAATATTTTTTCCTATTTCAAACTCATGTGTTCTCCTTTTTTCTGTTTGAGCGTGCACATCAGATGGTATCAGGCCAACTCCACTGTTATCTGCTCCCTACAAGGAAAGGACAGTGTCCTTCTGCTGCAACTCAAGAGGGGTGTATGCAGGCCAGTTGCCCTACATCAGCTGTCAGAACAGATCTACTGTTCATGGGGGATCAATGCCTGCTACAGGAGCTGTTTTTGCTTTGCCTCTTCTCTACATCCAGTCCAGTGTTTGACTGCATCGTGTTTTCCTTTGTGACTCCATTACCAATATGAAGTGGTAATATGAAGTGGTTTCAACTTCTACTCCTAATAAAATAGACCACAGATGCTGCTTGCTTCACAGGGTCAAACAACCCTGAAATCTACCTTTGCACGTCTAGTTACATGAAAAAAAAAGTGCTCTAATTGTTAACTATTGGATTTTTTTTCTTTTTTATGAAAGAAAGTATACTGACCTTTTTTCCATTCCACAAAAATGCCAAGCTTGTTCCTGCCTTCAGGACTTTTCAATTATTACTTCTACTTACTTCCTCCCCCCAGACCTTAATTTGCCTGCCTCCTTTTCATCATGCAGATCTCAATTCAAGTACAACCTCTTTGGACAGTCTTTCCCCAAGTAGCCTCTTAATCACTATCCCTTTGAAGACAAACACTGCTTGTGCATTACTGTGTCCACAGTGCCTAGAAAGGGTTTCACAGCTAATAGATGTTCAACAACTGATTATTAACTAAAAAAAAATAACAGAAATGTGTCAATTAGCAGGAAACAATTTAACAACAAAACTCATTCTTCATTAGAATATAAATCTTCCAAATTTACATTAAAAAACTGCTTCTTATAAGAAAAATGTCAGTAGTATCATCTGTAGTCCATACCATTTAACTTACAGCTTTTTGCTCCCCATAATTCTTTGGATATTTCCAGTGTCCAAAATATTTGTATATGAATTTTTAAAACAGAACAATCTCTTACACTTGAAAAATAGGTTAAAAAGCATTTTTCCATCACTCAGATTCCTGGAAACAAATGTGTTTACTCGGGAGGAAAACCAAATGCTATCATCTTACCATTAGTCAAAATACTTGCATTTTTTATTAAATGCCATCCAAATGAGGTTTTTTCAACCAGGCTTTGCAAATGAATACCAGCTCATATGCCCAGAGAACATAACAAATAATTGAGATTAAACAAAAATTATATGTACTTTAATGTTCAATAGCATCAGAATTATTCTTGAGTGATGGAAAGAAAAATTTTCATTGTTTTGGAGTAAAGGGCTTGCATTGGCCTTTTCAGTCTTAGGGATCCATTTTCCAAAGCACTGTCTAAAACAAAGTGTAAGGCCAGTTTTGAAAACACAGATTTCTAACTGCTAAGGAAATGTAAGTATGAAATATGGAGTCCCCTTAGGACTTCTCTTTTTGTTTGTTTTTATCTCTAAAAGCTTTGGAACTCTTTTCTCTCTCTCTCTTTTTTTTTGTCTAAATTACAAATACACAGGATACTAATGCATAAAAAATAAGACAGCTTTTGCTAAACCACTCTGATCAAACCCACCTACAGCACATTGTTTCTCCATGCCTTCCTTTCTACCCATGTGACATTTCCTATGCATCAACCTTAAATATCTAGCACCCCATCGACAGTCACTCTGAGTATGATTTTCACAAATGAAGCCTCATTGCACCCAGCAAATATTTGACTCTTATTTTCACCTTGGTTTCCTTTTCAATTCCTTCCTGGGAATTAAAAAGCTCCTCTTGAGGATAATAACATAGCAGACTTAAGCATAAGCTAAGGTTTTGGAAAAAACCACACTTTTGCTTACAGTATTAATTATGCCCATTTAAGAATTGGTTCCTTGTTCCTTGCATCAGCTCCAAGAACATATTTCACATTTACTTTGTCCCTTATTCTCCCCCTTCAATGTAGCCACTACCTGCCTCTCTCTTTACTACTGGAAAGTAGTGATTATTATGACACTCTACTTCAAATTACTCTGTATACACACATTATCTATTAAAATATGGATGTGATGGGGGGACACAGAATTATTTCTTGAAGAAATCATATATTTTGTTTTCAACTTCAAGACTTAATTGCAAACCAAACTTTAAGACGTGCTGACATGAAAACTTCAAATCTCTTTTAGAAAAACAAATTTTTATTTTCTAATTTGCCTTATAGGTTGATTTCATGCCCTCCCTGCCTCATTTGGTTTTTGGTCAACTCTATCTAGAACCTGATGACAACATGATACCCACATACAACAGTGGCTTGACCATGGCACAAGCTGCTGCCCTGGAATTGCCAATGCTGCCTAGTCACCAACATGCTGTGAAGCATTTTAATCATAGTGCTGGCCACAATTAGAAATCCATGACCTGGCACAGGTCTATGGGTCTGTGGGACCTCAGAATGCTAGAGTTTAAAACCCTCCACTGAGGACCAAATGCCACAGAGCAGAAAACCCACACTAAAGACAATTAGAGGGGAGAGAATACTGCCAAAATATAGTTACTTTTGAATGATTTTCACATTATAATCCCTTTGGGAACATTGTAGTACCCAAGATGCTCTCCTTTCTTTGGGTGAAATTAGCATCAACTTTTCCTTCAATCCCCATCAGAAAATTTATATAAATAGTAAGCCTCTTGAAAGAGTTCTTTGTTAAAATAATAACAATAATAATACTGTTATATTAATATAACTAATAGTACATGTTAAGATGACACTGGAATGCTAAGACCCCATGAAATTACCTAACAAATATTAAATCAACAGCAAAGAAACTCAGGGATCCTTCAATATTCACTCATTGTAGTGAATACCATTATTCTAGCAGGAAGCTTCAGACAAGCCTATTCCTAGTAAGTATTGGCATTCATCTGTAGCATTGATGAAGTACCTAACCAAAGGACCAAAGGACCAAAAGGTTCACTGCAGGAAGATTAAATCCCAAACAATGACACTAAGACCTCTTCTTGGGAAAGGATAGATAACTGAGACCCAGACTACTCCAGGGGAGATATCAAGTGGACACCAGAATAGCAAGCATATCTGTTTATCAGATTATCTACTGACAGGTCGAGGACTGGCAACCTCTCCTGATGGTTAAATAAAGTGTCCAGTGCTGGGTTTCTCAACTTCTTAAATTTCTTTCAAGACTTAGAGAAAACCATCCAGTATGCCAAAGTACAAAAATAAAGTTTCATTAGTCTTACTCTCTACCTCATGTTCAGCCAGTGTCATGTGTCACTTTAATGTCTATGAACATGAATTACCCAAAACTCTAACTAAAGTTTCTTAAATTACCTTAACTCTAATTATATTGATTTCAACTCTACTTCAGTCACCCACCTGGGACCCAACATCACACAAAGCAACTCTGACTGTATCTTTAACATTAATATCCTGCTTTCTGACCACAACCCTCAATCCTTCCAACATTCTTGTGTATTTTAATCCATTTTAACTGTATTGGCAATATAGTCAGTGGTTACGTGTGTGGCCTCTTAAATCAGGTTGCTTGGATCTATGTCCTAGATCATTTGCTTCCTAGCTGTGTAAACTTAGACAAAGCCTCAATTTCCTAATCTAAAGAAAATGAAATCATGTTTAATCTAGCAGATACTCATGCTTACTTAATATAGTTGTTATGAAGATAAAATAAGATAATCTGGAACATTTAACATGTATAGGTATGGCACATAGCAGTCACTAAATAAATTAGTCACTTTTTACCCATTTATTTTTTCTAAGTTTTTAAATTTTCTTTTAATTTCTTCCATATCCAGTCCAAAATCAGGGCTTCATTATTTTTTTCTCCACATAAGACATAGACAAATTTAGCCAAATAGATGCTCTGCTCCACACCAAGACTAACAAAAATTAATGAAAAATAACTGGGTATTAACTATCAAAAATAGATCTTCAAAAGCAATTGAGCTATTTCTGTGATTCAGTATGCCTTTTACATGTCAACAAACAACAAAATCTCTGAGTAATGACAATATGAATTAAAAACCACATTCTTCTAATATCATGTGTTATGTCTGTTATGTAACAAATTTAAGAATAATAATCCCTCCTCCTTGAGACTTTCTTATTATACCAATTATACCTCTTTTTCCCATGTATGTTAATATTCCTTTCTTACTTTTTTCTGAATCCACCATAACATTTTCTGAGTCCAACACAATAGTACAAATGGAGGCCTACATACAATATTCTGAAATATTTACAAGTTTATAAGCCAGACTAACGGAACTGTCTGATTCTATTCAAGATAAAGTAAAAGCTACCAGAGTTCCTCAAAAACACAGACAAAATATATAATAAAACAATGTTTTCAAGACTTTGGACAACAGTAAACAAATAACATTAATCTCTGAAAGATGAGGAGAGCCTGACAATTTCTTCTTGGGCACTGACAGGGGAGGGAGAATCTGGAGGACCTCAGTGGATTCCCTGATTTGAGAATATAAAGCTGACAGAGCAGAGAGAATAAAGCTGCTAGATTTCACAGGCCAGAGTACCAGAGATGAGAGAATTGCACAGAAACAAACCCTGGATGTCTGCAGAGGATCCCCTCTAACATTAAGCAAAGAAATTATGAGTTCATGAACATGAGGAAACTACCCAGATTTGGGGAGCGGGGGAATATCAGGAACAATGCCTGACACTAACACCAGGTCAAGAAAACTGCCTTTTCCCATCATCCAGTCTAAGACAACTCATCATTCACAGGTAATTAGGCAGACTACTCATGAAAGTCTTGCCTCAGTGGTAAGGAAAAATTAACCCTAGACTGTGCACTAAATTAGCCCCAGCAAACAAGTCATTACAGGAAAACCCAAAAAAAGATCAACCTGTTTGCAACTTAACTGTACCTGGAGTGAGGTACAAGAACATTTTTCCAAATACAAAAGATATCTGGCAGTCAAAAAAAAAGTAAATGTACAGTTTATGTCATCCAGTCAAAGATTACCAAGCTTTCATGTAAGTGGGAAAACATGACTCATAATGAGAAAAATAGTCAACACAATAAAATTAACCCAGAACACAGGTGTTAGAATTAGTGCAGAAGGACAGAAAAATGGTTATAATAACTGTGTTCAATATGTAACAAACTTAAGAGGGGACATGAAAGACATACAAAAGAGCCAGATCAACCTTCTAGAGATAAAACCTATCATGACTGAGATGAAAAATACACTGAATAGAATAAAGGTAGACTAGGCATTGCAAAAGAAAAGATTATAAAATTTGAAAACATAGAAACTATTAAAAATTAAACACAGAGGGAAAAACATAATTTTTAAAATTTGAAGTCCATCAATCAGCTGTGGAACAACTTCAAGCAATCTGATATACAAACTTAAGAGTTTTTATGAAACACTTCACTCAATGTCAGAACACACATTCTCTTCACAAGCAAATAGACTATTCGTCAAGACACACCATAGTATAGTCCACAAAAGCTGTCTCAAATTCAAAAGCATTCAGGTCATAAAAATGTTCTCTGATCACAATGGAATTAAATTAGAAATCCATAATGGAACAAACAATGGAAATCATCAAATATTTAAAGTAATGCACTTCTAAATAGAACATGGAACAAAGACAAAATAAAGACAAATTAAAAATATTTTAAACTAAATACTAATTTAAAAAAATAACATATCAGAAAGCAGTACTTATGAGGAAATTTATAACACTAAATGTCCATATTAGAATAAGTCAAATTAAAAAATTCAATTTCCACCTTAAGACACTAAAAAAAAGCAAATAAAACTCAAAATAAGTAGAAGATAATAAAGCCCAATACTCCTCATGAACATAGCTGCAAAAATAGTAATCAAAATTTTAATAAATAGAATTCAACTAAACATACATAACTAATACATATTTATAATAGATGATATAAAAAGAAATAATATATTGTAACCAAATAGAGATTAATCCTTAAAAAGCAGGGTTGGTTTAACATTTTAAATTCAATGTAATTCACCATATTAACAAAATAAAATGAAAATAATTATAATTTTAATAGCGGTATTAAACTTTTGAAATAACCAATATTCATTACTGATTTTAAAAATTAAAACTAATAAAAATCCCTTTGCAAACCAACAATATAATGAATTTCCTCAACCTAATAAAAGACATCTCCCCCCAAAAATAATAAATATGGCTAACACAAATCCTAATAGTTAAAGACTGAATGTTTTCTTTTAAAATTCAGGAGCAAAACAACCATGTCCATTTTTACCACACCTATTTAACATTGTACTGGAAGTTTTAGCTACTGTAATTTTTAATATGAAAAAGCATTCATATTAAAAAAAGAAATAAACCAATCTACTTTCAATAGATGTGATTGTCTCTATAGAGTCTGATGAAATCTACCCAAAAGCTGCTACAGTAATAAGTTTACCAAGATTGATGGATATAAGACTGACATATAAAAATCAACTGTACTTATTTCTAAATACTAGCAATGAACAATAGAAAAGTAATTTTTTAAAAATCTTCAACAGCATCAAATGAAACCCTTAGATAAATCTGACAAAAGATGTCAGATATAAAATAAAACAACAAAATGGCACTGAACAAATTAAAAGATCTGAAGAAATAGAAAGATATTTGTTCATGCATTAGAAGGCTCAATGAGAATTGAGATATCATCAGTTCTTCCCAAATTGTTCTATAGATTCCATGCAACCTTAGTCAAAATTCCAAAAGGCATTTTAGTAGAAATTGATAAGTTAGCTAATTCTAAAATTTATACGTCTATATAAAGGACCTAGAATAGCCAAAACAAATTTGAGACAATAAATTGTAGAGTGTTGACACTACCTCATTTTAAGGCATAAAGCTAAAGTACTCACAATAGTGTGGTACTGGCTTCAGGACAGCCACACTGACCCATGAAACAGGGTAGATCCCTACGATTATAAAAAGCTGACTTTCTGACAAAGGTTCAATAGCAATCCAATGGAAAAGAATTTTCCTTTCAACAAATATATAGTACTGAAAATTTGAATCATTCCTTATATGATATATATAAAAAATATCTCAAAATGCATTATAACCCTAAATGTGAAACATTGAAATATAAACTTTTAGGAGAAAAACCTCTCTATGATGTTGGGTTAAGATAATATATATTTCTTAAAGATGACATCAAAAGCACTATTTCTAAAAGAAAAAAAAATAATAAGACTTCATTGAAATAAAAATACTTCTGCTCTTCAAATAACACTATTAAAAATGTATCAAGATAAGCCACATAATGCAAAAAAAATGGTTAGCAGTTTCTTAAAAAGCTCAACATATACCCAATATATGATCCAATACCTTCCTTGCTGGTATTTACCTACGAGAAAAACAAAGCACACGGCCATACAAGAACTTGTACAAGAGTTTGCAGAGCAGCTTTATATTTTACAGGCAAAAACTAAATGGCCATGTACAGGTTAATATCTTAACAAATTGTATTATATCCAAATAATGGAATATTACTAAGCAATAAAAAGGCATCATGAACTATTGAAAATGCAACAACATGAATGAATCTTAAAATAGTTATGTTGAGTGAAAATAGCCAGACCAAAAGCAAGAAAACAAACAACAACAAAAATGGGTTATGATTTCATCTGTGTGAAACTCAAGATAATGCAAACTAATCCAGAGTGATAGGAACCAGATAAGAGGTTTACCTGGGGGTGTGGCAGGAAGGAAGGAATGAAAGGTGCATTTCAAGGGGCACAGGGAAACTTCTGAAGACAAAGGACATGTTCACTCTGGCTAGTGCTAATGTCTCATCTATACATATGTAAAAACACCAAATTGTACAGTTGTAATATGTGTATCTTATTGTATGTCAACAATACCTCAAAGCCTGGAGAAAATAAATCAGTTCCATTAACAAACAATTAGATATATTTTATTATCTTACCTGGACAACTACAACTTTGCAATGACCTAAAAGGCCAGGCTTGAATTTAGAATTCCTAGACTCCTTGGAGTTTCACCTCTGCCTTCACAGCAGCTACTCCATGGCCACCCCCTCACTTAGAGGTAACATCCTAGCAGTCCTCAGGGGAAAACAAACTCAGGGATGATGTCTAGGTAGGTTCTGCATGTGGGTCAGAGACATGTGGGTTTAGGATTCTCTTCAGTAGAGTGTGCTCCTTGGGTACAGACATAACCAACAGGCCATTGGGGGTCCTTCTAAAGTGTAGACCTTGGGCAGGAGTTCTATTTGCATGTGTCTAAGAGGGACACTTCAGAGTATACATAATACATTCAAGTTTCTCTATTCACAAAGAAAAATACATACTTTTTTCACTCCGTGTCCCCACTTTTCAGCCAAACTTCTTGAAATTATCATTTTACTCACCCATTCTATTCTATTTCCACATGACCACCACCCTCCCTCATTTATTACTAGCAATCTGGATTTAAACATCACCAATCCACCAAATTTTTTTGACACAAATTAACAAAGACTTTCTAATTCTAACATGACATAGACTCTTAAGACAGTGTCTTACTTTGCCTTTCTGCCATATTCCACAGTGAAGATTATCCCCTGCTCATGTTCTCCCCTACCTAGGTACCCAAGATAGCCAAGGGTCCTGGTTCCTTTCTCTTTTTCTCTTCCCTGTTCTTCTTCTCCTCCCCACGAACAATTTGCTTCATGTATCCCTTTGAATGTTGGCAATACTTTGGCTTCTATTTCCAGCCCTGACATCAAGAGATTCTTCTTTGTGAAGTCACATGCTTCTATGGTTTTAATTATGATCAGGGTATTGTACTTCTACATTTTTTCCTGGAAAACTTCAGTTATGTCTTCACAGATCTTTCTCTTTCTAATCTCATGTTTTCTTATAATCCTTCATTCATTTTACTGTTTTTACAAAAACAGTCTTTCTAAAATGTTGATTTGGTTTTAAAGCATTTAATGCTTTCACTTTCATCAAGGTAATCATTTCTTCTTAGTCATGGTAGGTAGTTCTTTTTCCCTTCATTTCTTAACTACTTTTTCAGTTGGCATTCTCACCATTCACTTGTGCTCTGTGCATAACATCTCCTCACTTAACACGTTCACCCACAATTCTTCCTGAGATCCATCTTTTACAGTTCACCCACTCCCCAACTGCTTGACTTTCAGGATCCTGTTCAGCATCAATTATATAAAGCTTTATCAGACTAGTATCACCCATTCTATACCAATTACAGATTTAGAAAAAAATAATAGCAGCTACCTTTATTGAGCACTTATCATGGAACTCATCTAATTATTACAACCACCCTATGTGATAGATAGTACTTTTACTGAAATTCCCTAACATGAAAACTGAAACTTAGAAAGATTAATAACTTAGATACAGGTAAAAGAGGCATCAAGATTTCTGAGGGCTGAGTCCTAAATTTGCTCTTTTGTCAACCTTATAAAAATTTTTCCTTAGTCTTTCTATCAGGTAGAGGCATATTTTTATAATATATATGGTTAGAGTATAGTTGAAATACTTTACTATTATCTCTACTCCACTAAATTAAAGGGATATTGAAAGTAAGTTCTTTCTATCCATCAGAATAGGCTAAATTAAGCTCTGCTAACAATGTCTGAAATCTCAGTAGTTTGGTGTTCCCATCCTCCTTGTCCAGCATCGGCCTGCACAGCAGCTCTGTTTGTTAGGGTCTCTCAGGGATCCAGACCGGTAGAGATTACCTCTTAATATATGCTTGCATGGCAGGGACATGTGAGCCAGCAGAGTCAAGCATAGACAATTAAATTGTGACAAGCAAGTAACAAAGTCATATCTAATTGCAAGGAGATGAAGAAATGCAACTTAATCACACCATGTACCTAGAAAGAGAAGAACTGAAATGTTGAGAAGAGATCTAGTGACTATCAAAAATTTTATCTTTTTATATTTGTTTCCCCTTGCCTAGCACAGTTTCAGTGCAAAGTACCAGGTGACACAATTAGTATAAGGGTTGTTGAATGGACAAATGAATGTTTTTACAAAATCCAGAGATATGTGGGCTGAAAGACTAGGGAAAAAGTGCTTAATCTTAGTTCACCTAAGCAATTTTTTCTAAGTAAGGAAGTATGATAGAGGAAGCAGTGTCCATCTAGATAATAAAGGGCGGTATTTTTCAAGAAAAGGGTAGAGAAGTTTATCCTCATTGTTTTCAAAAACAAGTAGTATAGAATTTCTTAAGAGTAACTTGAGGTGAAATTATCCTGAAGTAGAATTGACTAGGCTGATAGAATTTAATACAATCATATATCTCTAAACATGTGAAACAAGTTTAAGATAAATTTTTATACAAAAATCTATAATTTAATATAGTGTTGAGTCTAAAGCAATAAACTGTCTGCCATGAGACCTATCTAATCTGAAGTCTCCCATAAATGTGGAACTTCAGAGGGTCACTTACCATCTTGGTCCCACTATTTCTTCATTTACAAAGTGAAAGGACTAAGTTAGAGAACCTATAAAGTTAATTTCAGATTCAAAGTTTCTTTTTTATACATCCTGATTGTGGAGCATAAAATGCTATTACTAAGATCTAAACAAACAAACAACAACAAAAAAACCCAAACACATATTCACATCACTCTCCCACCCCCGTTATGTAACCTACATGCTAAAACACAAGCTAAATTTCTTTCCCCAAAATGAGCCCTCAAAAAAAATTAGCTTAAAATCAATCTTTTCAAAGGGTGCCATCTAAATTCCTTTGTCTTAAATAGCATTGCACGGATTGGGTGAAGACATTAGTTCTTGCCTTTATCCATGTTAGTGTACAGTGTGTATATATTGAGTAGATAGATTATTGAGAAATAAAGAGAAGAGGCAGAGACAAAAAGAAACAGAGGCAGAGAGAGGAGTCAGTAAGACAAACATATAAAAAGTGGAATTAACATATATTTAGTAGTTATTCCTAGAGTCTGACCAAATAATTCCAAGTGTTGATATGACAGTAAACAAGATTACTTTTAAAAGCAATATGATAAATGGTTACATTATGGAAATTAGCAAAAATACTAAAAGTCTTAATGTTAGGTTAATGAATGCTTTTATCTTGGGATAAATTTTCCAGGAATAGCACTATATTTTTATGTAGATTTTGTTCCCTTATTTTATTTCAAAGCAGTTTAAAATGTTTCATGTAAATAATTTTTAACATCTAATAGATATTAAAACTAACATTTGATAAATGCTGACCAGTAAAGCCACTGTGGAAAACAGCATGGAGTTTCCTGAAAAAAAAAAAAAAAAAAAAAAAAAAACTTAAAATACAACTGCCCTCCCACCCAGCGATCCCATCCCTGGGAACTCAACTCAAGAATCCCAAAACACCATTCGAAAGAAGACACACCCTGCATGTCCATAGCAACAGCCTCCACAACGGCCAAGATCCGGAAACAGCCCACTACGAACAGGTACAAAGGTACAAGTGGGCTCTGAAAAGCTGGTGATTCAAAAGACTGTCTCCAGTAATAAAAGCTAAATGTCATTTCATGAAATGTTAGATTTTTAAAAGTTAGCATAAGTCTTTGTAACTAAATAAAGTGGCCTTCTAATAGAAAAACTAAGAGCTACCTTACATTTAGTGTTGCTTTATATTGGGCATAAAAGGTCTATTATGTTACAATATTATTTAACATAGAAAATGAATATATATTGTTAAGTAAACATTTTTTATTAAATAGCACATAATGTCATTATTTTTGTAGAGGGAATATGCCTTTCTATACAAAGCTACCTTTTGACAAGACATTCAGCAACATATTAACTATGGTTATTACTAGATGATGGAGTAAGATTAAGGGTAACTCTTTTGTTTCATGCTTTTCTCTCTGTCCAAATTTTGTACAACATTGCAATAATTTTTACATTAGAAAAATAAAAGACAAGAAGTTAACACCTTCTTCAAAGCCATGCCATTTTGTACTTCACTATTATTTAATCTACAAGAAGAGATATATTTGTCTAATAAGATGTCATTTATTTATAACTACCCACTCTGGTACGTTAGTCTTAATTACCATCTCTACACTTTGTAATAGAAATAAGGTTTATGTTCCTTTAAACTGGCTGCTAAAATATAAGAAAAATCCTATATTGTTGTATATGTTCAAGTCATAAAAATATAGTGAATCAAATGAACCCAATGATCAATATTTCTTCATTTTCTAATATTAGATAAGTAACTCAGTTGTAGCTTTTTGTCTTATTTCAATTCATCAGAGTTAAAAGTGTTCTTAGTCCTTAGATAAGAATTCAGTTGTCTGTGTTGAGGATTAGCAGGAGAAAGTATCAAACTACATCCGCCATTCTGCTTCCCTGACTGTCCCAGAAAATCCTTGGATCCTGAAAATGTGAGCATGCCTGTCCGTCGGGGGAGGGAAGGAAAAGCAAGGGAAAGGGATGAGTGGATCCTTATGGGAGCAGAACCCAGAGCAGCAGCCCTGGACAGTGAAGGGACATGTTGACAATGGCTCCTGGGTGTGTCTTTTGTTTTTAAAATGACAGCTTTGCATTCTCACTCAATGTCCTCTATGGTTTCTTAATGTTTATTTTGTTTCTTTTTTGTAATTCTTCTGTTAGAGATGAAAACTAACATCTGGTAAGATCCTCCTTCAACATCTGTTGTCCACTACAGCTCTGTGAAGTCTACTCTATCTTTTTCTCATCTTTGAATTTAGTGTATCTGTTCCCTTAAGACCAACAATTTTACAGCATTACAATAAAATAAAATATTTGTTTGCAAATTTTTCTTTTCTGCCCATTTTGTCACTCTGCTTCTTGGTCCTCCCAATACACATGAAGACAGTCTTAGCAATAAATTCCTTGAAGAAAATATGTCAATTGATTAACCAGTTATACTATGGTTGAGTCACTCTGTGGAAAAGATCTTGCTTTGCAAGTAGATTAAGATCTTTGTGAAGATTCAAAACCAGTTAACAAAACTTATAAAGTCATGAATCAAAATTGAATTAAAAATTTAGGGACAGGAAGAAGTGAAAAGAGAAAAAGGCATCATGGAGGGAAAATTTCAAAAAAAGGGAAAATTTTTTTAATAGTCATGATTATATTTATTGATTTTTTTTTACTTTTTTAAATTGAATTTACTGGGATAATATTGAAGGGAAGGAAATATATATTACACATAGACACAGACAACAGTGTGGTGATACCTGGAGGGAAAGGGGAGTGAGGCGTAGATGGAGATGGGCAAATGAGGGTAAAGTTGGGATGGAGAGAGACTTTGCTTGGGGCAATGGGTACATGATGTAGAGTGCAGAGGAGTTTTCTTGAGTTGTACACTTGAAACCGGTATGGTGAGGGGGAAGTTTTTAGTGAGAAAGCTAAATGGTAGGCTGGAGGTGAGGGTAAAGGTAGGTGTGTTGGGGCACAGTAAACAACCCATGCTCTGCTGAGTTACTAAAATGAAGTCACTTTAGGAAAGTAAGATTATGTCACTCACTCATTGAGGAGTAGTGAAAAGAAGGAGTTTAGAGATTATGAGTGAATCTAAAGACCAGACCTAAAAGTGTAGCCACATACAATAGACTAGTGATATCTATTACAATATTTTAGGAAATGATATATGTATCATAGTAGAATTATTATTTTTACATTAGATTGGCAATAAATTGAAGGAAATAATAGGAAGAAGAGAAAAGGGTTACAAAAACATACTAGAAAACTTGTAATAATCTGGGTGTGGGGTAATAGAGTCTGGGTTTGGGAAGAGAGAGAGTATGTCAAGAAAAGAATTCAGAGTAAAAGTAATAACTGGTGACATATTGGGTTATGGGACTAGAAAAAACATAAAGAGCTCATGTCCTGAAGCATAAAAGAATTGTAGTTCTAATGACAGACATGGGAACATTAGGATAGGACTCACATCACAGGATCTGTGCCTATCTGTAATATTCTTGCTAATTTTGGGTTCTCTAAGTCACTGCTAGCAATTTCTAAAAAAGAACCTGGTTGTACCCACTTAGAAGTGGTAAAAAAAAATTTTTTAAGCCATTTCTGCCCACTAATTTATAAGAATATGCTTGTACAAAGGAATATAATAGAGTTTTCAGAAAACCCTAAAATGGTATTTTCTAATACAGAGATTTGAATATTCCCACTACCCCTTAGATATATCTGTCAAGTCAAATGTTACTTTTTTTGGTCTTATTTAGATGACATTAAGATTCATCATGTGTTTCTGACAATTGTTTTCACTTAACTTGGAATTTTAAAAAACAATGTGTATATTTCCATAGTTTCTTCTGGCTCACCATGCATAGCCTCTGAGTTTTAACAGTCCTTTTGAAGTCTAAGTGGAATAGGCAATACACTGTATTCACCGATACAATTTTGAAGCTGTCTTACCGATTATTACATAAAGATGAGCGTTTCACTTAATAAAGCCTTAGAGTAACACAATTTGTTACACCATAATTAAAGATGGACACATCTGTTCCATTTTAATGCAAACTCCTTTGAACATAATTACATAAAGCTGCAAGAACAGAAATTCTCAGTCTCAGAAATGTACTATCAGAAAAACCATTTTATCTACAGAAACTACATGGTCAAAGGACAATTTGTAAGATGATGTCAAATAGATATCTCTCACTCTGTATCAAAGCATGAAATAAAGCTAAGACCCCAGATTAAAGTACTGTCCCCATATGAAAGCCATAATTGGTTAAGAAAACCCAGGTGGAAGGCAATCTTTATAAAAAGCACCTCATCCCTGTGGATATATATCATTATATATTCTTTTAGCCCATAGATATATTAGAAAGGAAGTAACAAATACTAAGGATAGTGAAAGAGAAAACAAAGATAGGTCATATTCAACATTTGTGCATTAATTCTAAACCTACTACTAAATTCTAAATTTTCAGTTATATTAATTTTGTAGACCATTCTTAATAAACATTATATCCTTGATAAAAGCCTAGCCATTATATCCAACATAGTTTTTAAGTTAATAATAATCAGATGCATAAATACAGAAAGCAGAGGTAAAGGAAACCCGACAATGTCAGAATGAATTCTGAGAATTTAATAGCACAAGTTAAATGGCAAGCCGTGCACACAAATATCCCTGAAATGTAGGCTGTAGTCTGTCTTATTTATGTTTCCATATCCTGAAGATGGCTTAATGAGAAGATGCAATCAGGATTAGCTAAGCAGTGAGAACTTGGAGGGAACAGGGTGGCAGTACGATTTATATAAATATTTGCAGAGACTGGGAAGAGCAGATGCTCCTATAATCCAGACAATGTGTGTGCACTTCATTTTAAAATAAAATAAAACATTTGAAAGCCAAAATATAATTAATCAGAGGAAATGCTTTAATCAACATCTTCCAAATCCTTAAGCACTGCTGAAAAGATTAAAGAAACATAAAAGAAATTAAAATATGATATTCAAAAGAAAACTAGAATTAATCTATTCCTGACATTCTCCTTTATTTCAGATGTGGGATGGGGCGTGCAATTAATATATATTTCTAATTTCTGCCAACTAGTAAAATTTCCTAGATATTTAAGGTACTAAATAAATCACTTAAAAATTACTGTATAATTTACAATGTAGTAATGATAGCTCTCTCTTCATTATTAATTTACTGTGAGAAATTTGTGTGCTTGACTTTATTTCCTGTAGTTCTTAAGAGATTTTTCCAATGAAATTGGATATAGAAAGTTTAAATGTCAGTTTCATATTCAGAGGTGCTCTACAAACATAAAGAAGTTGCCTATCAAGGAAGAAATTAGTATATCAAATCCTTATAGATACCAATTTGGATCACATAAAACCAAAATAAATGTGATTAACTTTGAACTCAGTTTTGGACTCAGTTCTTCTAAACTCAGAATATCTCCTGCTATTATTTCAGTTGTTTCTGCCTAAGATTGATGAGCTGCTGCTCACTATAAACCTATAATTATTACTAAAGCTCAGAGAAGGACAATTTAAACAAAGGATTTTAAAACAATGTCTCAAGGAAATAAAAAGCACATGCATTCATGGCAAGATCAAAATATATAAACACTCAAAGCTCAGAGCATTGCCCTTTCTACAAACAAAGTTTTGTTGGTGACGAATTATTTCAGATGTATCACCAGGATATTATAAACAGTTTTTAACATAAGATGAGCCCCTACAGATAGTTAACAACTTACTATTCTTAATTGCAAAAATACCTTTTAAATAGCACTTGAGCAAAAATATTGTTTGCATCTCCTAAAATTCTACCACAAAGCCTCTAGCACTTGGGGTTAGAAAGTCATAAAAAGTTAAAAATATAATCCTGCAAAAATATTGCCAAAATTATGATTATTGAAATGTCATGAATCAGAATTTCTTTTTTAATTGAATTTATTGGGGTGACATTGTTTAATAAAATTATATAGGTTTCAGGTGTACAATCCTATAATACATCATCTGCAGATTGTATTGTGTATTCACAATCCCAGATCAAGTCATCTTCCATCACAATTTATCCCCCATTACCCTCTTCTACCTGTCCCCACCAGGGATCAGAATTTCTTATGATGTGCCTTCCTATAAATAAATCTTAATAGTAAGAATGACTATTTAACCATTGAAAGATACACTGTGAAATCCAGACTAGGAAAATGAAAGCAATTTCTTCTGTGTTCTATCATAGTTGTGGTAACTTTGAAAGTCACATTGCACTTATTTGCTCCTTATGTATTAGTTGTTTGATAGTCTATTCTAGCAAAAGAATAAAATATCAAACAGCCAGCATATAACTGAAAGAAGGCATAGTTTCTTGTCTGTCTTTCCATGACTTTTGTTATTTGGTTAGTAATTTATGTGCAATGGCCCTTTGATCCCCAAATCCCATATATTTAATTATAATTAATTTAGCATTGTTAAAATAGTGTATATTTTATGATCATAAATAATTTTGCCAAATTGCCAGAACGGATTTATATATAGGACTATGTTGCTTAAATTAGTGACTTTTACATACTAAACAAATGATTTATAACCAAGCCCAATAATAATGCTTAAGAGTATGGCTATTTCTACCAACTGACTCACTGGAGAGATAAAGGGCAGAGACTAGTTGTAAGAATGTTCCTTTTATTCTGTCTCCTTTTTCTCATTTCTTATCAGCACACTACACAAGGGGGCATAGAGTTTAATTATTGTGGTTGTTGAATACCATTATCACCATTTAGCAAGTCTATTACTTGTCATAAGGAAATCAGAAGCTAAGTCCTGTTGGGGATTCTGTGACTGGGAAACTATCTGGAGATCTGAGTCTCATCTCTGCCATTATGTTGCTATGTAATCAATCCTCTGCATGGGCCCTGTTTATAAAATGAGGAGATTGGTTTAAGAAAATGCCACTCAAGGCACTTGTATGCTGGGCATCGTCAGAAGCATATGGAAAATTGCTCATAAATCAGGAACTGTGCTAATAAGGTATACCCTAGCTATATATGACTACTTAAATGTAAAATTAAATAAATTAATAGTTAATAAAATTTAAAATTCAATTTTTCAGTTACACAAGCAAATTCTAAGTATTCACAGCTCCATGTGGCTAGTAGCTACCTGTAAAAAAGAAAAGTCTTCATAAATGACTATTCAATACCAATTAATTCCTGGAACTGGGAATGATTATGTCCAAAATTGTCAACCTGTGCAATTATCAACCTGTTTCCAAGAACAAACAGTGTAGCAAGGTCTTTTATATACAGTTTGTGTGTTTTTTTAACCATGGCTCTCAACTTTTTTTTTTTGGACTGACAATGAAGTAAGATGATCAAATAATTCTGTTTCCTTTTTTAGTAAAAAATGTTCTGAGTATCAAATAAAAACTATCAAACAAAATGAACACCAAAAATAACATATTCCTACCAGCATATAGGAATGCAATCTGAGAGTTTAGTGGCTTTCATTTCATAATACCTAGTTAATGACTTATATGATATCATATAATCCCCTATTGATTAAGAAAGGGAATACAATGAATAACAGTATTTTAATATATAAGTAATTACAGAGCATCACCAACATTTTCAAACATAGCAAAATGTATACATTCAAATAAATAGTACTCAAGGAGTCACTTTTCAGGAAAATAAATGGCTTTTAAATTCTCTGAAATACTTTAGTGGCATCAGGTCTTAATATACCAGGGAACATTTTATTTTTTTTAAATAATTCAAGATTATCTAAAGCCAATAATTTCTTGCTATACTCAAGGTAAAACAAAAAGTAATAAGACATTTCTTCTGTGGCAGTCATAATAATGAAATAACACTTGTGTCCATGAAATATCAAGAAATACTGCATATTTAACATAATTATTCTAGTCTTTATAATTACTTCCCTATCTTGCAGATGAAAAAACAGCTGTTCACAAAGGTCTCATAACTTGCCTAATATCACATGGCAGGCACTCTGCAGAACAAGGATTCAAAGTCAGAAACACCTCGCTAGCCCAAATCTGGGATGCTAAGGTTAATTCTCAATGAGAAATTTCAAAAGTTTTCTTATTTATAATGATTTTTACTTCCATTACCCCTGTGATAATATACCCTCATTCAGATCAATATTTTATGTACATTTTATGATGTGATTTTTTAAAAGAAAATAACTTGTGAACTCAATTATTCCTCTAAATGCCTCAGATTTTTTGCTGTAAAACACTAATAAACCCCTCAATGAAAATTTAAGTCTTTAAATAATTGTTAACTATAATAAACATTAAATAATTTAGTATAGTTTCATAAATGTAACATGAATACTTACATTTTACGTGAAAATAAGTATATATTCATATAAATTTGCAATGTGAAAAAATAGAAACAATCATTTAGTTGTACAAGTTTTAGTATGTTTACAAAAGACTAACAAAATTTGCTACAAAGTATTAAATTTGCTGATTTAGCATGCAACCATTGATTTCATTATATTACTTCATGAAGTTGGTATATAGTTTTAATATAACTTAGAATGACTATCTCATACATCGTTCAGTTAGACAAAGGCTCACATAAATATCATGTACCATTGAACATTATCAAGTATATAAACCTAAGATAAAGCTGGTCAGGTGGTATACCAGACAAAGTGAAATTACTACAGACAGTTTGTATAAGTTAAGGTTCAAGCAGTTATTTAAATACTTGAGGCTATCCATTAGCTTTCAAAGCTCAAAGAAATCACCAAAATGTAATTATGTCCAGCTTGATGATTGGCACTTAAGTTTATAAGAGGTTAAGAAAGACCTACAGGTCACAATTGAACAAATAGCTCCTGATCACAGCACCAATGATACCTTAGAAGAACAAGATTATAGGAAAGAGATCTTGGTATTTAAGAATGTGCAGTTTTTGAAAAGTAAGAAGATTTGAAATAGCAGCTATTATTTGAGAAACAATGCCAATGAATCAGCATAAAATATGCCATTTGTGAATAATTGAGTCAGTTTCTACAATGTATATATATAAACCACATGCAACTTTTTAAAAAATGGTAAATGCTATAAATCTTAAATTCAATCTCAGAAGCAGTGTTAACAAGCACATTCTCTCTTACTTAGAGGTTTCCTTTCTATAGATGTGTCTTAACCCATTTAATCATGTTCCTAACTACTACCTCATGGCAGGCAATTAAGACTCTAAAAGTATTCAGAATATACATATGTGTACCCATTTGTTTTGAGACAAGAAAAGAAAATTACTTAGCTGTAATTCTTACTCTCAATGAATTGTAATTACAATGACTCTAAACCTTTTGATCTCAAATGCTTCCCCAATGTGTTTGAGACAAAAAAAAAATCCATATAGCAAGTTAAAAACCATTCGATGTCCTCACATATAGGTGAATGCACTTCCAATTCTTAACATCTAAAGTGTATCCAAAAATATCAGCTTTACATTTCAAGATAGTAGAAGATAATGAATGGATGACCCAGGAGATCAAAATGAAAAAAAAAAACCTTCAATAGGCCTAAAGTGTCTCTTCACTTAAGGAAACAACCATAAGTTCTCATCCCTGTAATTGGGAGCTGCTATGGTTAACATTCCTTTTACCCAAGAATTATATGGTACATCAGTGTTCAAAGATTTATAAAAATTTAAGTATGGATGATTCAGAATTCCCCTCAGGATTTATTTCCTGCCTTGAGCATTGTCATTAAATACATACATTATCATCATTGCACAATGTGGTAGGTGCAGAATGCATAGAAGTGGAGTTTTCCTGTACATACTTTGAAACATATGTTCATGGAAAAACACTTTGAGTTTATTTAAATGGCATTTATCTCAACATAAAATCAAAGATCTGAACAAAAGTTTACTCATTGACATTTTTTAGATGTTGGATTTTCAGGTCAGTAAGACTTCAGCATATACAGAAATAAGAGCACACATGTACATATATATAGACACACACGCTCACTCAACATAATCTTAAACAGCACAGAAAGACTTTAACATGTCTTTATGTATATATTTTTTAAGCAGCTATGTAGCCTAGAACTCACCAACACACCCTAGGTGCTGAAACTTCCTTTTCATCACTATAGCTGTAGTGATTTCCTGGCTCTTCATTTAATTTTCACTGGTGAAGAAAAATTGTCCAGGATCTCCATTAACCCATTGCTTAAATCCTTAACGCCATGAGAACCTTAATACCCTACCCTCACTGCTGGAAAGTGAGGGTGGGGAGTGGGAATAGGAGGCTGTGCTTCCACTCCCACCGGCAAGCCCACTTCATAATGGAAGATGTGTTCCAGAATCTTGAGTAGAACAAGTTTTTCCATAGAAAGAAAAGTCTAAACAGCTGAAACTTCTCAGCTAATTAGTATTACAATTCAGTCACATACAGGAATTTTTGGACTAGCCAGGTTAAACATATACATCATATAACATCAGTATTATTAGAAAAATATATTTGGAGATTTAAAATATCTTAAAACCAATTTTTGAAACACTTTTTATAATTTGGGGAATGCATCCACATATGAAGAACACAAGTGAAGAAATCAAAGTTGTGACTCTCTAAAATCATATAAAATTTCACAAAAATTTTAATGGACATGCTTTTCAAGTATTTTTTACATTAACAAATGACCAAAGTGTAAAGTCTGGGGAGCAGAGTTTTGCCCAATATAGAGGAGATATGAGAACTCAAGTTATGTATTCATATGTATGAATTTTTATTCTAATTCAGTTGACTGTTTTGTTTTGTTTTTCTTCTACAGACCTGAAAACAGTGGATACCCTCTTCCTTTTTATCCAAATTATTACTTTTGCTTTGCTTCTTATGCTAATTAGCATGTTAACATAATAAAACCTTCTCTTGACCCCACTCTACACTTTAACTACTATTCCATTTCTTTCTTTCCCATGCGAAAACACTTCTTGAAAGATCACCTTTACTTACAATTTCCTGTTCCTTTCCTTTCATTCTCTTACCCACTCCTGTTAAGCTTTAAGCCACCATTTTATCAAGATTATTACTGATGTCCTTGTTTTCTATCTAATGTTCAATTCTCTGCTCTGGACATAATAGCAGCATTTCACACAGTTGATCATTTCCTCCTTATTAATACATTTTCCAACATACCTGTCATTCACTGTTTCTTCTCTCTTAATCACTTTACCTAATTTCTTGGATTTTTGAAGCTACTTCCTTAGTGATCTTATGCAGTTCCAGGCCTTTACTTTAGCACTTTAAAGATGTTATTTCCATCAGCTTGTGTTGTCTATAGTTTCTGATTGGATGTTTGTGATTTTATGAATCATTATTCTCCTATAGGTAATGACTTATTTTTCTCTTGGTACTTTCAAGATATTCTTTTTACCTTTGGTTTACACTTGCTTTGATCTGGGTTTGCTTAGTTTCTTGAATCTGTAGTATTATGTCTTTCATCCGATGAAAGACATTTTAGACTTTTTTTTCACTTTTTATAGTCTATTCCCATTCCTCTCTTCTGGACTCTAATTACAGTTATGTTAGAACTTTTGATATTGCCCAGATATTCTTAAATTTTTTTTTCAAATTTCTGAATTTTTTTCTTTTGCTTTTTTAGATTGAATAACTTCTACTGATCGTTCTTCAAGTTTGCTCTTCCTTAGTCATCTCCATTTTGCTGTTAAGCCCACCCAAGGAATTCTTCAATTCAGATACAGTGTTTTTCTATATGTAGAATTTTCACTGGGTTCTTTTCAATGTTTTCTGTTTTACTGCTAAGATTTTCTATACTTTCATCCATTATAAGCATCCTTATTTTACCTCACCACGCACAGTTAACATAGCTACTTTAATATCCTTGTCTACTAATTCCAACATCTGTATTACCTCAGAGTTAGCTTCCTTTAAAAGCCATTTCTCTTTAGAATAGTCACAGTTTCCTGATTCTTCATATGTCAAATAATTTTAGGTTTTATTCAGAGCATTGTAAATGTTATTTGGGGAGATTACATTTTCTATTTTACTTTCCAAAGAATAGAATATTTGTTTCATCACATGGTTAATTTAATTAGACTAAAACTACAAAATGTCTCACCAGAAGTAGCTCAAATGTCAGTTCATGTCTTTTGTTTTTAGCTGAAATCTTTCCAGTTACGTATGATTCACATATTGGCCAGAGATTTGACAGCATTTATACACAGGAAGGAGGGCTCTCCCTCTCTGGCTCTTTGTTTCCCCATTCCTTTCTATCTACTATCTGTGGTTGCCCCAAACTGTTTTTTGATTCTTCAGGCCAGAAAAACTTAAGCTTTTATACTGGAGTGTGAGATATTTCTTGCAGACAATACTAAAAATGGCACTCGAGACAAAAGTTGTAAAAATGAGAAACTCAATGCCAATTACTTATTACAAGTTGCAATTTTTCTCTGTAATCTGCCAGGTTTGTAAACTCCTGAGAGCCTGTGAGTAGTTCCTTTGGTATTTCATTTAGAATTTATTATTGTTATTTGCAAATGAAGATTTGTTAGAACATTACTCAAGCAGGTTAATTGGGAAGCAGCCCTCAATTCAACCCATTACTTTAAATATGCATTTAATGCCCAATACTCCTTAATTAATATTTCCAGTCAAGATCCTTCTAGACTCAAGTATCTAATTGCACACTCAACAATTCAATCAGCTGCCAGATAAACATTTCAGACTTAATATATCCAAGAACAACTTTCTAATCTTTATGAAGTAGCCTTTCTCATCTCACTGAATAGCAACTGCATTTTTCCAGTAAGTCAGGACAGAAAACTTTGTAGTTCTCTTGATTTTTTCTTTTCTCACATATCCTTCATGCAGAAGAGTAGGAAATTCTGTTGGCTCCACTTTTAAAAACATATTCAGAATCAAATCACTTGTGTTTCACTTTCACAATGGCCACTACCATTCTTTGCCTAGATCACAGCAATAAGCTCCTAATTGCTCTCATTGTAACTACTTTTGCCCCCTCTGGCTATATTTACCACAATACACAGAATGATCCCTTGAAACAGTAAATCAGATTGCTTCACTCTTCTCAACATGGTAAGTAAAAGCTGAATTCAGTAAAAATGAGCTGAAAGGCCAAATAATCTGACCTCCACTACTTCTCTGACCTCTTTTCCTACAACCCCAACACTTTTTCTAGGACTTTGGCTCTAGCTATTGCTTCGTCCTGGAACATTTCCCCCCCAAATACTAGGTTAGCTAAGCTCTTTATTCTATCAAGTGTCTGTTTGAATATTACTTTGAAAATAATGGAACACAGCAGCAACCTCACTCCCTTCCCCTCCCCCACCACTTTTATTTGTGTCATCCGGCTAGAATGAAGCTCCACAAAGGCATAGATCTCTGCTCTCATTGCATCTTAAGTACCTAGAATAGTGGCTGACATATAGTAATTTTTCAATAAATCTATGTTGAATAAATAAATGTAAAGCCCCATCCAACCTAATTGCAAGACACAGAATTTTAGTCATCCTCAGCTATTTTGGGTCATTTCATGTTTAAGTGTAGCTCATTAAAAATTTCTCATCTTTTTCTTTATCTTTAGTTTGGTACCCAGTTTTTCCATCCTTATATTGAGGAGAAGGAGGCCAGGAAGGGATGTCTGGCCTGGAGCTGCCCTCCGCACTGTGCTGTGTTCTGCTGAGATGACCTCTGCTTCTTCTTGTCTCTGCTCCTGCATTCATCCCCACTGCTAATCTCTGAGAATCTCTCATTACTCCATGGTCTGCAGTACCATCAAACAACCAAAACCAGAAGTCACTCCACTGGTACTCTCATGTAGCCAGTTTTGTACCCTCTTTGAAGGCAGTGGAAAATTCAGCTACTGTCCCAGGCTTCTTTGGAGTCACAAAAATCCTAAATTTTTATCAAAACTTTATTGCCTTGAATACCACAAAATGCCATCAGGACTTTCTCCCTTGTGAATATGGGAAATATCTTCAAGAGTAAAGCCTGCTGATATCCTAGAACAGTTTACTGTAGGAATGAAAAAATAATAATTCTCCTCATACTTTTCTAATTGTTTCTAGCTGGGCTAATAATTGAATTAACATGAACCAAAGATTAACAGAAAAAATGGCCAGATTTAATACATATAAACATGTCAGAGTGCCGTAAGATTATGAGGCTCAAGGACAAATTGAAGATTTGAGGCTCGTGAGCCACCACTCTGGAGCTAATGAGAGTGGGGGTGGGGGAGGACAATGGGACACAGAGAGGACTTTGAACAAATGGGCCTTGCTAGATTCTTCTCTATTACACACTAGTCCATATTAAATTGTAGTTATCTATAATGATATCTCCCTTCCTGGAGCAGGTCCTCTATCTAAATCTTGTTTAGGCAGTGAGAGAGAAAGTCTAGGTCTTCCCTGAGTCCTCTGTCTCTTAAAAATAACCAGTCTAAAATAGTCAACATCCCAAAAGGCATATTATGGGGTGTCGAACCCTACTTCCCATCACCCTTCTGCTTTTACATATCCAAATTTATTTTGGGGGATGTTATCAATAATCCCACCCCCTGATTTGACATGAGCCTGGGTTGGAACTGAAGCAGAGGGTGGGCACAGCTATCTGTTTCTCTCCTGTTCTATACTCCTCTGCAGGCCACCAGAGCTATTGGCAAGAGTGGGGGAAATTTAGGTCTGGAAAATAAAGATTGTTCTTAAGTACTTCCTTCTTTCTAGGAAGTAAAGCTTTTAACTTTAAAAAATAAGGATTTGCTGCCCTCCCCCTGCAAAATACAAATGATAACATCAAGTGACTAATTTTTGAATGTCTATACTGGAATAAAGGGTCTCAGAGGCCCAAAGAGAGGAAATCAAAAAAGTTGAAATGTGAGAGAATGAGGTCAGGCAGAGACAGGAGGAAGTGATGGTAAGGAGGATATTTCAGTCAACACTTTCAGAATAACCACATAGATCAACCTTAACCTTCACCACTTGAAGAACTTATTATATCTGAGTTACCCTTTTATTTAAAAAAATGTAGCAAAAGTAATTTTAAAAGATAAGAAATTATAATTAACCCTTTTCTCACAAGGTAGATTTCCACAGTAATACTGAACTTAACTCGGTGTTTTCATGAAACTAAAAACATACACTAACTCTGAGGTCTCATGACTTAAGTAAAAATTGAAATTGGGTAAGAGTGTGAATGCCTTCCTGTCTGAGCCTAAGTGTGGTATAGAGATTCAGGAACACGTAAGTGAAGAAAGAAAAAGAACTATCCTCCTTTGACATAAAGTATTGAGAAACAAACTGACGTAACATATTAGCATCAAATAAAGCCAAAATCTAAATGAAGAAATTCTTAGCCTTAATGAAGGTCATATGTAAACATAAAGAGAATTCCACTCTAGCTTTAAAAGGAAACTTGGGAAATTAACTTCCACACATGATTAACTTCGAGGTTTTTAGAGAAAAGTAACTGCCTATATCCCAAGTAATATTATTTAAATTTTACTTTCTTTTATAATTAATGAAGCAATTCAAAGTGATTACCTTTTTATTGCAAGGGAGTAAATTTTTTTTAAAGTTAAGTCCTCAGGATATTTGTACAGGGGTTTCGCTTTGCCAAGCACAGTCCCTCAGCCTAGGCTCTGCCTCAGCTGAAATAGCAGAGAGACCTGTCTGGATGCCCTGCTCGTTTTAACTATTTACTGATTCTATAGTCTGTTTATATAATTTTGTAAATTATATGTTTCTTTATGTATTTACTGCTCTATCATTTGTAACTTACATCAGTTTATAAAGTGCATAAAACAAGCTATGTCTTTACATTTTTCTCCAAAATATGGCCACATTTACCAGAATGCTACTATAGCAGGTAAACAATTAAATATTTGTTAAATAAATAAAAGACAAAACAAATAAAATACACAGTTAATTGCTCTGAGAATTTTTTAACCAATTCATAATTATCTGAATGGCAAATATAAAATACTTATTAAATGTAACGATGTTTTCTGTTTTTATCTTCTAAGACTCCATTGTTTCTTAAACTGCTCCAGGGATCTATGCTGGTAAATGTTTAACAACCTGCCTTTTCAATAAAAAGTAATGCATGTATATATGTGTATAATTTTATCATGAATTTTACTGGTGCAAAGGTTGTATAGAATAAAATTTACAAATAATAAAATATACAATGATCTTCTACTGAAAATTCCATATATAGCCAATTGATTCTTTTTTAAAGTATTTTATTAATTATGCTTTACAGTTGTCTGAATTTTGCCCCTTTTTCCCTTGTACACTTGGTCCCCCCATTCCCTCTAGCAATCCCCACCCTTAGTTCATATCTTTGGGTCACGCATATAAGTTCTTTGGCTAAACCATCTCACATACTGTTCTTAACATCCTGCTGTCTATTCTGTATCTACCATCTTGTACTTCTTAATCCCTGCACCTTTTCCTCCATTCTCCCCATTCCCCTGCCCAACTGATAACCCTTCAAATGATCAC
>CM052539.1:124847716-124953074 GCA_028533065.1 Trachops cirrhosus
GTGATCATTTGAAGGGTTATCAGTTGGGCAGGGGAATGGGGAGAATGGAGGAAAAGGTGCAGGGATTAAGAAGTACAAGATGGTAGATACAGAATAGACAGCAGGATGTTAAGAACAGTATGTGAGATGGTTTAGCCAAAGAACTTATATGCGTGACCCAAAGATATGAACTAAGGGTGGGGATTGCTAGAGGGAATGGAGGGTACCAGGCAGACAGGGGCAAAGGGTAAAAAACTGGGACAACGGTAATAGCATAATCAATAAATTATATTGAAAAAATAAAGAGTATGGATAACAGTAAAAGGAAATAAATTAATTAGAAAGTGATGTTATATTTATTAACTTTGTTTTTAACATATGTTTTTTTTCTTGGGTTTCATATCATATAAATTTTTTAATGACTGTGTTTAAAAACTGACTTGTAAAATTTCTGAAAATAACAATCTCCACTTCTGAGCTGAAACAGGTTTCTGCACATGTCTTCTTCCTTGACATTGTCTCTAGCTTTTGCATCTCCTACTTTAGTCTGCCTTTTTTCTTCTTTGATTTTCACTTATTTATTCTCAGGTAGCTCCTTCTCCTACTTTCATTTTCAGTTAACAAAATTCAGTGTGACTCTGCTTTCTGTCACTACATAATCCCATAGCATGCTCCCTTAACATAACTTCAACTACTACTCCATTGCTGATTATGCTCAAAAATATATATTTAGTTCTGCATTATCATTCACATTTCTAAGTGGCCTGCTTTGTGTGTATATATATATAATATTTGAATAAAAGAATATATATATATATATATTTCTATGTGGATGTTTTAATTCCTTATGGTCACTTCAAAATTAATGAGCCTAAAATCAGTCATCAAATTTTCCAGTCCCCTCCTACTCATGCCTTCACTGTTCAAAGTATTTTTGTTAGACCAGCTTGAAAATTTTAATTTAACTTCTCCTTGACTTATATCCCCTCTTATAAACATTTCCTGCTAAATATCATCTGTTGCATCTCCCTCCATTCACATTTCATCCACATAGCTCACATGGGAATTACAGCAATAGTCTCTCAGCTAATCTCCCTGTCTTCTAGTGCTGTGGGGTAGCTCAGGACATGACCCCTCCACCTCAGGGAACAGATGGCTGCCTGGCTAGCAGCCATAAAGGGTGAGGAAAACAGCCTGTATCTGGATCCCCAGGCTTCTCAAGGCCCCTGTGTTTATCACAACCCTGTAGCATTTTCACAGACTATTTGGATTCCATCCCCACAACTGTAGCTCCCTCCCTAACTCTATAAGTAGCACCAAGGCTGGGGGTGGGGCACAGTCACTCACACACAGATCTGCCACCATCGGGGTATTCCCTTATCATATGAGTAATAAAGGGCATGTCCACAGCATTTTCACATCTGCTGTTCTTCCAGTGTGTGTTTTGTTTTGGTTGTTTTTTTTTGTTTTGTTTTTTTTTTCAGAATATCATGAACATAAGTGCAGTGTATTTCCCTGGTATGGAGTTCCTGCATATATCCACCTTATCCATCTTTTAGGGTTTCTTACAGTGAGGCTCATTTGTTTTAAATCCTGACTTTATCATACTTAAACCCTTGATAAAGACCTAAAATGGATTTTATTGCCTACTTCACCAAGTTTAAATTTCAAGCCTCAGTTTCAAGGGCTACATAATTGAGACCAATTTATCTTTACTAAGCAATGTCATTATTCAATATCTCCCCAAGGAGATAAAATTCATAAGTATTATAACTTGTATTTCATTTTCACATATGTGGTTAGAAAATAACTCATTGATTTATCTTTTTTTGTTAATGTATTTTTAAATGATTGGAGCTGCATTGGGAAACTGAAAAGATATGCTTCCATTTGAACAGTAAAAATCCAGTACATTAAAGAAGATATAGATACCCTAAAGATGCTTCTTAAAGAGAAACTTATCATTCATCTATTAATTCAATAGACTTAGGTCAAGTCCTAAGAATTTTGCTAGGTTCTAGGGACACTAGGATAAATAAGACACATTTTCTGCCTTCAGAAAGCTGCAATTTTCTCAGGTAGGATTATAATTAACATAATTTAAAATAACATTGCCTCAGAAAGTCTGCAAATTTTGCTTAAGAAATATTAAAGTCTAAAATTCCATATGTCATTTCAAGAGTGATATAAAGGGCTTATTAAAGAATATTTCCTTCATTAAGTAAATTAGATAAATCACTTTTTAAAATTAACTTTTTAAAATTATATATTGAACATAATGAAATAATTAATATTATAAGGATATTTGAAAATATTTATCTCATTTCAAACTTTAATAGGGATTTTCATGGCCCAAACATTTAATTTAATCTATATTTTTATGAGACAAGTATATTTACATTTTTATAAAATTTTGGCTGTTTTGGACAACTCAAGACATTTTTGGTTATAACATATGTTCTACCCCAAAATCAATAGTACTACTTCAAAAATGACATACATTTTTACATGTGGTAAAAAATATTTAGTTTTAATATTACATATTTCAGGAAAAGAAATTGAACATGTGTATAAACCCTTCTTCAGCACCTTTTTTAAAAGGCTAATTTTAGACCATGTGTAATCTCTTGAGCAATTATTAATATTAAATGGGATATTACAGATATAAATAAATATATTGCAATAAATATTATATAATTACTGCTTCTCTAAATAAAATGCATGTTGTTTGATTTCCCATTAATAAACTAAAACAACTATATAATGTTGAGATTTATTTTCCTAATGTAAATTCAGTAAAACATCTTTAGTCACAAGAAAATTGATATTCTATTATTTTTTTTGATATTCTATTATTAACAACTCTCAAAGTGTTGGAAGTGACTACCCATTATAAAGAATTAGACAAGGAAAACATATTTAACTCAGGTTTATGGAATCATAATATATGTAGTATTTCTGCATCATAAAAATTATAGTAATGGATAATGATTAAAATCCAGAGTATTTAAATCCTCAATTATATTTTAAAGTGAAATTGAAACACATTTAAGGAAAGGTATAAATTTTTAAAGATATAATATAGATATCATTTATCCACCTGGATGTTATAAAATTCTTAATCTTCATTGTTATATGAAGTCTTAAAAATTAGCTTTCTTTGGTTTAGGGGGATTAAGTAGAAATCTGTCTTCAATGTTCATTAGCTCTAGTGGTTGACACTAAATCTCTTTCTTGGAATTAAATGTCTTAAGATTGTGTAAAGACAGAAAATGAATCCTTTTTGTGAACATTTTCTTGAATAACTTTGTGTTTCTAATGTGATAATCTATCTGTTATCTTTAAACCATAGTTAAACCACTTAAAAGTAATTTCAAACCAAGAAGGAAGTTGAACAAAGATCTGTTTCAGTTCTCAAATGCTATGATCTCACACCATAAGGTTTTTTTGTTAATTGCCTTAAGAGCTCATAGCACATATTTTGCTAAAGTCAACCTGGACGTCATATCTTTTGTCCATCAAGATTTTTGAAAAGTATCCACTAGTAGTCCAGTACCAAACATTATGGTAATTGTCAGAGACCAATCCAGTATCAATTTTAGACATTTATGATGACAAAGACATAAAATAAAACTCTTTCTCTCACATGGCTGATAAACTTATTTGAAGGCAAATGCAGAAAAATGTTCTAAATTTGTTTTGTAAAAATTAATACTGTGAGAATATATGCACAAAGGTAGTATTTTAGAGACAGAAGACACTAGCTTGATTCTATAAATTATATTTAAAAAAATAAGTATCACTACGGTGGCAAGAAGGTAGAAACACTAGAGCGAAGAAGGTCGAAAGAGGATGGGGGCAGGAGCAGCAAGGCCGGCTTCAAAAACCAGCTCTGCAGTTTCCTAGTGCTTTACCTCAGAAAACCACATACACTTCGAACATCATTTTTCTCATATGATTGTTGGGAGTATGACGAGAAACTTTAGTAAAACATTTATTGTACACTGGGTTCTTTTACCTTAAAACTGACATAAAAGGTAATTTAATATTGATTCCTTTTCTACTGAAGGTTACTATATACAGACACTCTCAGTTTTTAAATACTTTATAAAGAAGCTATATGAATCATTTGTTCAGGAGCAGACACCCAGAAATGCGATCATATACTCAAGTGTGGGTTACTTTCTCTGCTGGTGAATCATAAATCTATGTTAAAGTGAGCCCAAAGTGGAAACTGCAGTATAAATACATCGGTTAAAGAGAAAGAAAATTTGGGGGAGAGTGGCACCTATGAGGTTCGGATTATTTACATACATCTCTCTGTGGAGCTTGCCCTTCTGGTCCTTTAAAATTTATCGAAGTAAAGATAAATATTTTTTCTGGAACAGTAATATCATGCCAAGCAGAATTATTTCAGTGACTTTGAAGTAGAGTCAGTGTGGGCATGTTGTCTTCAGGCTACAGTCATCAAAGATTTTGCTGAGCTCCTGCTTCATGACCCAGTCCATTCTAATGGTTCTGCTGCTTCTGCACCAGGCTTGGAGGCTACCGAAAACTTTACTGAAGCTGCCCGTGGTCCCTTAGATTTGCAGCCTCACCAGCAATGGCAGGGGAATACAGGGAGTGGTTGTTGCTAATTTCAGGACCCAGGGATTTTCTCTTTGGCGTCTTCCCTGAACTTCTAATACACAGAGAAACCTTTCCAGTCTGGAGGGCAAACATCACTCTCCAATACGATGTGTTCAACATATTTTTTTCTATGTCCATGAGACCCCTCCCTTCAACCCCTCCATCATCATTCCAAATGCTTCTAAAGATATAGCTTTCAGAAAAAAATTCAGACAGACTTGCCATTTCCTTTCCATTCTACTCATGCTTGGTTTGATGACCACAGGAGTGAAATACCTCCTTAAATGGATACAATGACTAGGAAAACAGAAATGCAAGAAGAAAACTATAGATAAATAACCCAAAACATTATTAGTTCACATGGGTATCACCTCATAGTTTTAATTTCATTGAAATAATTTCAAATATATGAAAGTTCTTTAGAAAATTCTATTGGCTTAATTCAGATATATTGTTTTTGTTTTTTTAAGTAGTTGTTTTAGGACTACTCAGGATAGACTTTGTGGGAGAAAAAAAGGTGGTAGAGTCTGTGACAATAATGGTTCTCTTCTTCAGTTACTTTTACTTCTCCACCTTTTAAATTATGGAAATCTGGGTAGAGAAGAAAGAAGATGGTGGGAAAGGCCTTCCATCTGCCTCAACTAGTCTAACCTGAAAAAAGAATCCCAAAGGATGCTCAGTCTGTTCCCTACTTTGGAAATGGTTTAGGATCCCTACTTTTACCAGCCCATGGGTTTCATTACTTCTACTCATAGGTATAGTGGTGTACAGTGTGTCTGTCTCTCTAGTAACTTCAACCTCCCTCCCACCTCTTTCCTTCTGGGTAGCATTTGAACAAGCTTAACTCTTTTCAGTTTTGAAATTCAAAAGTCTTCTCTGCCCCTGTAAGCCCCCTGTAAACTACCACCCCTTCTCTTAAAACTTTATAGCCAAACTTGATGAAAATGTCTACAGTCTGTCTCCAATATCTCTCCAGCTATCTTTCCTCAAGCCACACAATTACTTACACTCTGTAGAAGCAGCTCCAACCAAGGCTGCCTCCTCATTGCTGTATTCAATGGAAAGTTCTCAGTTCTTATCTCATTTCCACTTTATTATTTTCTGATCTGTGTTCTCCTCTCAACTGTTAGCTTTGTCAGGACACCATGCATAGTGTCTAGCAAATGGAACCCACCCAAAAATCCATTGTCTAATGTATGAATTATAGATAGTCACAGAAAGCAGCAGTTCTATCTAACTTACAATTATGCAAAGAAAATGTATTCTCTTTAAAATAAGATTAAGACTTTGACCAGAAACCAATTCAGATATGCCTAGGATTTTAATATTTTATTCTTGTCTTTGTTTCTTTGATACTGCCATTGCTACTTAGTTCTGTAGTATACTTCTTCATCAGATCATGTGGAGGATTTTTCTTAATATTTTCTTCAAAATGATTTTCTACCCACACTATTCTTGAGAATATATTCCAAAGTTAGAAGAACAGAATACCCTATCAAATAATTCAAAATATTTAGCTGTCACTAATCTTTCCCAAGATCATCATGAAACAAACCCTCATAAGAGTTCAAACTATTTTACCTTGGTGATTGTATTACTTTTATAGAATTTTTATGTACAGAAATTTTATGATAGGGGAATTGTTACATCTTATTTTTCATTTCATAATACAATATCTTATTTCTTCAATAATTCAATAAATAGCATACAACTAATGAAACCAAAGTAGCTTGTCTAAAGATAAGTAACTTAAGGAGATAAAACTTTATTTTTCCAACATCTATGAAACATTATTTTTATGTTTATTTTGTGGTTATCTTTTCCATAAATAAGATTTTTGTTATGCCATCATTAATTTGATAACATGAAAATATAATTAAAATAACAGTGCATATAATATTTAGGAATTAAAAAATATATAATAAAGGGAGATTTTAAAATTGAAAGAAAGAAAGGATCTATTTTTCTAACTTTCTTCTGGTTTGAAAACATGGGAACCAAGGAATTCTAATGATTAGTTTTATATATCTCCCAGATAAAATGTTCTCCAAAAATTTTTTTTAAATGATAGTAATATTAAATGAATTTTCACAAACAAATCAACTTCTTTATTTGTGAAAATTCATTCATCTGTATTCTTCTATATCTCTTCAGGTGGGGTGTGGGGTGGACAGTGAGTAAGAATTACCTATAGCTGAATAATCACAGCTGACCTTAAAATGTATGGAAATAGAGAAAGAGTGAAGGGAGAAGATCCCCATAATTCATGTAATTAATACAATGTATAATTATAATGGAACAATTCCATTTTATGTTTTTCATCTACAAAAATACAAATTTGACCATCTCACTTCTATCACTAGTGCCTCCATTGTCTGTAAGGATACAAGTCCAGGAACACAGGGCCCAGCAGTGCCTGGCTTTTACCTGCCTCTCCTGACATATCTCACACTCTGCTCCCATGCACACATATTCAGGGCCTTCAGCAGTATTAAAATATTTCCCTGCTTCATAATCTCTTGCATTCCCCTGCTTGTCCATGGGCTACAACTCCTTCAAGACTGTTTAACATGTTTAGAGTAACCAGATTAGGCCCAAGATGGAGTTGCTCATGTTAAGCCCCACAAAGGACTTTGTCACCAAGACAAAAATTAACTAAGTTTTTATGCTCAACTATGCCAGAAAAGCCAAGTCTAAGTCAACCAGCAGTACTTGCCTGCTCAGCCCAGGTTACCTAACCCTGCTCTAAGACTTCCCTTGATACTCTGTATAAGGAAAGTAACGCTACTTTAACCAGTCAGCAAATGCTCAGTATTGTTTTCTTGATTATGCTCACTTTGTTCTGGAAAAATCTCTCATCTTGGACAGCTTTTTAGAGTTCCATTCTATTTACCAGATTGGATGCTGTTTGATTCATGAATCTTTGAATAAAGCCGATAAAACTTTAAAGTTTACTCAGTTAAATTTTGTTCTTTAACAAACATTTATCTCTTGTAGAAAATCTCCTCTCACTCTCACAAGCACTCCTTCTCTGCACCCTTTCCATACTTCTCTACCTCACAGATCATGTTGCAAGGAAAATGTTTATTTCCTTCCATTTTAGTTCAGCTGCAGGAAAAAAAAGTTTACTTTCAGTCATCTGTATATCCTTGCAAACAACTACACTGTCCTGTGTACATAATAATATAAATGGATAAAGACAAAAAATTTACAATCTGCCTTATTCCACAATTATACTGATATGGTCTAAATCAAACATGTATTAAAAATTGAAATGTTAGTATTTGGTGATATCGATAATACCCAAATGTGAAGTCCAAATGTTAAAAGGTCCTTGGTTGGAATGGCAAAATGCTTCTCAACTGTTCAGCGTTGGTGGTATAGTGGTGAGCATAGCTGCCTTCCAAAATGCTTCTCTACCCTTCAGCCTTGTGTTTATCTTAATCTCCCACTTCATTTTTTTTCTTTGTTGTCCCTCAGGACAGTGTAATACTCTGTTTTCAAAGGCCCTGGGCCTCTACTCTGTCAGTAATGTTTTGTTCAAGGGTGTTTCTATATTCTTCACCATACTGCTCTGAATGGACCACTGAGACAATACTTACCACCAAAGACCCTGAAAAATAAGTCATCATATAACCTTTCAATTGTGTTAAGTCCTCTTCACACTTTATTGAGATGTTGCTGAAACAACAACAAAAATACTGGAATGGAAGTAGCACCAGGATTTGGAGACTTTCATCCCTAGATTTTGAGAGGTTGCCTGAGCTTGCCTCTGAGGAGGCAGATTATAATCTGTTTCTCTACACAGGAGAAGAATGCCACAGGGCGTCTCCTTCTGATAACCTGATACCTTTCAGTTACCTGTGTCCTCTAAATCTTACCTGTTTGTAAATGCAAAAACCTTATACTATACTCAGGTGTATACATATCCATATTTTGTGATTGCATATACTTTTCCAGTCTAGCCCCAAATCCTTACCTCCCCTCCCCTTCTGTCTCTTTTCTGGCTATTTGAAAGAATAGATTCATCTTTATGTGAAGTGCCATGATAGGCTTTGTCCTGAATACCCCAGGCACACGAACTCTTCTGAGAGTGTGGCCTAGCAAAATTTTAAAATATTGAATAATCTCTGGGCTTCTATATCCCCATCTCATTAGTGACCAACCAAGGTTTACCCATATGTCTCCCAGACAACACACTCCATAACTCTCTAGTTACTTGTCTCATCTACTCACCATAATCTAGTCCATACTGGTTTGGAAGCTCTGTTATATGTACTTTCTATGTGTTTACTGTCTTTTTCTACTGAAGATAATGCCATCACTGTTTTGTGCATTCAAGCAACTCTCACCCTCCTTGACTCTCTGGGGATGGAAAAGCATGGCCAGTGTCTCCCATCACTAGCAAGAGCATTCACATCGCACCTTGGTGACTCTTGTAACACACCGAACTTTGAAATTTACTGTCACCGAACTTTGAAATTTACTGTCGCCTTCAATTGTCTGAGCTTAGGGAAAGCGCAGGAGTGAGGGGAGGGTGTTTCTTTACGTTAGTGTCTTCTTCTTCCATTTGTTTTTATCTCTTTTTTTACTGTGGTAAAATATATATAACAAAATTAACAATTTTAGTTAATGTGTACAGTTCAGTGGCATTAAGTATATTCACATTATTGTGCAGTCATCACTATCACTGTTTCCAAAATTCTCTTTATCTTCCCAAACTGAAAATCCACACTTATTTAACAATGAATTCCCCATGCCCCCCTCTCCCTTGACCCTGGCTGTCATCATTCTACTTTCTGCCTTTATAAAGTTAATTATTTTAGGAGCCTCATATAAACAGAGTTATATAGTATTTGTATGACCATTTCACTTAGCATAATGTCTTCAAATTTCATTTATATTGTAGTATATGTTAGAATTTTCTTTTTTGTTTTTAATTTCAGAGACAGAGGAAGGGGGAGAAAGAGAAAGAGAGACATTGATGTGAAAGAGAAACATTGATGGGTTCCCTCCTGCACACACCTCGACTGGGAAACGATCCACAACCTAGGCATGTGCCCTGACCGGGACTTGAACCCATAGAGTTCACAAGGAGATGCTCCAACCTACTGAGCCACAACAGCCAGGGCAGAATTTTCTTCCTTTTTAAGACTGAATCAGAGTCCATTATATGAGTCCTTGTTTTCAATTATTTTGGGTAGTGTTGGATAATATTTTTAATTTTTTGAGAAATTATTATACTGTTCACATTAAATTTTTACATCCACCATACCCTAAAATGTTCTCCTTATGTCAGATTACAAATTTGAATATAAACAATGAAATCAGGTGTATCTGCTGTTATTGTTGTATCTCCAGTTACCCCCAAAACTTAGCAGCTCAAAACAATAAAGATTTAGTATTTCACAGTTTCTGTGGGTCAGGAATCTGGGCACAGCTTAGCTGAGTGCCTTGACTCAAGCTGAAATTGAGTTACTGGCAGGGACTGTAGTCAACTCAAGGTTTAACTGGGGGAAGATCTGCATCCAAATTCAGTCTATTTGGGAAGTCTCTGAAGATGCACTTCTAAGTTCACCAAGATGGCTATTGACAGGTTCCAGGCCTTCACTGGCTGTTGGTCAGAGATATCAGTTCCCTGACACCTAGGCCTCTCCACAGGGCAGCTCATAACGTGGCACAATGTTTTTTCCCAGAGTAAGGGCTCATGATGAGAAAAAGAAAGAGCAAAAGACTTTTAGCAACACAAAATCAGTCTTTTTGTAACTTAATTTCACAAGGACATCCTACTACTTTTGCCATATTACATTCATTAAAAGTGTAAGGCCAGCAATCACTCAAGAAAGGGGGTTACAGAAGAGTATGAATACCAGGAGGCTGCCTATCACAGCAAGAGATTTGTTTTGTTTTGATTTTCATTGTTATAACCTAGAATGACTAGCATCTAGAAGGCATTCAAACTATTTGTTCAATAAATGAATGAATATTAGGCAAATGCATAATCTGTCCTTTCATGTTTCTATAATGTTTCAAATCACAGAAAACTTAACATAGTATATCCTAATTTAGGATTTTAACAATGAAAATACGTTTTCCCTCCCATTTTATGTTACATTAAAACATCAGAATCAAATTTAACATCTCTTCCAGAAGGCATTAGGAAAACAAAACCACTTACTGAGTCCTTTTATGTACTTCCTGGTATTCTGGTAGAAACTTTATCATTTTATGACATATGGGAAGAGATAATATAGACTAAGATAATGTAGTCTATTTTAAGAATTTAACATCAGTTACTGAAAGGCATTTATGCTTCAAGTTAAGGAAAGCAAAGATTATTACAATGAAAATATGCCTGCTATTTTTCCTTGGATTCTTTTTTTTAAATACCAGCATACTGATCTTTCAGAGGCATTTTTAAATTAGATCAGTAAATATAAAAGGAAAAATGTTTATTAAGCACGGACAGGCTGATACACTGGGTACTAAAGGTTCTAAATGTACCCTAGTCTTTCAATATTTTTAAACAATATTATTTAGTGTTATTTCCTGATGTAGGTTACTTATAATCAGAATATTAGAATTTATGATCTTTAGGCTTTCTGAAAATTGTTAATATCGTTATATCATCTATTTTTACAAATGTAAAGGATGTACTCTTGGATTTCTTTTAAAAAGATCAGCTAGTTTGAGGAGAAAACTGGAATATTCAACAACAGTATGTTGGACAATTCTAGGAAAAAAGTCGTGCAATACATTGTCAAATATTTTCAACAACAACAAGACATAACTCTTAGTCTAAGAAGATTATTAGCTATCTGGAGGCTGTAGTACCAGGAAAAGAATGGTAAGAAAGTTTCAGCTACTAGCCTACTCAGGTCACACTCAGGTCAATAAGAAATGACTACCTCATGAAATACATTGAAAAGTGTTTCAGGGTCACTCCTAGGTTTTCTAAGATGTTTGCAGTTTTCAATTAGTAGTGCTGCTAGTGGTGGCTGAGAAGAGAGTACTAGCAAAATATTTACCATGCTGTTTGTTGTGAGATAATGATGACAAGAAAATGATATCATATTTTTTATATTTCATGGTGCCTTGTACAGTGAATGATGAAAAGTATTTTTGGATTTTTTATGCCAATAGTGAGTACTAAACAGTGCTTTACTGAACCTAACATAATGAAATAAACTTTAAATATACTCAATATAGTATATCCTTATAAACAAAATAAATTCTGAAGTCTCTTCTATTTCCAATAGTTTAATTCTATGATAGCCACTTATACTAATTTTTTAAGGAAGTAGAAACATTTCTTTCACTTTTAACAATCATATTGCATTTTATGTATTTTATAAGCTCAAAATCTGACTTTATGTTGCTCATGTTTCAAAATAATTTTATAAACACATGTATGTCTTTTAGCTTCTTAAAAATTCCTAACTCAATGGGACTTTTTAGCATCTATTAATATCTATAACCATAAACTCTTCTAAGTATTAGAATTCCAAGTATGTTAACTATGTGCCAAAATTATAATAATTATTACTAAAATTTCTTTAGAACCTCCTTACTTTGCCATTAGAACACATGACTGTACCAAGAATAGTCAAAATTCAATTTGTTTTTTTCAGAGCATGTACATTTTACTGCTGTTATCCCAGAGGGTTGATAGTTGGACAATATGTCAATTAAAATGTGTTAATTATTGTTTTAAATTTGGAAGTATTAATTATTTATAAATGATTAACAATTAAAAGCTTAAAATAAAAATGTAATTTTGTTAGAAATAAGAATATTAGAAAAGAAATGGAAGGGTGATATTGTAACAGTGCAAACTGGGTTTTTGCCACATGGCACCATTTTTATAGACCCAGTGATTTGTGTTGAAGGAAACAGGTTTCTATTAATGAGGTTTCAACCTTCTGGGGATGCTGAGAGCACTCCTGCTCGAGCCCTTCTCTCTCACAAGACCCAGAATTTCTCTTGTTCCCCAAAGGCTACAAGCCAAAGCCATGACCAGAAGTTTCCCGTTTCCTCATGTTTCCTTATGACCACCTTAAGCTGGTCACACAAACAGATCTCTATCTTCTCCAGCAAGTGCACTTGTGGATTTCAGAGTCCCTATCTTCTCATAGCAGCTCCCTCCTTCAGGATCTGGGATACACTGCTCTCAGCCTCCACATAGCTGTCCCAGAACCAACCACGTGCCATTCTACATTGGATCATGGTGTCCCAGGCTGGAGCCCAGGGACGCACATGCCCCAGTGTGGGGCCTGCCTCCAGGAGTGGGCATCCATCCTCTACAGGGTCTAAACCCCTGGTACACCCAGCATCTCCTGGTCTCACAAGCACTCCTGTCCATATGAACAGCAGGGCCAGAGCCCTAGGACATCCAAATGCCAAAATCCCAGAAAGAGAGCTTATACCAAACTCCAAAGCAAGACAGTGACTCTCTGTACCAAGTGCACATGAGAGACACACACACACACAGAGTCCTTCTGCTATTAAGTTCTGCTCCCTTTAAGAACACCCAAAAATGAATAACCTTACTTCCCTCTGACAAGCCAGACCAGTTTCAGAATATACTACACAAAAGTACAGTCCTTCAGAAGTGCAGAAGTCTTCGGCTTAGCATCCCTGATCACAGTTCTGCTTCAAGCATCTCTCATGAGTTTGTGTGTTCTGGCCTAAGTCTTTCCCACAGTGTCCATTCCTCTCCCTGAGTTTACTCCAGCCTTTACTCCAGCCATCAGCTCACCAGTGTGTCTGTGTGCTTGGCCAGGAAGGTGCCCTTCAATGCCGCCACCTTTACCACCATCTTCTATGCAGGAGGTGAGCTGAGGGTGTTTCCAGTGGAACTACAGACCTACTGATGATCCCCAGATCTACACACAGACCTCATGTTTCTTGGCATACTCCAATTTAAAGGCTTCACTCAGATATTTCTGAGTGACTGGATAACCAGCTCCTCCTACAGTGTGTTAGTGTCCACTGTTTTGGTCAGCTCCCCAGTGTCTTTAGCCCTCTTTCAGCTGGCCTTTAGTCAGGGCAAGAGTTCCCAGCCACACACAAGGACACACGCAGTCTGTCCTGGGTGGGGTACCCAGGCACCCGCCCCCGCAGATTATGCAAGCACTGTATGGGCTTCCCCTTTTGCTATGTCACAAGTCACTCTGCTGGCACACATTCTCACAGTCCTGTTCACAATTGGCCCTGGGCAGCAGCCTTCTTCCAAAGCTCTTCCCTTCAGAAGGCACCTACTCTTAATCTGCCTTTGTTATGCAATGTGCCTCAAACACTATACCCTCCACTCCCTGGGCAGTCCTTCCCATCCCCATGTTTTTTTGCAACATTGCGGGTGTTTCTCTATTTTCAGGAGACCTCTGTCCCAACCTATTCTGTTATAATATGACTATGTAAAAATCATGTTCTTTATTATTGGTTAAAACTTAAATGATAAGCAGAATTGCAGGGCAATAAATAGACTATCATAATTTTAAGGTCAAGAACTTCTTAGAATCTTAGGAAGGGGTTTTTCACACTCAACAAAGTTTGTATGATAACACTACAATTTCTATTTGTACAATGATAATTTACTTGATTGTTGTTGATTAAGTTACCAAAAAATAAGGTTCCCAATGAGTTTTTTAAAAAAATCCAACTTCCTAATGTTTCATTCTTCCACTTTTAATATTGCAATTTGAAATTAATATTTGAAGTCTAAGCTGAAGAAACTGTTCTTTGGTGATACTGTGAATATTGAAGTTCTCTAGAATCTGGCAAGGCAAGTTACAATGTTTTTTGACTGATCCTTAAGCTCCTTCACAATGTATTTTCCACACAAAATCTTTCATACTACCAATACTTGAAGAGAAAAATGAGGTCTTAATTAGGATATTATTTTTATTGATTAAAAGAATCAACTATTAAAGTATCATCTATTTGTTGGAAAATAAGCCATGTTTCATTTTCTATCACTTCAAATAAAAACTTTCCTTGTAAAATATAATGTGTCTATAAACCTGGAAGAGGCATTAGGTAGGGGTTCTTAATAATTCAATGTCCAAAAAGTTTCCAGGCTCCTGGTATCTGTGAACATGAAACTGTAAGGTATTTTATGTTGAGGAATATATTTCTAATTAGAGGATCCAGAGAGAGGGAGAAAGGAAAGGTCAAGAGTAAAGGATGATTCAAAGTTTTTGGTCCAAGCAACAGAAAGAACGGAACATGCCATTGACTGGGAAGGGATGTTTCCAAGTGGATCTGGGAATTTCAGGTGGAGTTGGGAGGGTGGGAGTTTTGCATGGGTTAACTTTGAGATGTCTATGTGATGAATTAATCCAAGGTGAAGTAACTGGACACAGTATGGTAAGAAAAGTAAAAGGGAACAAAACAAAATTACAATGATCAGGTAAATAACAATGCTATAAGGACATGACACAAAAATCCTAGGACACATTCCTCCTGAGGGACCATTTCCAGTTTTGTACACATGCTAACCTGCTTTTCTTCCCAAGTGCATTTGAAGGCAAAGGTATCTGTCTTGCCTTTAAGAAAAAAAAAACATATTTTTGTTGTTGTACCAGTGATATATAGCTATTAAACATGGTTATAAATATTTAAACTATTAATGGTTGTGTTACACATTATAAATAGCTTTATGAGCTCACCAAGCACTGTAAGTGATACACTCTGGTTCCCCAAGGAACTGTGGATAAAGTCACTACCACGGTGGAGGATATAATGTGCATTCACCAGTGACAAATGAGTGCTATGTCAGTAACAGATACTACACTGAGTTTATTTTAGTCAGCAAAATTGGTGGCAAAGAGAGGATATTATGTAAACTGATCTCATCTAAATGATAGGACACTAAGAAAAAAAATCAAATTCTTAAAAAGTTAGCATTACACCAGAGGAATAAAATAGTGGTTTTTAAAAAATCCTGTAATTAATGCAAAAGAATGTATCAATGGCATTGGTTATTTAAGAACCTTACATACCACATTTAGAATTTTTCTACTTTATCTATTTCTTTCTCCTTTTCTGCCCTCGTTTTTTTAAATATTCTTCTTTCTGAGGGAGATCTCTCCTTCTTATCTTTAAGATCACTGTTACAGGTTAAAATTATTGAGTCATCTAGGCAGGCAGCTACAGTATAAGATGCAGAAGGGAAGATGGGCCAACCTGACAGAGGTCCAGTCTCCTAGACATAAGCAGCATGGTTCTCCTTGGGTTGGTTACTTCTCTCTGTAGGTCTTAACTGTATTGCACATACCCATTCCTCTCTCAGCTTTCTCATTTGTAAGAGAGAAATAAAGCACAACCCAACAGTCGTTGTAAAATTAAATGAATTAATGTAGAGACTTACTAAGTATACTATAGTAATATAATTAATATAATATAGTATTATAATAATTGACATTTTCTAATTAAGATTAACATGGGAAAAGGGACTTTAGACTGGTTATATTTTTGGTCCTTAATTATTGAGCTCCTGACTTTATGTCATGCTCTTTACCAGGTAGTTTTCGTACATAATCTCTAATCCTTACAGCAACTCTGAAAAGCAGTGTCATCTTTATAAGGAACTGAAAATGATAGTTACAGAAGTGATGTCCTCAGAGTCACACATATCAAAAGTGACAAAGATAGATTTGGCCCAGACCTAGTGTGCCTAATCCCAAACCTGTGCCCGGTTCCTCACACATAAAGACAGGAGAGGTCAGTAGTGTGAGGTCCCTTGATGGAGCAGTGCTGAGCTACGGGCGTGTGCCCCAGGCAAGTCCCGCGAAGGCAGTGTTCTCATCCATAAGATTACATTAGATCATCTTTAAGAATCCAGGAAAATAATTTCCTGGAATGAGTGAAGATTCTCGGATCTGTATGTTTTTTAAAGTGTGGTTTGTTTTTGTAACGTCAATTACCTAATTAAATCCTTTGGTGTTCTCAGATTAATCTCACGCAAGCACTGACGTCGACACAGAGAAGGAATTTCCTTAGGTCTGCGTCGGCAAGAGAGAGCTGTCTAGAGTACATAAACTCTGTTTGCTCTTTCATTCTGTTCATGACATGCTTTAAGCATTCCCCCAAAAGAGTAAAATTATATGCTGCAACAAAGAACGCAATATATTGTATTTTCATGTATTTACATTGTTTTGGGTATTTTTAAGAGTAGTTTATTAACTATTTTTAATAATAAGGCATTATTTTTAGATATTTTGGGATATCATTTGCCCACTTCTATATTAAATATGGGTAAATAAACTTGATTTAACTCTTCATTTCTGTACAAAGGACAGGAATGTCCTCTGGGATTTAAAGAAATTAAAATGAATTCATATTTCCTGTGTTTTTATTTTGTTCATTTGATCTTAGAGTCAATAAATCTGGACTATATCAAGCATCTTTCAGATAGAAAAGTTGTCTTATGTTACCTAAAAGCCGTATTACAAAAATTTTGTGCTTTTTATTAATGCAAAGTGATTTCTTAAATTTTATGAAGATACAAGGATAAATTAATTCTAGCTCCAGCCCTCAGATAGTCTTAAAAAGAGATCATTAACAGTTTTGGTAATGAAATACTGTATTTAAAATTGAGGATGAGAGGAGACTTCAGCATAAAATATTTTATGAGTGTTTTTTAATATGTAAAGTTAAAATACAAAGGTGACATGAGAAATTTATTTTCTTTTTCATTAAAAATCAAAACAGTGGATACAAATTAAAACACTAAATAAAGTAATTAATATAATTCTATGATCCCTGATGCTTCTTTATAATTTATAAAACTTCTGCCAATTTTGTGATATAGTTCAATTTCATAAAAACTCTCACATTAACTAAATTAGTATACTGCATTTGAAGTAACACATGAGAATCTATACAATAAAATATTACATTGATTGATTGTGAAACTTAACAGTGCTTAACACTTATTTAGCACTTTATATCCTCAAAGCACTTTACAAACATTAACTAATGAATCACCATGTCACTGATGTCAGAAAGGTGGTAGAATTCCCATTTCTGAGATGAAGAAATTAAATAAAGTGGCTTGTGGCAATGAAAGACATTAGAAAGTCTAAATATCAATACCTCATGAAAGTTTCAACTAAATGACTAGAGCAGAGCAGAGAGCTGGCTATGTGTATATGATGGGGAAAAAAAGCAGTGCAAGTTAACAACATATTATAATTCTAGCCACATTTTAACTATGGCATTTAAAAGAATATATGGCCATTGTCAATCCATATTTTCTTACTAGCATTTGTTATTCCCAAAGAACTATTATGTAGCTAAATCTACCTAGTATTTTGCATTTTAAAAATATAAACTTTTTATCATTAAAAACTCCTTGTGAATTAAAAAAAAGTTGTTTGGAAGTTTTCAATTTTTCATGATTAATCATGTTTGACAGAAAACATCAACTACTAGAAATGTTCAAAAATCATCAAGGAAAACTAATACAAACCAGAATTTTTACGTTATCACCAAGTCAGAATGATTTTTTAATAAAATACTGATTTTAGAAAATACAATCAGTAAAAGTTTTACAGATTCTTAAAGACATGTAAAATACTTTCTGCTACTTTCACAGAGGCACCCAAGTTCTGGTCTCCTTTTTCTCTACGTGAATGAAACTTGCTTTCTTCTCACTCCCATTCATCCTTGTCCTTGAAATCTGTCCTGGGTGAGTCAAGGACCTGAAGGCTGCCTGACACCTGAATGTGCAGGGGCAGGGCCAGCTGCCAGGGCAGAGGCTGTCGGATAACAATGTTATTGCAGGATTCCACATTAACCAAATTTTCAAAGGCCCATACTGGTTTCATTCTAATTTCTCAATTCCCACAGTAATAATTTTAATTGAATTTGAGGAGTATGTCAATATGGTGACATGGAGCCAGGTTGCCATGGAGCAAATATATCCCAGAAGACTAACTCTAAAAGCAGAGCACATTGACATATTTTTGCTTCTCTGAATTTCATGTTTATATCAGTCCTGACTTATGCAAAAGTGAGTTCCAAAACTAAAAGTTCTATAAAAGCAATTTTTTTAACTTTTATTTCTGCAGATTTTATTTATTTTTAATTTTAGAGAGAGGGGAAACGAGGGAGAGAAACATTAATGTGTGGTTGCTTCTCATGCACCCCCAAATGGGGATTTGGTCCACACCCCGAGCATGTGCCCTAACTGGGAATCGAACCAGCAACACTTTGGTTCACTGGCTGGTACTCAATCCACTGAGCCACATCAGCCAGGGCTATAATAGCACTTTTAAAAAAATGATTCATTTATTTATTTAAAAATTTATTCACATCAAAAATTTCTGTCCCTTTGGTTTTTCATTTACAAAATACCTTTGTAAATACCAAAAAATCTGGTCTACTTAATTGATTTTTCAAACTCCAATATTTGTTTTAAACATAAATGTTTTAAACAATTATACGTAATGCACTCTACCCATATAAGGCAGTGAGAAAGAGAAGATAAACTCATTGGAGCATAACTCATCTGAAATTTTTCAGCTTCTCCTTACTTTGTTTTTCTATATCTTAAAACATCAAATTGAGTTTTGAGATTTGAATTTTTAATAAAGAAAAATAATTAATGCATGCTCTAAGTTCTGTTCAATAGCTATATTTATTATTAAATTCTGAAAAATTGTTGTAAATGTATTAAGATGCACAGCTTTTATAACTATAGAAAGTAAATCAATAGATATATATTTTCAAGAAGAAAATGGAAAAGGGAATAAGAGTTTTTTCGTAAAATGTCTGGAGGTAGTGTTTGCGTTAATGAGAAGCATTATCTTACCAAAGAATCCTGGTATCCTCATTTCCATTTATATAGGAAATTGATTAATACTTAACTAATTGGCACATGCAAAAGGGGATTAACTGAATTCACTTTTTTTCACAACTCAACAATTGTAATTTAGATCCTTCCTTAGATTTGAATCTTTTATTATTTCTGAAGGCAATCATCTTCCTGTTGTTAGAAATAAAGTATCAAAGCACCATGCTAATTATAGCTTTTTTGTGTCTCATAAATTAGCTAATTAACATTACTGAAAAGTGAATGTACAGTGAGCAAGTTGATACTCCTGAATTGGAGGCAAGCCTTTTACACAATATAGTGATGAGATATGTGCTACAGAAATCCAATGGGTCAGATACACTTTGGAACTAATAAGTATAGTTAAATATTTAGTTCTACTTCCAAAGAACAGCTTATCCTAATGTTTCAATGCAATTACACCTGTGAACGTTGTGCAATTAGCTCTCCTAGATAGATGAGACTGAGGAGGTAGGAAAACAGAAAGATGTACATGGCTAGAAAAGCAGTTTTTCAGTAAAATCTCAAAAGGTTTATGGCCTGCATGATTGCTTGGGGAAACTTATAAAATCAGTATATTCATGGCTTTGCATTAGCTAACTAGGACATTTCAAAACCTATGAATCTGACAATAATGATTCTTTAGGTTCAGGGCAAAAACTTCGTTTAACAGTTTATATAAAGGAAAATGGCTAGAAATTTCTGAAAGATCTAAACCCAATTTATTCAGATGCAAATTTATTCTATGGTGGAATGGTCAGTAGAATCAGAAGCATGTTCTGAGGAGCAGCCCTTAGTGGTCTTTAGCAAAAGTATTGGGAGTAAGATTTACCATTGGCTGTTTGCGTGTCAATTTTTTGTTGAGTAGCTATTATGTGTCAGAGACTATACTATAATCTCAATACATAAGAGTGATCAAGATTGGCCAGACTCTCCCCTCAAAAAGAACACATAGGTGTAGGAGACAGAACAAATATGTAAACAGAAAAAAAAGTCAATAAATGTTGTGATAAATCCTTTGAACGAAAGAGAATTGACAGTTGGTATAAGCACTAAAGTTATAAGCTTGATAAATAGGAAGATCTGGTCATGGAAGAAATATGTCATTTCAGGCAGATGTTCCAATAGTAAAAAAGCCTAATGTGACCAAAGAACGAAAGGAAATTTCTGTTTGTTTGTTTTTTTCTTGTTAATCTGTCTTTGGTTAGTCTAATTTCCAGGACCCAACTGGAGAACCTACAGTGGGTGAAGAAGAGATTGTTTTCTTCCCTACACTACCTTATTTTGTTTGCTCAGGAATTGCAGTGAGTTGGAGAAAGAAATGAGGGTAGGGCTAAGGAGAGATGGGGGGCATTTGTGGAGGCACATGTAGGAAATGTTTGGAAAGGGAAAGACTGGACATACAAGGCAAAGAACATATTATTAGCAGCAAAATGGCACCAGAATGTTACTGGTGATTGGACCTCAGTTCAGCAACCTCAGTACTTGAGTTCTGGCTAAGAAAGAATTCAGAGCCAAAACTGAAATATAAGCAAAAGTTTATTTAGAAAATCACAAAGGTAGTAGAAGTGAGCCAGCTGGACTGCATGAGCTCAGGAAAAAAGTTACAGAGGCAAAACAAAGAAAGGCCTTGGAGCTTAGAAGAAAGAAAGACAAGGGTACATGCCTGGTGTGGGGGAAGGGGGTGGAAAGGTATGGGACACACTAGAAAGAGAGAGGGAGAGAGAGAGAGATCATGCTGGTCCTCCATCCTGAGGGTCTTTATCAGTTCTCTAAAGGCAGAACTCTGCCCTGGCCAGGTATTGTATCTCAGTTGGTTAGAGCATTATCCCTATACTCCAAGGTTGCAGAACAATAAGCCTATGTTTCTGTCTCTCTCTCTCTCTAAAATGGAACAGTAAAAAATAAATAAGACAGAAATTAAAGGTGGGGATCTTAGGGGAGGTTCCAGGGGAGTCTCAATGGAATAGTCATCTCTTTTTCATATGTATCCTTTCAGGGTTCTGGTCTCCAATCATTGGTCAACACCAGGGTAGGTGTCAGTAGTCAGTCATTACAGTAGGCCCTGATGTCAGTCATGGTGTCTCTGTGCCTAGCCTTGCTGTCTTTCTGGGCCTAGAACTGAAACACAATTGAGGTCTATGTTATCTCTGGTTTTACCAAAACTGTCTCTGGATCAACGGACCTTGGGTTTTGTTCCCAAGAGTATTTGATTCACTCCAGAAGCTCATTGTCCTGAGGGCTTAATGCTTAAGGGAGTGGTTGTAAAAGGGCTCATATGGGAGTCTTATGAGCCTATTCTCCGGAGGCCCCCTTATTCCTCCTCTACAGGGGTCTAAAATCACACAATCAGTGATGTACTAATGGAGGAAAGGTCACCCTGGGAGTGAGGTCCTTGTTTTCCCTGTTCTGCCCATTGCTAGGCACCTGGGGCTTTCTGCCCTGGTGACATTTCATACCTGGCCTTTGTTCCTTCCCTGCTCATGTCTGGCTAAGCGCCTACTACAATATGAAACCAAAAGTTCAGGACTACATGGCTCTGCATATTCCAACAGGGACAACAATATGACAAAGCCCTGATGTTTACCTCAGCATACCACAGGCCAAGCTTTATATGAAGGTCTCATACTTGGAAGAAGATTCAACCCTTCTGAAATGCTAAAGTGTGTTTCAGATTTTTGTTTAGAAAAATATTAAGGCCTTCAACCATTTAGGTTACTCCAACTTTGCATAATGTAGCCCCAATGTCACATCCCAACTCTCAAAATCCCTAGAGTTGCCCTCTCATAGGCCAAATGTCTTGGTGAGTCAGACATGGCACCTGTCTACAGAAATCCTCGACAGAGTCTCACCCAAATCAGAAAAAAAAACCTTGTATAAATATGTTCTATGGGCAGTTTGTTGAGGGGGTGAGTATCATCATCCTTTACCATCTTTTTCTCACTTTCAGTGTCCTCCCTATTCATAAGCCAGCAAATAGTGTCTAACTATTTTCCATCATGCAACTGGATAATGCTTAGGACTCCTAATTAATTGCCTTTTTTCCTCTCTCCTTCAAAAAATGTATCCACTGTCCATTCCTTCACAGCCTTTCTAAATAATCTAATAAACTAATCTATTGTCAAGCTGATAATGGTTTAAATCAGTGTTAGAAGCAACATTCCAGAGTAACTTGGACTAACCAGAATGTTCAGGCTAATGCTGGAAACAGCAGCATTTTGTAATAGAAAGCAGTCCCTCTATACCCTTATAATTAGATCAAGTACAGAAGTGCCTCACCTTGCTCACAATGAATGTCTGGTCTTGGTAGCCAGCTTCCCAGATTATGGAATGCTTGTTCTAAAAAGGAGGTTTGCCTCAAGTAAAGAGAAGGGCTGCAAATCATCATGTAAATACAGAGAGAAAAATTGTTACTGGAAAGGGAGCAAAACCTTTCGTCTTTGACCCAGTGTCCCACAGAGTGGAAAACATTTACTTTGAGATTCCATACACAGGTCAATATACCACAAAGCCAAGAGTGGTTTTTAAGAAACAATAACACTAACCATAAGCCACCCAAGAATCAGAGACTCTTTTCTATAGGCAAGTTTCTTCCCTCACATGCTCATTTTCAAGGCCACATGGGTTGAGGGAAAATCGTACATCCTGTTCAAGTGGTTTTCAGCATGTGTGTATGTGAATGTGTTTTAGCCCTAACATATTTTCCTATCAGAAAGAATAAAATAAAAAGAAGAGGAAAAAAGAAGAAAGAAATAACAAGGAAAAGGTTTATTGTATAAAGAAAAATTTCCACCGGCTTCAAAATTTTAGAGAGAATGCTTAAAAAGCAAACTTTATTTATTCATATTTTAAATCCCATTACCTAACTAAAGGGTATTTTGTTCAAAACAGAAATAAAATAATTTTATAAAAGATTCCAATAATAAAAATTAATTATGCATCCAACCTTTAATATTTGACTACTTCTTAGCAAATGCATAAAGTTCATTACTTTCAAACTCTGACTCCAAGAAGGCTACCCTCAACCACTAAAAGTCATTCACTTGTTGCATTACACCAACATTGTCTAGTTCTCAGTTGTTCTCCTTGTTACATGTCTCCCCTATTTTCCACATGTTCTATTCATACATCTCTCTCCAAGTCAGCTTCTCATTCAATCTTCTATTTTTATATAAATTTTAATATAGTAATATGAAAAAAATCTAATGGAAGAATGACAAATATATGAGTAAAAGGATAAATGAATAAATAAATGAACCAAGCCATTAACTTCCATAATTCAATTGAAGAGTTATTCAGATAAATGTTATCCTTTGATTTAAGAACTACCTAATATGGAAATAGAAATAAAACATAAGAAGAGTGAGTGACAGAGTCAGTTTTACTAGGATCATTAGCCAAATAACTCTCTCCCCTAGGTACATATTAGATCACTTGGAAAGACTTTCCAGACCAGAAATGTACCATTTGGTATATTAAACTAGTCATTTGCTAAGTAATACCCTGTATGTGTAGTAAACTCATGTAATGTTTGACTCATATAATCAGGGAGCAATTAAGGCTCTGGACAGTATAAACTGCTTTTCTGGACTATGGCAGTAATCAGTAAGGCACTGCTTCTCCAAATCTTCAGGTTCATAAGAGAAAAGGACTATATTATTAATATTTTAACAATATAATTAATTCCAAATGAACTTGTGTGGTTGCTACATTCAACAAAGCTTCTTTACTCATTCTTTGTTTAATAAAATGTTATTTTTAAAGGTGATGATATTAACAATATCCTAATATTTTAAGTGACAGAAACTGCAATTAATACATTTTAGGGTATTAGCAGTATTATCTTCTTCAAAAGAATTATCTCATTTAATTCCCAAAATAAACCTACATAAATATATTATAATTATTCATAACTTACACATGAGGAAACTGAAGCATAGGGAGGATAAGTAAATCTTCTAAGCTAATTGAATTTAGAGCTGAAATTTTACCCCAATTCTGTCCAGCTTCTGAGCTCAAGCTTTTAATCATTATAATATGGTCTCCTTCATAATATATAAAGTCTGTCTAGAAGGTACCTTGCCACGTAATATGAAAAATAAAGACATTTATTGAAAAAGATATAAGTAACATGGTACAGAGGACAATGGTGCTTCAGTCCCCTTCAAAGTGGACACCTTGGAACCTCACACAGTTTTCCCAATCACCATCAGCCACCTTGTCCTATTCTCCCAAATCTCATCGATGGGCTAAATCTCTTCCTCTTCAAAGGTGATTTAAGTTTTGGAAAAAGCCAGAAGTCACAGGGCACCAAATCTGGGCTGTAGTGGAGCTGAATCACCTGAGTGATTTGATGTTTCACCAGAAAACTCTACACAAGACATGATGCATGAGCAGGCACATTGTCCCTGTGACGGAGCTGCCAATCACCAGTCACCTATAGCTGCAGTCTTCTGAATAGTTTCCACAGAGGAATGTTCAAGCTTAATAAAAAATTACAGTACACATGCTCATTCAACAGTGTCTACCACCCCCACTGACTACAGTGAAGTCATCATTGTTCATACATGCACATTCCAGTCCACTCTCCTTGGCTGTCAGGTCACATCAATGTCATGCTAACTGTTCTCTTTATATTAACAATGGCTGGACTTTTTCTGGACAGAACTCATATAACCACAAGTGTAACCTCCACCAGAGCTGGTTTGTTTATCTGTTTGATACATAGATATATCACAAGTGTTTAGTTCAATGTCTATCTTAAATAGTGGGCACTCAATAAATATTTGTTGAATAAAAGAATGGTAAATAATGATTATTTTACATCAACTGTATGTCAATTTCTCAAATAAGTTCTTGACCCTATAAAGATAGAAGCAAGATATTAACCTAAAGCAGAAGAGTTGTTAGGGCCTTTGCCAGGTTGCTCAGGTAGTTAGAGCATCATCCAGATATGCCTAGGTCTGGGTCCAGTTCCCAGTCAGGTTACATTACAGGAGTCAGCAAATGAATGTGTAAATATGTGGAAAAGCAAAGAGATGTTTCTCTCTCTCCTCTTTCTCTAAAAAAACCAATCAATTAAAAAAAGAGTGATCAAGATGTATGAGTTAAAGTAGAATTTCTAATGTCAATCACATATTTTGATAGATGCCGCATCATCAACATAAAATGAAACTTTATAGAACATTGATATTAGTTTTTATACTTATGATCTATCTCCAGTATTTATAATGAAAGGAAGAGTAAGGTTATTTTTGTTCCTGTTATACACAAAAAATTATAATAGCATAGGCTTAAAATAAATATAATTAAGAATTATGTATTATATATATTAGCAATCTCCTGTGTAGCTTAGGCTTATACATCTTGAGAAACAAAAAGTTTGAAGATTCTACTCCAAACAGTTAGCCTCCAAAATCTAGGCATTTATCTGTATGTTGATAGTAACTGACAGATATACAGAAAGATATGGGATGATAGATAGATGATGATGGCAGATAGTAGATAGATAGATAGCTATAATCACACATCTATGATTAAAGTCATTTAAAGTAACAGAGGACACAAAGAGCCTTCTTAGCAAGGGTTTCTCTACGAAAGCTTCACAGGAGGTGGTTTCATCCAGGCCTTGAATATTTGAAGAGGCAGAAAACAGAAGAAAGGCTTTTTAGACAGGAGTGAAGTCATGTGAAAATTTTCAGAAGAGGAAAACAGATACATATAGATAAGTATTAGGAAGAAAGATGACTGACAGCAGGAGAAAAATAAAATTGTCATAAATTGTCTGTTGATGAAAGAACTCCAGTGCTAAATAAATGAGTTAGAACTGAGCTCCAAAGCACATTAGGTTCTTAATTATGGGAACAGCATGGTGAAAGTGATATTTGTTTGTCAGCAGTATTCATTCCTCATCTTTCCTCTTCATCTAAATTATACCTTTTCTCAATACAAAAACAGGTCCACTTGGGGGTTATTTGCAGTTATCATTTTGAAGACAAAAATTTCCAAGTAACTAACTCTAGCCAATAAAGTCTGAATTTAATTATATGAGGAAAAATCAAAACTGGTGTAAAACAAAAATAAATGTTACAACTGGCACACAGTAATATAGAAAATCTCACTAATGAAAAAGCACATTTTTTTCAGGCAATAAAACTTAGGCAATACTTAAGTGGTGGAAAATATCAACCTACATCCACTTTGCCAGGATTATGGGGTAGTTTTAATTATCAAGACTCCAGAGACTTCCCTCATGTAAGGAAAATATTACCTACAGATATAGAATATCAACTTTCACCTTATATATTATAATACATAGACGTTATTTTCATGGGTTTCCACCACAGGAGAAAATCCTTTCAAACAAATTACTTTGCAGTTTTGAATATTTTTCTGTGTATCAGAGGCCAACTCAATAATTCTGAATTCTTTGAGGAGAGAAACACAGGAAATTCTTTCATCTTGTATTGGCATATTTCCTCTTCTACACCAGAGTATTGCACTTACCGGTAGTATTGTTTGGGGAAGCCCAAGCTGGCTGTCCCTCCACAAACCACAACCATGACCATATTTATCTTATTTGGGAGGCCAAGTTCAAGTAAAGGTTCTCAGATGAGGGTCAAAGGCATTAGTACCTTGGCAAAATTGACTGTAGTAAAATGGCAATGCCCTTTGTAAAATACTATAGAACCAAAAATGTCCCGTACTTTGTTTTGGTTTCCAGATAATTTCCTGTGATACACCAGTCCTTCACTGGACACCAATAGCACATTGTAACTGCATTCACTAAATCAAACACTATTGGAATCCTTTGATTGTTTTTTACATTCTGTTTTTTTACTAAGTCAATAACCATTGACTTTTTTTATAGTCTCAGAATTTAAAATCATATATTCAAATGTCTATAGAGACCTGAGGATAATTTTTGTCACCAACCATATTGAGATGGAATTATTCCTAGAGTGAATATGGTTGTTCTACTAATTAGCAAAATATTAAAATCTATTTAGGATTGCATGAAAGTCTACACTAGCTTATATAAATAAAAAGCATAATAATTAAAATACCAAAATGACATTGTTTAAAAAACACTTTTATACAATATTATACCTTAAAAAACTGCAACTACCCCACAGAAGAAAATTGTTATACAATGTTTTAAACCTAGTACATGTTCAATAAATACTTATTTAAAAATGTATTATTTGATAATGTGCTATGGGGAAACAAAATAAGGAATCAGAACCAGATTATTATTATTGTATATGTATTTCAGGAATATAAATAGAAACATAAATTTTATTGTCCATGTTAAATGGATAGGTTATAAGTTCAGGACACATTAGAAATAAAAATGTTATACATAAGTAAATAATTTTGGCCTAAAATCATTTGAATATTTTTTCTGACCCTCATAGACATTTGTAGTTAATAGTCAAAGATTATTATGGAATGTATTTTAAAAATAGACACCCAAACTAAAAAATAATTTAGAAATAGAAGTCCTCATTTTATTCTGACAAAAATGATTACACACATATTCTTATTTCAGTTTAGCTGCATAATTTATTTAAAAATCAACAAGTGTCTCTAGTTAAACAAATCTCAGGTGCAGATGCTAAAGCACCTTCTCTACATTGGAGTTGACCATTTCAGAAATGGTTCATTTGTAAATTAATGCTGCATTTCAGGGCATAGATCTGAAATTTTACAGACAAGGATCTGTTTACTCTCTGTGCCCATGATGCCTCAGCACATCCTTCTACTATGGCCAGTACCTTGGGATTTTTGCGGTACCTCAGTTTTGACTGCCCTTATTGACTATAAGTACCATACAAACTTCATAGAAATATGCACATGAATCTTCTCTTACATGCCCTTGAAGAAACTTTGGGACAATTATAGTAGAAACCACTGCTTCACTATCTTCAATCAAAACCATTTGAACTAACAGTATGTTGAAAGCTATAAAAGGATATTATTTTCACAAAAAGTTTTCTAAGCAGAGCAATATTGGCAAAGGAAATAGAAACATAATTTATAGTTCTTAAATATAGTTAAAAATAAATAGAGAAACAAGGTTTTCCAGAGGATATGGGTGTGTAATATTTTTCAGTTGTCAGGAAAGGTTGAGTTGGATAAAAAGAGTGGGAAAAAATTTAATTTGCCAACTAGGGAAGCACCAGCAACTTGAAAGAGAAACATTAAAAAATTTCAGAAGTTGAAAATAATCATCAGATCTGTCAGGGCACATGCCTGGGTTGCAGGCCAAGGTCCCCAGTTGGGGGAATGCAAGAGACAACCAATTGATGTATTTCTCACTCATTGCTGTTTGTCTCCCTCTCTCTTTCCCTTTCCTCCAAAAGTAAATAAATAAAGTCTTTTTTAAAAAGTATTAAACATTTTCAAGACAATAAGAGTAAAACAAATTGGTGTTAGAATCAAGATAGCTTTCCTTTGTATTGCTATTGGAATAATCAGATACCCAGTTATTGACTGGGTATCTCCCAGATCTCCCAAATCTACCCAAGACTCTCTCTCTCATCCCCTACATTTAATAAATTGTCGAATTCTTCTAAATACATTCATTCTATCTCTCATATCTCACATCCTCAAAGAATTCTCTGTGCCACTATCTACATTGTCAATGTCTCTCACTTCCCTTCTTCCTTTTTCTCAGTGCATCTTCTTCTTTCTCTAGGCTTATATCTTAAATATATTTTAATTTTAAGTAAGATCATGTTGTTGTCATGTTTGACATTCCTCAGAAGTCTGTATCCTGTAGGATAAAGTCTAACCTCCTTGCACTGGTGCCCTACACAGTCTGCACCCCTGCCTAAATCAATTTCATTCTCCATTGCCCTTCCACACACCTTTTAAATACACTGAGATTATAATGGGTTCTCAAAGACATGCTTCTGTGTCTTCGAAAAAAGAATTTGTTTGTCTTTCCCTTCTTATTGCCTAACAAATCCCTACTAATAGATATGCAGCTCATTTATCACCTCCTCTGTGAAGCCTCCTGACCCCACTTCATGCCAGACTTCTTGCTCTTTTCTCTATCTCAGTTAAAAGGTCATATGTGGTCCCCCTCAGCAGACCCAGAGTGCCTCAAGAGCAAGAATGTTCTTACTCAATTTTGCATGTGAATACCCAACATCTGCAATAGTTGTTTGTTAAATAAGGATTCTAGAGCTGGAGGAGTGAAATCGACGTTTTCTTGGGTTCAGTTACCTTGAAGCAGAGCCTGGAATTGGATTTCCATGCAAAGGATTCATCAGAGTCTTCTGAGTGCACTCAGGAGAAACCTGCTGGGTGGTGAGGAAACAGGACAAGGCCAAGAACAAAGCTAAGCGAAGGTACACTTTTAGTTGAGTCCTCTCTTCAGCCTGACTTCATCATAGGCTCTGGAGCATGACTAGCCTATCAGAGTTTTGTCCCTTTGAGCCAAGGGGGCCAGGCATTTTGACTTCTGTGTTAGTCATTGGTTGGACTTTACCAAGGGTTGGAAGACACGGATGGTGGGAAGCATGGCCTCCCTCTCCACCTGCAAGCCATAGCTAAGCTAATGTCAGTCAAAGGAAGGAAATTCCCTGTAAATGGAAATAACTGTGATTCTCTAGTAACCAACACTCACAGCAGCTGAACCATGGGTACATGCACCTGGGAGGAATCTGGGTAAAACACCACCAACTTCTGCACACTTCACCAAGATCACACACACGAGCAGCACAACCTCCTTTTCAAAAACAGGTTATCTAGAGATATTTTTCTATTTTGCATCTGTTTATTCCCCTATTCTAATAATTTATAGCTCCACACTCTGAAGAACTAGCTTCTTATCCTGACATATTTGGGTGCCTTACATTACCTGCAGTATATGGAACTATTAACTCTGCAAAGCCACACCCAAGACTTCCGTGAGTTGCAGGGCTGTTGTGCAGTAGGAGTGGCACACTAGTCCTTCCAAAGGACACTTCTAAGCAGATCAAACAGGAGAAAATTGTGTTGCAACATCTAGTGATAACAACACATTAATATAATTGGAGGGGACACCAACTCCCCTACAAACATGTACGAAGAATATTTCTTTAGAATATTTATTCCTTACACTTACTATAAAGTATGTTCTATTTATTACTTTTTTTTATTTTGTGTTATAACTAATATTTGGTCATCATTAACTTCACCACACACTACAGTATATAAATGGTAGGTCACAGATCAGGCTAAAGGCTTTACATGGTTGTTAAGTTGGTGTGAGGATTTATAATCTTTCCTGGACACTTGGAACTAAATAAATGGTAGAACAGCATATTCTAGGCATTTGTCTTAGGACAGAAACATTTTAAAGGTTTGTAGCTCATGAAAACATTATTGTAAATAGACATTTATTAATATTGATGCAACATTTATGCACGCAGATAGACAAACAAAACAAATAGAAATGCTCTCTCCACTATATTTTAGTATCTTTTTAGAATTACTGCATTAATGTAAACAAGTAGTCCAAATATTTTCTAAAATGGGGTATCAGAAAACACTAGAGATAAAATTAAGTCCCCCAAAGAATTTTTTCTCCTAGATTACAAAAGAGACACTGAAAATGAGAGAGAACGTCCCTGCTAACGTGCATGCCAGTTTTAATCACTAGCAACTGCAAAGATGTGTGTAGCAATAAGAAACTGCTGACGTTTTAAAATTTGATTTTGCACATTTTCTGTTAATGCACTAGATTCTGATCACACATTTCTATTATGATCATCATGTGTTAATGAAAGAGAACACTGCTTGCTTAAAGCTAGTTTGGAGAAATGTAAAAGTCCCAACGGCATCAACGCGGCACATCAGCAGTGGGTGCGGAAGGTGCACGGCGAACGTCGGTAGCAGTCATGTGTAACTGCGGGCAGAGAAGGGTGTATATTAATTCGGGAAAATTGGCCCCACTCCAAAGATTTTTACAATCCCCAGACTATTTTTAAGAAGTTCTCCAAATTGAATCACATATTGAAAATGGAAAGAACAACTAAATGCATCCAGTTTAGGTATGAAACTAAAGATAAGAAAATTCAGGCAGCCCTCAGCAGTGTGGTTTGAGCAGATAAAAATGCAAAACGTCCAAGCCCTCTGACTGTAGAAAAGTCTCAACATTTGCATTTTGTTTCATTTTATCCTCAGGCAGTATATTAACGCACAGGGGATTCATATTATAATTTTCATTAACATAGAATGCTCTAGATTCCAGTTGAACATTTAATGTATTATTGAAACCTTGATTTCTAATTTTTAACAGTTGAAAAAGCAAGTGATTATATCCTTCTCTAAAACAATTTTTAAAATGACCTTCTATTGTATTAAACCAGTTATACAGAAAAGAAGTAATTTAGTAATAGGAACCCAAATCAGCCTGTTTCTATCCTGTTGAAATGAGGAGATGGGTGAAATGCAGCAATAAAATCAGCTGAATAATTAAGACAAATAAATTCTGATTGATTAATATTGAGACAAGTGCAGTCATGGAGTGAATAGAACTTAGAAATGATGTATTTGTATAAATTGAGTTTCAGATAAATGCATATTTTTAAATCACTTTATGAAAACATTTCTAAAATATATTACACTATTTCTTATTGTATTTAAGAAAAGCAAGCATACTGATCTTTTCTTAATGAGTTAGGACTATTTAATAGATGTAAGATACTTTCCTGTATTTGAGAGAATTTTTAAATTCATCCCTAGAAAGATCACATACTACTGTAGCATTTAAATGTTGCAAACAAACATGCTCTGAATGTTTTAAAGTGATTACAATTTTTCTCTTTTGCTGCATGTCCCCACAATTTAGCATTTTTATCATCAGTGTTTCTGCCTTCTTTCACATACGGCAGCTTTTTCATTCCATGATGTTTTTCACAGTAGCCATTTCTCTTGTCTGTGTCTTCTCTCCTCCTACTCACATTTTTCTTTTTCTTTTTTTTGCTTATTTTCCTCATTTCCTTACAAGTTTGTACATATCTTGACCTTCATCTGATAAAACCTGATTTTGAAAGCTAGCTCCAAAAAATGTGGAGGCTGGTTATTTTTTCTTGTGTAATTTTTGCATTGGTAACATTTTTCTGACAATTTTTGTTAATGTTTATGCTCAACAGCCTTGTTTTCAAATTACTTCTGGGTTTTATTTGTTTGTTTGTTATTTAAGACAGTTGAGTATTCCAAACACCTGAGGGACTCTTTCTGCAGTGATTAATTTCTTACCTTTTATAACAATGTAAGTGTATGAATTCCTCCAAGGGCTTTAAACTATTTCCCAACCTTTCCCCTAGATAATTAGCTTACCCTTTTGTTTTTTTATAAATGTTTCCATGATATTGGTGTTGCATATCAAAATATAAAAATATGATGGAAAATTCCTTTCTCTTAGTTATATTGCTTGTATCAAAAAAGAACTTATTCTTAAAAAATTTTTTTCTTTGGCATGAATAACTCAGAAATCTTGTTTTAAGTTAAGAATTTATTACATACCGGTCATATCCTTATAACTAAACTAGATATCATTTAAATATAGGGAAATTATCCAGATACATAGTAGAGATTTTAAGGAATGCCAAAATAAGATCATTTCCTTAGAGGTAGTGTTTGTTTTGAAGGTTTATGTTGTATTGATTTAAATTGGTGGATTAATTTATTGGTTGAGCTTTCAGAATGTTAAAAACAATCATCAGCCATTAAAAGAAAATACAGCGCTACCTTAATATTATTGAGACTAAAATAGCATTCTTATCTAGGAACTGTTAAAAGATAAACTGAGGCATATTAAAATTTTTAAGAGCTTCTTTGAGCATCAATCTCCTTCACGTGGGCAGCACCAAATTGGAAGTGGGTAAGAGCACTTCACCAACAAAAATTAGTGGAAAGACTTTTATACAGAGAAAGTGTGGAAGCAAAAAAAGAGAAAATCATTGGATTATCAATAGTTTAAAGCCTCACTGAGTGTGTCCTCAGCATTTTGGTTTTGTAACCTTGAGGTATTTACAGGCCTAGATTTTGTGTTGGTTTGCTTCCATGGGCCACATGGCATTAGAACCACCTCAGTCTAATGGCCTTCTTGTTTAATTAACTTCACAATACAGAGATATGTTGATGTGTTGTTTCACTTAACTCTTAACTAATACAAAAGGACCTTCAAAGCTGGTTTCTTCTTAGGTATCTGAGCTGACTTCTACAGAGGCAGCCTCATTAAATCTCTTCCATAACACCACCTTGATATGCTTATTGTTTGATTTCTCTCTACAATCTATTTTCTCTCCTTATTATCATTCTCTTACCTCCCACTCACTTTGGCTAACTTTGATACTTCAGGTCACTTTAGCAGTTATTTCTCCAAGAAAACTTCCAGATGCCCCTCCCTAATTCCAGGCCAGAGTACTCAGCATAACCAACATAAGGACTGCATTACAATCCTGACCTTCTGTGCAGATTCTTCATTTCATAGCCAGCACAACCAATCAAAATTGAAACCCTTCCTGAAATGCACGCTAGTGACCATTTATTTAGGATTAGATTTGGTTTCCTTAAAGAAAAAGCCAGGCTAATATTTATATAAACCTTCATCTATTTTATTGTAAAACTTAATTTTTAAAAAAGGAATACTTTTGAGCACAGGAAGAAGTTAATATTTATCAGTAAGGATCTTTCAAGAATAGGTATCAGAGAAAAAAAAGAAGGTGTGATTGTTAGATGAGGAGCGATGAGAGAGATACATAGGAAATATTACTACCAAGGTGGCTATTACCACATTGTGACTAAATGTAGTGGGAATACATTCCATTTTCAACTGAATCATTTATATGTTAATAAGGTTTCTAGAGCAGTGATGTGGCTACCAATGGAATTAATCACATGTTTTCTATTTAATCCAAAGACACTATGGGATATGCAAATATTCAAATGTAATATTAATTGAAGTAAAACAATATGACCTTGGAAAAGTGGTCAACCAGAAATTAATGTTTATGTATCCTAAAACTCCATTGTTTGGAAATAATGTAGCAATGAGGAGAAAGGCAGAGACTTGATTCTACCACAAAATTATGGATAAAATGCTGAGATGCTCTGAGGAATCACTGAAAAATATAATTGTGTCAAAAATAAATCAGAAAGCTAGAGCTTATAAAAAGAGTTGACTAAGAGTTCACTATGTTGACTATGGTTTCCTACTAATGATATATGGAATATCTAAATGAGGTTGAAATGTATAGTGCAATCCATAGACATAAATAGCATGCATAAAGATTGGAAACCTTCAGGCAAGAGGAGTCACTCATGGCTATAAGGACAGCAATCTGAAAAATGAAAAACAAATAATAGATATATTTCTGTGGAAATATTCCCAGACAGGAATGCAGACTGGTGCCGCCACTATGGAAAACAGTATGGAGTTTCCTCAGAAAACTAAAAATGGAACTTTTTGAACCAGCAATTCCACTGCTAGGATTATATTCTAAGAACCCTGAAACACCAATCCAAAAGAACCTATGCACCCCAACGTTCATAGCAGCACAATTTACAATAGCCAAGTGCTGGAAGCAACCTAAGTGCCTATCAGCAAATGAGTGGATCAAAAAACTATGATACATTTACACATTGAGATTCTATGCAGCAGAGAGAAAGAAGAAGCTTATACCCTTTGCAACAGCATGGATGGAACTGGAGGGCATTATGCTAAGTGAAATAAGCCAGGCGGTGAGGGACAAATACCATACGATCTCACTTTTACCTGGAATATAATCAACGAGAGAAAAAAGCAAACAAAATATAACCAGAGTTACTGAGATTAAGAACAATCTAACAATAGCCAGAGGGGAGGTGGGAGGGGACAGTGGGAAGAAGGGTTTTCAGCAACCAGTATAAAGGACACATGGAAATATCCCCAGACATTTTTAAACTGTAGATTAGGATCGAGATAGCTTATTTAATGGGGTGTATATATACAAGGGTGGGCAAAAGTAGGTTTACAACTGTGAATATGCAAAACACAGAGTTTATTCTTGCATTATTATTTATTAAATGCTGTGTTATCTATTTGTGTTATAACTGTAAACATACTTTCGCCCACCATTGCATGTGTGCGCATTTGCCTATGTTTGTGTGTGACTAGATAATAGATATAATAGATGATTGATAGTTAGATATTTTTATGTATGTATGCATACACACAAGCATGTATCTTACAAGTTACAGATAATTTCTATTACATCTGTTATAAACCTCTCACAGTTCAATGACAGAAAAAATGCACATATGAAGTCTCTATTCAGATAAATTTATAGCTCTATCATGAACTCTTAACCCTAGATTGTGTGTCCCTTTGATTTCCACAACTTACTAGTAGCCATCAGTGTATTCCTGATTCCTCAGTCTACAATCCTCCAGTCAATTTACTACAGTTTTAGGAAAAACTATTAGCCAAAGTCTCCTAAGAATTATTTCCAACCTCAATCTTTCTTCTAACTTATATGAGAATGGACACCCAAAAAGGAATTTGTTTATAAAAATTTGTTTATTTATTCTTATATGTTTAAACTTCAGTCACCTTCAAAGTACTCTCCATTTGGGGCAATACAGCTATCAAGACATTTTTGCACTGCTCAAAACAGTTTTTGAATTCATTGATTTTGATGCCTTTTAATGCTTCTGCCATTTTTGTTTCACTTCTTCCACATTGGCAAAACCATTTCTTTGAGGACATTTTTCATCTGGGGAAACAAAAGTGTCTCAGGGCAAGGTCAGATACATAGGAGCATGCAGGTCATACCGGTTTTGGTAAAAAACTACTGAACTCTCAGCACAGTGTAGACAGGTGCACTTATAAATCACACATCATGAAATGGGCAAATGTGTTGAAAGAGTCTTCAAAATAATCTGCTGGGCTGAACACAGCCTGTCACAACAATGCCAGCTAGCACACTGATACAGCTGGGTTCCTAGAATACTCACCTAGTGGGGAAAACCTGCACTACAATAGGTCCACCCTCCAGAGGATAATTCTGGGTTTTTTGGAGCCCACGCTCCTATACCACATCTGCCACCAGCAGAAAATACCAATAATTTGCCCACCATTTTATTGTATGCCCACCAATCTAGGGAGAGTTTTGAACTCATAGCAAGTGACTTACAAATATCTATTGACATATGCAACTTGAAATTCCTCCTTAGAAATCTAGCCCAACATGGTAGCATAGGTAAATGTGGCACTCTTATCCTCATACAACCCCAACAAAATTACAACTAAACTGTAGAACAACCATTAGTCAGAACCACCTGCAATCTAGCTGAACAGAAGTCTTACAACTAGACATTTAAAGAAGAAGCAACACTGAGACAGGTAGGAGGGGCAGAAATGCAGAATGGCTGATCCCACACCCTTTTGTGGAAAGGATACCTAGCTGAAGAGGTCACCCCTGAGAAGTGAAGGGACCCAGCACCACACCAGGCTTTCCAGACCAGGGTTCTAGGGCTAGGAAGAGAAGTCCCCAAAACTTCTGACTGTAAACATCAGTAGAGATTGAGGCTGAGGTTGATGGATGTATTCTAGAGTCCCAGGCACTTCCTCTTAAAGGGTCAATGTACAAACTTACTCAGACCCACCCACTCTAAGCACTAGCATTGGGGAAGCAGATTGAAAGGAACCATGGAATTACAGAGAAAACTGAATTACCCAACATCAGAACAGGAGCTGGGGTCAGAGAACAGATTTCTCCCAGAGAGAAGTTCTGGCAGAAGCCAGTATTCTTTTTCTCAGAACATACACACACACACACACACAAACATGCACAGAGCTGACAGGTGGGTGACATACCTGAGTCTCCATCAAATTTGGTTCATACTTTTCCTCCTGCCCTGGTGATTCACTGAAACCCCAGGTGATTCACCCACCACCCCCAAACTTGCAGGCCCACATAAGCTGTCTCCAGTGGCTTTTCCATATGAATGGCCTGTCTTGATGCATTTCCTGAAATCTCTCAAATAAGGAGAAATCTGGCCTCAGCATTCCCCATATCTCTTGATATGTAGTCCCAGACCAGGCAATAGCAGCAGCCAGCCTTGGGGTGTAGCTTAGGCTCATCTGGACACCTTCAAGCCCAGCACAAGTAGCAGCCATCTTCAGATCACTTTGTAGTTTATGCCAAGTGGTCCAAGCAGAACTTAGGCAACTGCTGACCTTGACCTGCACCTACTGGGAGGCCCCAGAGCCAGTGCACATAATGAAGTTTCAGACCATGTCAAAGTACCACTCAACCACTTCCAGAAGCAACATACTCAAGGGGAAAACTCAGCAGGCACAAGAGCCCTGCAGAAGTAAGTCCTCCTCTGTGGGGTCAGCTGTTTCACAGCTGATCCTTCTTGGCAGTTGCAGCCAGTCCTGGCAGCTGATCAGTCTGGGGGTCAATTCGTCCCATTGACATGTCAACAATGATCAAGTCTCAACTACAATAGGAGGGCATACAAAGTCCACACAGGGAGTGGGGGCACATCTGGAGTGCCCTGCTTGGGTGAATGGGAAGGCTGTGCCACTGGACCATACAGGACACCTACTACATTAAGCCACACTACCAAGACACGGAGTCAAAGTAACTCTACCTAAAATGTAGAAACAAACACAAGGGGCTGCCAAAATGAGCAAAAAAAAAAAACATGTCCCAAATGAAAGAACAGAATAAAACTCCAGAAAAAGAACTAAGCAAAATGAAGACAAACAATCAACCAGATAAAGAGTTCAAATCACTGGTTATAAAGATGCTCAATAAACTTAGGGGAAGAGTAGATGACTTAGTGAGAACTTCAACAAAGAGATAAAAATCATAAAAACAGAACTAGAATACACGAAATAGAACCAGTCAGAAACAAAGAGTACATTAACTGAAATGAATACATTACAGGGAACCAACAATGAAGTAAGTGAAGCAGGGGAGCAGAGATTTGGAAGATAGGAAAGCAGAAAATACCCAGTCAGAATAGCAAAAAGAAAAAAGAATCCAAAAAATTGAGGATATGGAATCTCTGGGACAACTTCAGACATACCAATATTGACATCATGAGAGTGCCAGAAGGAGAAGAGAAAGAGCAAGGAATGGTAACATTATGTAAAAAAATTAAGAAGGAAATCTTTCTTAACCTGGTAACAAAAATAGACATGCAAATCCAGGAAGCACAGAGTCCAAATAAGATGAACTCAAAGAGGCCAACACCAAGACACATGCTAATTAAACTACCAAAGATTAAAGATGAAGAGAGAATCTTAAAAGCAGCAAGAGAAGCCTTGGTCTGAGTGGCTTAGTTAATTGGATCATTATCCCATAAACCAACAGTTTGCAGGTCTGATCCCTAGGCAGGGCACATAACTAGGTTGCAGGTTCAATCCCCAATTGGGGCATGTATGGAGACAACTGATAGGCATTTCTCCCTCACATTAATTTTTTTCTCTCTCTCCACCTCTCCCGTCCTCTTTGTCTAAAAAAAAGGCAATGAAAAAGCTATTCTACAAAAGACCTCCAATAAGTTTAACAGATGATTTCTCAATAGAAACTTTCTAGGTCAGAAGGCATTGGCAAGAAATAGTCAAAGGGATGGGAATTAGGACCTACAACCAAGACTACTCTACCCAGAAAAGCTATCATTTAGAATCAAAGTCCATATAAAGAGCTTCCCACATAAGAAAAAAGTGAAGAGTTCAACTCCACCAAACCACTATTACATAATATATTAAAGGGGCTTCTTTAAAAAGAAGGAAAGAAAAAAAGATGGACAATAAATGGCAATAAATACATATCTATCAACAATTGAGGACTTCTGGTCAAGATGGAGGCATAGCTAAACTTGGCTTTCCTCCTCACATAACCAGAGCAGAAATTACAACTAAATTACAAAAAAGAAGTATCACCCAGAATCATCAAAAAATCAAGCTGTATGGAAGTCTGACAACCAAGGAATTAAAGAAGTCACATTCATCCCGATGGATGGGGGGGCGGAAACATGGAGATGCAGAATGGGTGGTTCCACACCCATATGTGGTAGATAAAAATCAGAAGGGAGACCTCAGGAGCAAAAGATTCCAGCACCACACCAGACTACCCAGCCCAGGATTCTAGTGCCAGGAAGAGAGTCCCCATAACTTTTGGCTGTAAAAACCAGTGAAAGTTGGGGTGGTAGATGAAAGTTGGGCTGGGAGATTCTCAGGCATCTTCTATTAAAAGGTTTGCAATGGTCCTAGGATTTATGCAGACTCACTCCCTCTGCCCTCCAGCACCAGGGGAGCAGCTGGAGGGGCACCAGTGGCGTACATGGAGAAACTGAAGTATCTGGCATGAGGATAAGTACCAGGAGACAGCTTCCCCCTGGACAAAACTCCAGAGACCATGTGCCAGCCATTGTCTCTTTTCTGAGCCTTGACCCACACAGAACCCCATAGCAGCAACACCATATCTGAGACTCCATCAACCTCATTCACACAGGTTATCCCACCCTGGAAATTACTTAAGGCTCCACCCCATTCAATTTAAGAGTGAGATTTTCTACAATAGGTCACAAAACTAAGAAAGAATATCAAAGCAGCTCTACCTAATACATAGAAACAAACACAGGGAGGCTGTCAAAATGAGGAGACAAAGAAATATGGCCCAAATAAAAGAACAGAACAAAACACCAGAAAAAGAACTAAACAAAATGTAGATAACCAATCTACCAGATGCAGAGTTCAAGACATTGGTATTAGGATGCTCTAGGAACTCATCGGGTACTTCAACAGCATAAAAAGGACCCAGGAAAAAAAATAAAGTTTAAACTAAGTGAAATAAAGAAAAACTTAAGTTTAAACTGAGTGAAATAAAGAAAAAATTACAAGGAATCAATAGTGGAGTCTATGAAGTTGATAATCAAATCAATGATTTGGAACATAAGAAAGAAAAAAAACATTCAATTAGAACAGCAAGAAAAAAAGAACTCAAAAAAAAATGAAGATAGGCTAAGGAGCATCTGGGACAATGTCAATCATACCAACATTAGAATCATAGGGTTGCTGGAAGGAGGAGAAAAGAGCAAGAAATTGAAAACTTATTTGAAAAAATAATGAAAGAAAACTTCCCTAGTTTGATGAAGAAAATTGATATGCAAGTCCAGGAACCACAGAGAGTCCCAAATAAGATGAATGCAAAGAGGCCCACACCAAGACACATCATATTAAAAAGCCAAAGTTTATAAATAAAGACAGTATCATAAAAGCAGCAGGAGAAAAGCAGATAGTTACCTTCAGGAGAGTTCCCGTAAGACCATCAGCTGATTTCTCAAAAGAAACTTTGCAGTCTAGAAGAGACTGGCAAGAATTATTCAAAGTGATGAATAGAAAGAACTTACAACCTAGATTACTCTATCTAGCAAAGCTATTATTTAGAATCGAAGGGCAGATAAGATGCTTCCCAGACAAGGTAAAGCTAAAGGAGTTCATCATCACCAAGCCATTATTATATGAAATTTTAAAGGAACTTATTTAAGAAAAAACAATCAAAATTATGAACATTAAAATGGCAATAAATTCACAACCATCAGCAATATACTCTAAGAAACAAACTAAGCAAATAAGCAGAACAGAATGGAATCATAGATACAGAGATTATTTGGAGGGTTACCAGTTGGGAGGGGAAAAGATGAGAATGGGGGAAAAGGTGCAGAGATTAAGAAGTATGAATTGGTAGGTACAGAATATACATAGGGATGTTAAGAACAATCCCTATGTATATAGGGATTAGCCAAGGAACTTGTATGCAGGACCCAAAGACATGAACTAAGGGGAGCGAATGCTGGAGGGCATGGAGGGGGGCAAAGGAAGGAAAATTGAGATAATTATAATGAATAATCAATATATTTAAAAATAAAAAAACAATTGAATCTATAAAACAAACTAAACAATCAAGCTTAACAGAAACAGACTCATAGATACAGAGAACATTTAGATCGTTGCCAGATGGGAGAGGGTTGGGAGAATGGGTGAAAAAGATAAAAGAATTTAGAAGTACAAATTGGTCATTACAAAATAATCATGGGGATGTAAAATATAGCATAGGAAATATAGTCAATAATATTCTAGTAACTATGTATGCTGTCAGATGGGTACAAGATTTATCAGGGTAATCACTTAGTAAGTTATATATGGTCTAATCACTTGGTTTTACACCTGAAACTAATATAATATTGTATGTTAATTGTAATTGAAAAATAAAAATTATTTAAAGTCCAAAAATAAAATAAAATGATTTTTTAAAAAAGAATCTAGACCAAAGAGTAAAATACAATTAAGATAATAAATATTTAGCCCTGGCTGGTGTGGCTCAGTGGATTACTTGCCAGACTCCAAATAAAAGGGTTGCAGGTTCAATTCCCAGGCTAGGGCACATGCCTGGGTTACAGGCCAGGTGCCCAGTAGGGGGGCGTGCGAGAGGCAAACACACATTGATGTTTCTCTCCCTCTCTGCCTCCCTTTCTCTCTCTAAAAAATAAATAAAATATTTTTAAAAGATAATAAAAATTTAGTTATGACTTTTGATTTAATAAAAATATCTAGTAATCCATAGTCAGAGAAAAGGAAACTACATAATAATGCATTTTTTAGAATCTAAATTGAACTGTATCTTTGTGACAGTTATTTAGAAAATTCCAAGTTTTTTATGGTTTTCCTAAGTATGGGTTTTGGCAATAAAAAATAATATGGCATTTATCTTGTGGAATTCAGGCAGCCACTGAAACTCAAATAAATCTAATTTACATGATTCCTATAATTTTAATAGTCATTTGCAACATGGAAACTCTATGTTTGCTATTAAATTAAAACTATAAATATCATGTATTCTGTATAATATATATGTAATAATTCTGGAATGAGCATGTGACTTCAATTTATAATCAAGTTTCAAATATAATCAAGTTATGAATTCTGACTATATTGAGGACTAAATAGTTTCAAAACTTGAGGTCAAATAGGGCAAAGGTAGTGATATCAATGTATTCCTCTCTTAGAGCTAATTCACATGCTTCTTAAAGTAGGGCAGAAATATGTAAGAATGTGAGACAAAAATGTTACTTTCATTTAAAACTTCATATTATGTTCCTACCTATAAGTAATTTTTAAATTAGCATACAGCATCCTGATATGGAAACACAAGACACAATCATCATGCTTCTGGCCAAGATGGAGGTGTAGAAAGATATACTTTGACTCCTTGCACAACCAAAAGAAGGACAACAACAAATTTAAAGACAAAAAATAACCAGAACTGCCAGAAAATCAAATTGTACAGAAGTCTGATGACCAAGGAGTTAAAGAAGAAACATTCATTCAGACTGGTATAAGGGGCAGAGAGAGGCAGCTGGGCAGGAGAGGACGTGCAGCAAGGAGGTGGCTGGAGGACTGAGAGGTACCACATTTGTATGCAGATAAAGAGGAGGTACAACTGGAGAGCTAGACAGACCTTGCAACTCAGGGTCCCAGCTCATGGAAATAAAGCCTCAAAACCTCTGGTGGTAAAAACCTGTGGGGGTTATAGCAGCAGGAGAAATTCCTAACCTCACAGGAGATTCGTTGGAGAGACCCACAGGGTCCTAGAATGTATAAAAACCTGCCCACCCAGGAATCAGCACCAGAAGGGCCCAATTTGACTGTGGGTGGCAGGGGAAGTAACTGAAAGCCAGCTGAGAGCCAAGCAAGCTGCATTTTTCCCTCTCTGATCCCTCCCCCACATGCAGTACCACAATGAGGTGATGTGGGTTGACTTACCCTGGCAAATACCTAAGGCTCTGCCCCTTACTACATAACAGGTACACTAAAACAAAAAAGTATGGCCCAGATAAAAGAACAGATCAAGGCTCCAAAAATAGAACTAAGTGATGAAAAGATAGCCAGCCTGTCAGATGCAGAGTTCAAAACACTGGCAATTAGGATGCTCACAGAAATGCTTGAGTATGGTTACAAAGTAGAGGAAAAGTGAAGCCTATGCAAAGTGAAATAAAGGAAAATATACAGGGAACCAACAGTGAAGGGAAGGAAACTGGGACTCAAATCAATAATTTGGAGCAGAAAGAAGAAATAAAAATTCAACCAGAACAGAATGAAGAAACAAGAATTCAAAAACATGAGAGGCTTAGGAACCTCCAGGACATCTTTAAATGTTCCAACATCCAAATCATAGGGGTGTCAGAAGGAGAAAAGAAAGAGCAAGAAATTGAAAATTTATTTGAAAAACTAATGAAGGAGAACTTCTCCAATCTGGTGAAGGAAATAGACTTCCAGGAAGTCCAGGAAGCTCAGAATCCCAAAGAAGTTGGACCCTAGGAAGCACATACCAAGGCACATCATAATTACATTAGTCAAGATTAAAGATAAGGAGAGAATCTTAAAAGCAGCAAGAGAAAATGAGACCGTTACCTGCCAAGGAGTTCCCATAAAACTATCAGCTGATTTCTCAAAAGAAACCTTGCAGGCATGAAGGGGCTAAAAAGAAGTATTTGAAGTCATGAAACACGAGGACCTACATCCAAGATTACTCTACCCAGCAAAGATATTATTTAGAATGGAAGGACAGATAAAGTGCTTCCCAGATAAGGTCAAGTTCAAGGACCTCATCATCACGAAGCCCTTATTATATGAAATGTTAAAGGAACTTATCTAAGAAAAAGAAGATCAGAAATATGAACAGTAAAATGACAACACTCATAACTATGAATAACCAAACCTAAAACACAAAAACAAACTAAACAAACAACTAGAACAGGAACAGAATGCAGAAATAGAGATCACATGGAGGGTTATCAGTGGGGAGGGGGAAAGAGGAGGGTGGGAAAAGGTACAGGGAATAGGAAGCATAAATGATAGGTACAAAATAGGCACGGGAGTTTAAGAATAGTATGGGAAGTGGAGAAGCCAAAGAACTTGTATAACCCATAGACATGAACTAAGGTGGGGGAATGCTGGTGGGAGGGGCAGTACAAGGCAGAAGCGAATAAAGAGGAGAAAAAAATGGGACAACTTTAATAGCATAAGCAATAAAATATATTTTAAAATAATAAAAAATAAAATTTGGAGAAAAAAAGAAACACAGAACAAAAATTTCAGATGCCATCAATTAGATCATTAAATTTAATCAGTTAGGTTGTATTTTTTTATAAACAAGTTCAAGTGCAATGTTCAAAGGAAGAGTCCACAGATAACCACTTTCAGTTCTGACACCCACTTCAGGTTCAAGAATCTTCCAGGACCACCCTCAGTTACAATAATTCACTAGAAGTACTCACAAAATTTACTGAACCCATTATATTCACAGTTACATTTATTATAAGGAAATGATACAAATTGAAAGTAGCCAAAGGAAAAGATGCATAAGGCAAATTCTGGGAGGATTCCAGATATCAAGTTGTCCTCAGGGCATGTCACCCTCTTCTTGGCATTAATTATGTGGCAATACACACAGATTACTCATACTACTAACCCTGAAAACTTATCTTCAGTATCCACAGGTTTTATTGAGACTCCATTAGCTAGGCATATTTGACTGATTGATGGCCCATGTCATTGAACTTAGTCTCTAAGTTAACAAATACTGCATGACCCAAAGCCTCTACCTTAAATGATCTTTCCAGTGTGGCCAGCCTCTTCGTTAGGCTATTGGGAGTGACTTGCACCACCCTAAGTCACCTCATTAGTATAATATATCAAATACATCCCAAGAGGCCCACTAGGAATAACAGACACCCTACCACTTAGTAAATTCCAAGGATTTAGAAGTTACCTCCCAGGAGCTGGAAAAAGAGACTTCTCCTTGGGGAAGGCCCAGTTCTTTCCTGTGCAGTATATACTGTGTCTGTCACTGGGCTCCACAAATTGTGCACTGAAGATGTAGAATATTAGAAACAGGAGCTTAGACAAAATTCTCATAAGAAATGAGGATTTCTTGAAACAACGGAAACCTCATTACCTTGGGATTGTAGCAGAGACAAGAGATAGGGCAAAATTGCTTTCTGGGAGCACTTGCCTAAAATCAGAGAATAAACTTCAAAAAAAGAGTGATGATTTTAGATTTTAAAAAAATCCAGGTACCTCATAATGAGATAATCCACTTTATGTACTGATTGCTTAGGCCCAAACTAAGAAGTTATGGTGGCAGAGAAAATTCTATAATCTGGAACCAAGAAAATGTCAGGAAAAGTAATATATAGACACTATATGTATAAATTAAATTATACAGGGGTAGGCAAAAGTAGGTTAGGTACAATCTTCTAAGTATTCAAATTGCCAGCCTTCATTATTTACACATTCTTGTAGTCTTCAATAATCAGTAAGCAAACCTGAATTTCAGTGACCTGCTTGGGTTAACTCCATAGCCTTCTGAGGTGGTTGAATTCAAAACGACTTTTGCCGAATGCTAGATACATTCAGTACTGAACAGACTGAAAGTGTTCTTTACCCAAAGAATCTAGGGCAGAACTCAACATTAGGGAGGGATAGAATGGACAAAGTATTCTGGCATCAGTGTGGCTATTCCAGGTCCATAATCCAGAACTGTCAGAGAAGGAACATGGAGCCAGGAGTACAGAACCTACAGGCAACACCTACAGTGATCTGAGATTTTTAGTTCAGCCCTTGTCCCAGGTGATGGTTGTAAAAACCTTAAAATGAAAAGGGGAACAGAGATCCTTAGGAACTGTAACCTACTTCATTTCCAGATATAAGTAGATTATAGAATCTTTTAAGAAAATGTAAAAGTCAGCGAGTGCAGAATAAATAGGCTCCTGATCTGAAAAGTAAGCACAGTTGGGATGTAGATGGTTAAAGGCCCATGAGATTTTTGACAACAAATGGCCATTTTCTGTAACTTTCTAGGATTTCCAGCAAAGAAGTCAATGATGCCACTGCTTAATTCTAGTCAGGACTTTTATTAATAACAGGCACTTCTATACTCTCTCAGTTTCCTTTCCAAATTTTAATCCCAGAGACCTTGACATAGATGGAAGGCTTACAGTTTTACTGTACAAGTTACCTTCAAGTATAAAATCATGCCACAAACAGTTCTTTGTTAGCCATCTTCAGAACCAAAATAGCATTTAGACATTTTTAGCAGACTGAAAGCTCTCAGAGAGGGGGGAAGAAAAGTGACTCCTCAGAGAAAGATCCAGGACCCCTGACATAAAGTAACTCTCAAAATGAGCAAACCCAGAAAGAGATTAGGTATCTAGCCTGAGGTCACAGTGCTAGTTAGTAACCTAAGATCTAGAAGGCAGTCTTTCTGAAGTGAAAGTTTCTTTCCCTAAACAAATCATCTCATTGTTTTATATCAGTAGTTCAGTATCAATTTCTCAGTTGAAATCTTGCATAAATATACAAATGAACAAGAAACTAATCAAATGATTTTCTACCCTTGCCCCATTACACATAAAGCTACGAAAGGCAAAGTCGGAGGTCTCTTAACCATAGGCTAAAGCACAGTGATTTGCATCTGTTAATATTTATCTTCCACATCATAACTCATATAAGGAGATATTAAAACCATGATTCATCCACATTTCCATATTTCATACAAATGCATTTCTGTAGCACATTCCATATATCTTCATTTAATCTACTATCAACTTCCTTCACAGTCATCATCTTGAAAGTAACTTATCCACCTTCCTAATTCACACACTGCTAAACCTGAGAATCCAGAATGTGAAAAACATGCCTTCAGAAGGCTGCTCCTGGAACACGCTGTGTTCAGTGAATTAAATGTTAAAACTAATATGTAAAGACAAGGTATGCTCCTACCTAAGTACATTTCTCCGAGTCCTTACCCATAGTTCAAGGTCTAGTTAAATGAAAACTATTTTATGAAATCTTTCCCTGAAAAACCAACCACAGCAATTTCTCCCTACCAGGACATTCTGCAGTGTTCAGTTTAAGAACTACGTGCTCAGCATTGAGCATACTCTGTCTTCATTTCAGAAGCACCAAGTGTGCTCTTAGTGCCACCATGTCATCCTACCACTTGTCTGCTGGGCAACTGTGACCCTCTTACTGACCCTGTGTTCTCCACACATAGGTATGTGGAGAAACTCCTTATCCCATAACTCAGTTGCGATGCCTTGGAATCTTCAAAGGGGGCTCTGCAAAACACAGAAGGAGAAACAAAATTGAAAAAGCTACAACAGCAACATGGTAACATAATCATAGAAACAGTCCTTTTTACAGTACACATTTTTTAACCATCGAATAAATTTGGTCTAACCACACACTGGTTTGGCAGACAGTCCCTTGGTTCTTGTCCTCACTAACTCTGTCTACCGCAGATGCCAAAAGCCTAATTTGAAGAATGTTCACACTGGAGCCTTTGTGCTGGTCATCTCTCTGTGTCCTGGGCCACTTCAATGCCTCCTCTGACTTCACATTTTCCTGCCTTGCATCTGGATAGCCACCCCAGCATAAAAGCCAAGTTGTGACTTTCTGGGCCTTGGGAAGAAATTCTTTGCCCTTTGGCAAGTCACCGTACCTTTGGCAACTCGCCACCAGTCTTTCTCCCATAATTCAAACATTCACTTAGCAGAGTCTAAGGGAAAACAAACATGCGACGAACATTGCAAGCTCTCTCCAGGAGGCACTCACAGACCCTTAAAGCTCATGTTCAGAACCCATACTTTAGACCAGCAATTTTCAACCTGTGTGCCTCAAGAGGCCCACTGGTGTGCCACAGGAATTTTTAAATCATGCAATACCTGACTATTTAGTCAGGGGCACTGACCTCTTTTTCCTTAGATTGTCAAATTTTTTAAAAAGTGACAACAATAGCTGTCCAAAGTGAATGAATCAAAATTATACCTATTTCTTGTCAGATTTGCAAAAAAAAATGTTTTTTTGTGTGTGCTGCAGAATCTTAGTAATTAGTGTATGTGTGCCATGAGATGAAAAAGGTTCAAAATCACTGGTTTAGAGTCTAGTGACCTCATGGCCTCAGACAAGGAACACTACTTCCCAGAAGTCTCTTTCTTTGTGTAATTCTCTGCCTGCATCTCTTCCTGCAGCCCTTGTTCTTTGTTTTTTAACTTCTATTTTTTTCCCTTTATTTCCATTGTTTACACTGTCACAGATGTGCCCATCCCTCCCTTTGCCCACCTCCCCTGCCTCACCCTCGCCCTTCCTTCCCTCCCAACACCAACAGCAGCAGGCTCCTCAGGCCACCCACCCTCATCTGACATACTCACTCAGTTCCTCTCCGGAAAGCATGCTCCTAATTTTCTGTTAATTTGAAAAGTGGAGAAGATGGACATCATCCAGTCCCAGAAGAGGCTGACGGTGCACCCCATCCCTCATGTCCTCCAGGGGCCTCCTTCACATTCCCAGTAAGGCAGTATTCAAATGCACTTACAAAACAATGCAGATACAGTAAGGAAAGATCATTCTCTTGTGTTTTCTGTTGCTTTCCAATTACTAACAAATAAAATTATTTGAGGTATTAACTCTTTTTTCCATATTTTCCACTTTTTCTTCCTTCTTTTTCAAGAAGACTATAGCCTCTGTGATTCATTGGTTTAGGGGAGGCAGACCAAGGAGTAGCTTGAAAGTCTCACTTTGAAATTTCAAAAGCCAAACCCAATGGAGAACTTAGAGAGTTCAAAAAAAATAAACACAGTAGCTTTGAAGAAGCATGATGTGAAAATGATTCACCCCAGACTTGGAATACACCCTGGGCAAGGAGAGCAAGGCAACATCTGTACTTCTTCAGAGCACACAGCTCCCTGTAGGCATCCTGCAAACCCTCAAAAACTCAACAGTGTTGCCTGTGGGTAGATGTCATGGATGGGCACAAACAGTCTTGAAGAAGTTCCCAGTGTCCCAAACATGACAAGGAAGCAACAGAGCATCACAGGATCTGAGGAGACCATGCAGAGTAGTACCTTGAATTTTTTAGATTAACTTATATGAACCAATAACTGCCTCTAAGTTTCCACCCCAGGTCAGCATGTTTGAGCCCCCAGAACTGTGTGTGGCACAACTCTGGAAAAAGATAGGAAAGCCCTCAAAGAACTAAGATTAATTTTTTCATACTAAATTAGTTGCTTTTTAGAAAACAAAATGTTGCCTTATTTTTTGTGCAACTGAGTTTATGGAATGACATTTATATTTTTTAATTTACTCCTATATAATGCTTTTCAACTGCTTTCATAATACTTAAACACAAAGCTCACATTTAAATTCCTGTGTCACTAGAATCTGTCAAGAGGGCCTTGAATTTACTTAGCACTTCAGTGTTAATAAATTCTGTAGGATTAACCTGATTGAATTTAAAAATTTTGAATTTGAAGCATTAAAACATCTTTCATTCAAATCTCTTCTTTTCACAGATGAGGAAACTAAAGCTCAGGAGCTTACATTTTCCAGGTTATAGATAAAGGTTCACGTTTGCTTCTCTTCCAGAATAATGTTTATCTTCTAAAAGTTGATGGCCATATCGTCAGGTCTCTTCTTGACGACTGAGCCTCATTAAGAGACACTCCAATAAAGCTACTTAAATGGATGATGCACATTTAAAATTGTCCTCTGAAATCCCACCCTAGTGTTCAACTCCTTTAGGCAATGTTAAGGATATCGGTCCAGATTATCTTCTATATTCCTATCCTTGTAAGGCTGTCCTCTCTCTCTGGACCACTGGCTGATGATCTATTATGTGTGATTGCATCTCTTCTCCCTCCTCTCTATCTTCAGAAAAATGTCAAATGCATCATTTTTGTTAGAGATTGTTCCACTCAGGGACATGCCTAGAGGGAATTAAAACTAGAAGATTAAGAAAGGTCAAGCACTTGAAGGAGATGTGAGTTTGCTAGATGGTGCTAAATAAAAGCCTGAATTGTTACTCAACCTCTTTAATAAGGATGAAGTGCATAGACCTATCCTTTTTTAACTAACATGACTTTGTCCTTTTAATACTTTTCTCTTCTCAAGGCTGTACCTGGCTTGATTTTAACCTGATTTCACTATATGAAAGGTGAGATAACCTATACAATTTGAGTAAGAGGAAAGACAAAAATGCTATCAACTGGGTTTTCTGTTCATTCACATTTTCTCTTTTCCTCTCTCTTCTTGGATGTTAATATAAGCAAGTTTCCCCAGATCTTCCCATCTTCAACAACCTTCCTTTAATATCTGCATAAAATAACAAGAGCTCAGATATGGTGGGGGCAGAGATAAACAGGAAGAACACAGAGGATCTTTAGGACAGTGAAAAAACTATGTAGAATTTTACAATGATGGATATATGTCATTATATCTTTGTCTAAACCCATAGAATCTTCCACACCAAAAGTGAACACAATATGAATGCTAGATTTGTAGTGATCATGATGTGTCAATGTAGGTTCATCATTGTAAATGAAAAATGTCCCATTCTGGTGAGTGATGGTAACAGGGGAAGTTATGCATGTTTGGGGTCAGGGGACATATGAGAAATCTCTGTACCCACCTTGCCATAAACCTAAAACTGCTGTGAAACAAGTCTTTTAAAAATAAAAAAATGAATTACAAGAGCCTCCATGAGCACACTCCAGTAGCAAATCCATCTTTACAATATTCCTTAGACTATTGACTAGCTCTACATATTTAGGTCAAATTTAGGTCTGATTCTCCACAATTTGTACACTGTGGCTGCTGGCTTCTCTGCATACCCAAATGCTAAAACTTATAAGCTTTGAAAAAATGTCCTAATATTTTCACTTTACCTTCCACTGAATCCTGAGGGGTGAACTTCTTGGTGGTTGTTTATTTTGCCTGGACAAGTGGAACCAAATGTGATGGCAAACTTATTGTACAAAGCAATGCATTTGCACACTGTGATTCACGGAATCCAACTCTGAAGGAACATTACTCTAGAAGGAACACAGGGACCAGGGACAGAAAGAGCCCAAAATTAAAGTGATGAAAGCTAATGCTCTCAAATAAGAGTCATTACTTCAGTTTGTGAAATAAAATCACAACTTTTAAACATTATCAAACTCTCTTGTTATAAATACATGAGAAAAATTATAAGGTCTAAAAAACCCACATCACTTATAAATTAGAACTCATTGTTTATGCACTTGTGAGAAAACATGATTTAGTGTTACTGCTGCTGAATGGCTTTACCCTAATCCATAATTGCATTTAGACAAGGATATGTAGTAGAAGCATCATGGTTAAGCCAAGTTCTGCTTGAATTAATACTCAATACCTCAAACTTGGATTGTTATGACCTCCTGACTGTCTTCCAGCCTCTCCACTACAATAGATCCTCAGACCACTGCCAGCTTCCTCTATTAAAACAATGCTTACTCCAAAGTATGCCCATTGAATGGCTCCCCATTGTCTAATAAATAAAGTGAGGAGTCTTCATGCTGGCATTTGAGGTTCTCCACAATACGGCATCGATCTAACTCTTTATCTGATATGTGAGCCCTCCACTGCGAGTGCACTGGGTTTCTCACTGTTCCCCAAATAAACAATGCTGGTTCCCTTCTCCATAACCTTGTTTATGCTGTTTCTCCAGATGTAACCAAGTTAGAAGTTCATGGGAACACAGCTCCTGGGTGAAACTTTCCTGATTTTTCCTTCCCACAGAAATTTTTTCCCCAGAATTTCTAGAGCAGTTTCTCAATCTCAACACTAGTGATATTTAGGTCCAGGTATCTTTTGTGTGGGAAGCTGTCCTGTGCACTGCAGAATGTTTCCCGCACTCTTGGCCTCTGTTGGTAACTCTCCCCAGTAGAAGTTACTCCCCAGTAGTGACAAACAAAAGTGTCTCCAAACCTGGTCATATATACCCTAGGAGAGGCAAAATCATCCCCCATTGGTCCAGGTCATTATTTTCTATATCACTGATATTGGCATTTAAAAATATTCTGTATGTATATTTCTTACCTCTTAAGCTATTTTGTGTTAGTACAAGTATTGTGTCTTATTTTGAATCCTTAATAGAGCACTGTAGTGAATGCTTAATAAATATTTAAATTTTAAATTCTCAGTATCTGAAAATTAGACATAATGTATCCTCAATTTTTTTTAATGTGGAAACTGAAAACCAGAAAATAAAGCTATTTGTTCAAAATTGATGTGTTTTTAGGATAGTTCTCCTCTTCCCCATCAGGTGGTGTTAACACTATAAGTATATCTCTTCTCATGAATCAATTATGAGAGACTTATTTAGCTCCAAATCAGCATGAGCAAATAATAGTCTATAGTTTTGTTGAGGGTTCTTTATATGACTCTGCTTTAGTAATGTGCATATGTTTTATAAAAAAACCTTTATATTTTTATGTTTATTAAACTTTTTTTGAAATTTATAGTATAAGAAATAGACCCTGAAATTATGGTTGAAAGGTTAGAGTTTAGATGTATAGTTATGTTATCTTTAGTGAGCTATTTAACTTACTGTGTCTCCATATTTCATCTTTTAAATTCTTATTCCACTAAGACAAAAATAAAATGAACTCCTTGAAAGAGGGGATATTGTTTTGTTGCAATCAGTAGCTGCCACAAAGCACAACATTCACCATATATTTTCTGAATGACTGACTGTTCACCTGGGGATATATGAGGTGTCTCCGGAAAAAGTCCAGCCATTGTTAACATAAAGAGAATGGTTTGCACAACATTGATGTAACCTGGCAGCCAAGGAGAGTGGACTGTAATGTACATGCGTGAACAATGAGGACTTCACTGTATTAGTCAGTGAGTGTGGTAGACACCATTTAGTAAGAATATAAAGGAAATCTCTGTACCTTTCCCTCAATTTTGTTGTAATGGATAACAGTGTAGCAATTGCAGGGGAAAGAGTGTATAAAAGGACTAATTGGTAATGGAAAAAATATACAATTAAAAAAATTGAAAACACTTTCAGAAAGCTCCCACCTTATGGTAAAAAGAATTATAAAATGAATAGGTCTCTGTCAAGGTGGAAAAAAATGAAAATAAAAAGTTGCTCCTTTGATGTAATCAGTAAAATTAATAAAACTATAGCTAGACTGATTGGGAGAAAAGAGAGTACACAAATTACTGATATCAAAATAAAACATGATGTTGCTATAGTTCATATAGATATTAAAAAGATAAAGGAATATTATAAATATATATAAATAGATTTATGCCTATAAATCAACAACTTAAATGAAATGAAGAATTTCTTTGATACATAAAATCTACAAAGGCTCATTCAAGAAGACAGATAACTGGAATAATCCTTAAAGAATTTGAATTTATAGTTAAAAACCTTCCCACAAGGAAAATTGCTGATAGTTACTAAATATTTAAAAAGAAATTATTCAAATTCTACATAATTTTTACCAGAAAATTAAAGAGGAATAAATGCTTCCTAATCCATGCTATGAGGCCAGTATCACTCTGATATCAAATTAAGACAAATACATTACTAGAAATGAACATTACAGATCAATATCCCTCATGAACATAAATGAAAACTTTCTAAACAAAATTTTAGCAAACAGATTGTAACAATATATAAAAAGACAATATATTATGTCCAAGTGGGGTTTATCCTAGGAATCAAAGGCAGTTTTAAGGTTTGAAAATCAACTTAATTTACTAAACTAACAAACTTAAGAAGAAACACCATATGATTAAATATATGGTCACAAAAATAACATTTGATTAAGTTTGACATTGATTTCTGATTAAAATTTTTACAAAAACTGTTAGAAAACTCATAATTAAAGGGAATTTCCTATTTGGTAAAGTGCACCAATGAAAAGCCTACAGCTAACATCAGACTTAATGGTAAAGATTGAATATTTTCTTTTTCATATCAAGAACAGAACAAGAAAATGAAGGGAATAAGAAAAGCGAAGTACAAATAATAAAATACAAATACTGAGAATTCAACAAATTGCAAGAGGTCTGGAAAAAAAACAAAAGACTGGAGAAAATGAAATTCAAAAAGTGATTCAAAAATTTCCCACAACTGAGGAATTTGAGTCTGAAACTGAAAGGGTCCAGCTTGTGAAATAGGCCAATACCATATTTTATAATTGTAGACTTTCCAAATACAAGAATAGAGTAATGCAAAGAATAAATGTAATACATTTGACCAAGTACTTACATCAAAAAGCATTAGAGTAGGTACTGTCAGACATACAAAAACGGGCTAAAGACTACCCTATCTTCAAAGGTATAAATAAATAAACAAATAAATAGATAAATAAATAAGGTAGGTGAATATCTGATTATCATACTCATAGGGGATTAACCAGTACATTTTCTTCTGACCTTGGTTCCTATCTTCAGATTGTTTTTGATTTTAAACAAGAGCCACTTTAGATTGTGTCTGCCTACGATACCCAGCACATGTACTGGATAAGGAAAGCCAGCCCTTTTTCTTCTTGAGCTCTGTTCACTGCTACACACACACACTACTCACACAGGTCATATTTACACATACTCACACACATACATACACATGTGCACAAAATTGTACACACTCACATGTTTACCCACACACGCACACAGACATACTGGGTCCTTGTAAAATAATGCCTTTCTGTCATCAGGGAAGAAGACTTAGTTTCTAAGTTTTCTAGACTAAAAGAGGATCAGGCCACTTGAGATTAGAAATGAGGTCTATAATTTATACTCTTATTTCCCATCTTTTCCATATTTTGCTAGACTTTTAAATGCTTATTTGATACTCAGTTTAGCCAATAGTGTCCTCTACTTGTCCTGTACTATGCCTCTTTAAGAGTGCTTCCACCGCTAGTTTCTCAACAGTAACCAAATATTTTCCCCCACTCTGGGCACTGAACACTGTCCACTGTCCCACTCACTAACCTCCCTCTTCATCCCTCTGCCATCCCACTACCCACCATCAGAGCAATCCAAGGCCTTCAGCCTTCAGCGGCACAGAGGCTGTGGCTCCCACCACCTCTGAAATAGGACTTTCCAACTTTTCTGGAGAGTAGGACATGAAATGGGTGTACTAAGCTCTTAGCAGGCATCCGACTCTGTTTTCCTTCCTATCTGCCTTCTAAAGGAGGGGTGCCAGCTGAATTTAGTGGAGACTGTGAAATGGGACCTAAAAAATGTTTGAGAAGACAGGACTTCAAGCAGAGACCCAAAAAAAGTATTATTCCTAGAACTAACATAATTCATATTATTGTCTAATCATCTCTTCCTTTACAATTTAACTTCTCTTTATATAAGAGAGGAGGTAGAGATAGTATTTTATTGTTGTTATTATTACTTCTCAACCTTAATGGGAAGACAACTCTCAAAATCCTTCACAGTGGACTATTTTTATTTTTTCAACATCAATCACTCAGTCATTTACTGAGACAGTCAGTGCATGGAGTGAACTTAACATGCTATACAGCTTCACACTATTTCCACAGAGACAACCCACACATTGTAGATAATTCCTCACGCAAACTCTCCAGCCTATGGCAGTGCTTTCTGTGTCTTCCATGTTTGTCATTACTCTAGATTAAGCCTTTACCCCTAAGCCCTTGTTAAAATTCACATCTGTTACCCAGAAGGTAAACAGAAGAGCCCATCTGTTTCTCCAGAAAGCAGGCTTGAGGCAGCCTGTCACAGTGTTCATTGAGAAGGCAGCTGGGTGTCGTGAACAGAGCTGGTTCCTGGCCTGACTTAGCTACTCACTTGCTAATTACAAGCTTCAATTTCTTCAATGTGTTTTCCTATCAACAGGAAATTGTACTCACAGAAATGGTATCAACAGAATTGTATTCTCTGACCCGAAAGATTCTGGCTCATCTTAAAAATCAGAGATTTTACATTCTAAATATAATATATACTCTGATGCTTAGGTCACCAAGTACAAGTTTAGATTATTTTCAAAAGAATTAATGTTGTATTTTTGGTTTTTTAAAAAATTTATTGAATTTATTCAGGTGGCACTGGTTTCAAGTGTACAATTCTATAATGCATCATCTTTATATTGTATTGTGTGTTTACCACCAAAGTCAAGTCTCTTTCCATCAACATTTATCCCCTATTTACCCTCTTCTACCTCCCTTCACTCCCCTTTGCCCCTGGTTATCACCATAATGTTGTCTGTGCTTATGAGATTTTCTTTTTGGTTAATCCTTTCAGTTTTGTAAGCCAGTCCCCCAATCCCTCTTCCATTTTACAGCTGTCAGTCTATTCTCCATATCTGCAAGTCTATTTCTATTTTGTTAGTTTATTTTGTTCATTATATTTCACATATAAGTGAAATCATAAGTTATTTGTCTTTCTATCACTGGATTATTTTACTTAGCATGATACTCTCCAGATGTTGCAAAAGGTAAGATTTCCTTCTTTTTTATGGCTGAATAGTATTCCATTGTGTAAATGTATCACTGCATTTTTTCCCACTCATCTCCTGATGAGCACTTGGGCTGATTCCAAGTCTTGACTATTGTAAATAATGCTACAGTGAACATAGGGGTGCATAAGCTTTTGAATAAGTGTTTTGGGTTTCTGTGGGTTAATCCCCATAATACAATCACTGGGTCATAAGGCAGTTCCATTTTTAATTTTTTGAGGAAACTACATAGTGTTTTCCACAGTAACTGCACCAAAATGTATTCCCACAAACAAGGGGTTTCTTTTCTCCACATCCTGGCCAACACTTGTTTGCTGATTTATTGATGATGGCCATTCTGAGGTGTGAGGTGATATCTCACTGTAGTTTTAATTTGTATTTCTCTGATGAATAGTGACATTGAGCATCTTTTCATATGTCTATTGGCTATCTGTATGCCCTCTTTGGAGAAATGTTAATTTAGGTCCTTTGCCCATTTTTCAATTGGGTTGTTTGATTTTTGGTGTTGAGTTACATGAGTTCTTTATAAACTTTGGATATTAACCCCTTATCAGATGCATTATTGGTGAATATGTTCTCCCATTCAGTAGGTTGTCTTTTCATTTTGTTGATGTTTTCCTTTGCTGTGAAAAACATTTTAGTTTGATGTGGTCCTATTTGTTTATTTTTTCTTTTGCTTTCCTTGCCCAAGGAGGCATATCAGAAAAAATATTGCTACAAGAAATGTCTGAGATTTTAATATGTTTTGTGACTAATATTTAGTATATTTGATATTTAATATTTAACTATGTTTTGTGAATATGTCTTTAATCCAGTTTGAATTTATTCTTGTGTATGGTGTTAGGTGTTCTAGTTTCATGTTTTTGCAAGTATCTGTCCAATTTCCCCAACACCATGTATTGAATAAACTGTCTTTACCCTATTATATATTCTTGCATCTTTTGTCATATATTAATTCACCATAAAATAATGGATTTATTTCACAGCTCTCTACTCTCTTCCACTGATTAATATGTCTATTTTTATGGCAGAACCATGCTGTTTTGATGACTATGGACTTATTGTACAGTTTGATAGCAAGTAGCATGATTTCTCTACTTTATTCTTCCATCTGAAATTGCTGTGACTATTCAGGGTCTTCTGTGTTTCTCTATAAATTTTTGGAATATTCATCCTACTTCTATGAAAAATGTCATTGGTATCTAGATAAGATTTGCATTGAATCTATAGATTTCTTAGAGTAGTATGGACATTTTAATGATGTTAATGCTTTCTATCTATGAACAGAGTATGAACTTCTATTTGATCATGGTGTATGATCTTTTAAATGTATTGCTGGATTCAGTTCGTTTATATTTTTTGAGTATTTTAGTATCTATGTTCATCAAGGATACTGGCCTATAATTTTCTTTTTTTGTGGTGTCTTTTTCTGGTATTGGAATTGGGATAATGCTGGCCTCATGGAATGATCTTGGGAGTCTTTCTTCCTCTTGAACTTTTAGGAATAGTTTAACAAAAATATGTGTGAATTCTTTCAATATTTGGTAAAATTCACCTGTGAAGCAGTCCAACCCAGGACTTTTGTTTCTTGGAAGATTTTTGATTATTGCTTTAATTTCATTGGTTGTAATTGGTCTGTTCAGATTTTCAGATTCTTCCTGATTCAGTTTTGGAAGATTATATGTTTCTAGAAACTTACATATTTCATCTAGATTGTCTAATTTGTTGGCATATAGTTGTTCATAATATACTTAAATTCTTTGTATTTCTGTGGTGGTAGTTGTTATTTCTCTTTCATTTTTTATTTTGTTTATTGGAGTACTCTTTTTCCTTGATGAGTATGCTTAACAGTTTGTCCATCTTGTATGTCTTTTCAAAGAACCTGCTGTTGATTTCATTGATCTTTTGCATTGTTTTTTAGATTCTATTTTGTTTATTTCTCTTCTAATGTTTAATATTTCCTTTCTTCTACTCACTTTGGGTTTTGTTGGTTGTTCTTTTTCTAGTTCTTCTAAATGTACTTAGAATGTTTATTTGAGATTTTTCTAATTTCCTGGGGCAGATCTGTAATACAATGAATTTACCTCTGAGGACTGCTTTCGCTGTGTTCCATAGATTTGGAGTTGTTGTTTTCTCATTTTCATTTGTTTCAGGTATCTTTTGATTTCTTTCTTAATCTCATTGTTATCCCATTCATTGTTTAGTAACATGTCATGTAGCCTGTGTGTCTTTGTTTTCCAGTTTCTTGTCTTGTGATTGATTTCTACTTTCATACCATTTGGTCAAAAAATTCTTGATATTATTTCAATCTTCTTAAATTTATTGAGACTGTTTTATGTCCAGATGTGTGGTCTATCTTAGAAAATGCTCCATGTGTACTTGAAAAGTATGTATATTCTGCTGCTTTGGGGTGAAATGCTCTGAAGATGTCAATTAAATACATCTGATCCAGTGCATCATTTGATGCCACCATTCCTTTGTTGATTCTCTTTCTGAAAAATCTCTCCATTGATGTCAACGGGGTGTTAAAATCCCGTGCCATGACTGTATTGTTGCCAATCTCTTCCTTTATGTCCATCAAAATTTGCTTTACATATTTAGGTGCTCCTATATTGGGTGCATAAATGGTAACAAGGGTTATAATCTCTTGTTCAACTGCTCCCTTTATCACTGAGTAGTGTTTTGTCTCTTACTATAGCCTTTGTTTTAAAGTCCATTTTACCTGATACAACTGTTGCTACTTCAGGTTTTTTTTCATTTCTATTTGCATGAAATATCTTTTTCCATTCCTTTACTTTTAGTCTCTGTGTATCTTTTGTTCTGAGGTGGGTCTGTTGTATACAGCATATATTTGGGTCTTGTTTTCTTTTCCATTCAGCCACTCTATGTCTTTTGATTGCAGCATTTAAGCTATTTATATTTAAAGTTATTTGATAAGTATGCATTTATTGCCATGTTATGTTTATAACTGTTTATCTCATTTTTTCTTCTTCTTCATCTTAAAGAAGACCCTTTAACATTTCTTGTAATACTAGTTTGATGGTACTGAACTATTTTCATTTTTTTTAATTTTTATTTTTTTCATTTTTGTCTGGGACAGTCTTTATTCTCTTTCAATTTTATATAATAGTCTTGCTGTGTAAAGTAGTCTTGGTTGTAGGTCCTTGCTTTTCATCACTTTGAAAATTTCATGCCAATACCTTCTGGTCTGAAATGTTTCTGCTGAGGAATGAAGTGACAGTCTTTTGGAGCCCCCTTTACTGCTTCTAAGATTCTCCCTTTGCCTTCAACCTTTGTAATTTTAATTATGATGTGTCTTGGTGTGGGTTTCTCTTGGTGTATTTTGTTTGGGACTCTCTGCACTTCCCAGACTTGTATTTCTTTTTCCTCCACCAGGTTAGTGAAGTTTTCAGTCATTATTTCTTCAAATAGTTTCTCAATCTTTCGCTCTCTCTCTTCTCCTTCTGATACCCCTATGATATGGATGTTGTTATGCTTCAGGTTGTCCTAATGACCCCTTAAACTAGCCCTATTTTTAAAAAATTCTTTCTTATTCTTGCTTTTCTGATTGACTATCCTTTGCTCATTTGTCTTTCTAATTGCTGATTCGATTTTCTGCTTCATACATCCTACTTCTTATTCCTTCTAGTGTATTCTTCATTTTAGCTATTGTATACTTCATTTCTGACTTTTTTATGGTTTCTATGTCTTTTTTATGCTGTTGAAGTTCTCTGTAAGTTCTTTGAGCATGATTATTACCATTTTTTAAACTCTTTACTGGTAAATTGCTTGCCTTCATTTCATTTAGTTCTTTTTCTGGTGATTTCTTCTGTTCTTTCATTTGGGGCATGTTTTGTCTCCTTGTTTTGGCTGCCTCTTGTGTTTGTTTCTATATGTTAGGTAGATCTGCTATGTTTGCCAGTCTTAGTAGGGTGGCTTTATATAGTATGTGTACTGTGTGACCCTGTAGCTCAGTCTCCTTGATCCCCTGAGCTGAGTGCCCTAGGAATGTCCCTTGTGTGGGCTATGTGAACCCTCCTGTTATAATTGAGTCTTGTTTGCAACTGGCTCATTTATGCATGTGTTCCAACCTCAGGCTGGGCAACCATGAGGATCAACACTGACCACAGTGTACAAGCTGCTGTTCAGGTGCTGATCACATGAAGTGGAATTAACCTCAGCAGGCTGTGGTGTCTGCCAACATATTCCTTTAGATATGTGGTTTGTGAAGGTGATTGGATTCTACTCTGAAGTTGTCTGTTCTGTGGCCTCTAGGGAGGTACTATGGTGCAGATCAATGTCAGATGCTTCCCATGACTGGCCCTGGGGAATCTTTTGGGGGCTAAAAAGTGATCCACATTTTGTGGCTGCCTCTGCTCAGCCTTGGTGTTTGTGGGAAGGACCAAACTGTGCACCAAAGTTGGCTTCCACCAACACTGAGCCCAGGGGCTGGACAGCAAAAGGCTAATGGCAACCCAAGATTCATTATCACCTGCCTCCATCTATCAGCTACCTGTTAGGTTCAGTCACTGAAAGATCTGGACTACTGGAAGAGTACTCAGGAAGTACTCTTCCAGTACTGGAAGTACTCAGGTTTTATGAGGTAGGTTCTCAGAGAGTCACCAGGTAGGGACAAGTGGTGTTCACCAAATTGATACAGGTTCAAACTTGGTACCATTGCTGAGTCTGAGGCCATTCACCAAAAGTCCCAGGGTATATCAAGTCTTAGTGTCCCCCATTGGGTGCCTACATAACTTTATCATAAGGCAGGGTTTCAGGAATTGAGTCATCAGGGTGAAGCCAGCAGAGTTTACCAGGCCCAAACAGACCAAGATTTTTCTATGTGAGGGGAAAGTTTTGCACTGGTTGGGCATGTGAGGGAAAAATGGTCCCATTCTAGAGCCACACAATTCAGTCTGTCCTAGATTTTTCTGGCAGTCTGAGCTCAGCAGAGTGGGCAGCTGGTAGTCAGGATTGTGGGACCACAAGGAGCCTGGAGTATGAGGCTATTGGATCTGCCTTGTGGGGGTGGTGCCACCAATCAGGTTCACATGAAAGTAGGGGGAATATCCCCTGTCCCAAAGCCACACAACTCAGTCACTGACACCCCCTGAATTTGCCCAGACATCTACACCTGGCCCTGGCAGCTGACTCTTCAGCAGGGCATGAGCTCTGCAGGGTAGGGCAACAGGGAGTCCAGAGTGTGGGGCTACTGCACTTCCCCCAGCTGATGCCCTAAAGAAGTGCATGTTCCACCCATGAAATACAGTGTCCTTGGTGTGGGAGAGGGAGTCAGCACAGGGATCCTGGCTGCTCCCTCCCCAGAGCCACCAACCTCAGTCTATCCTCACACAACTCTTGCCCATGCTGCCTTCCCTCCACTGGAGTCCAGGGTAAGTTGGGAATGAGATTTTGTGTGCTAACCCTTTAAGTGAGCACCTGGGTTTCTAGCAGACTCCTCTCTCTTCCTGGCAGTCAGAATCCCCATTGATTTTTACAGCCAGATATTATGTGGGTACCTCTTTCCAGCTCTGGTGCCTTGGGCTGGGAAGCCTGGCAAGGTTCCCCAAGAGGAGTCTTTGCAGCTGAGATATGCTCCCTGGTTCTCAGCTGCCACATGTGGTTGTGGGGCCAGCCCTTTTCACGTCTCCACCCTTCTTACCAATTTCAATGTGCCTTCTTCTATAAATTCTTGGTTATAAGATTTCCCCCTGTGGAACCTACTCAGCTAGTCTTCAGTCGATTTTATCCAGAATGATTGCTCTATATTTTAGTTATAAGTCCAGTTTGGGCCTGGGAGGAGGTGAGTAAACATTCTACCTACTCCATTGCCATTTGGATCCAGTCTTAAACACTGTATTTTAAATATCCATACAATATATCCACATATATAATTTCAAAAAATGCTAATAATTCCAGCTGGTTAATGTAGACTACTTATTTTAAAACCAATTCAACAATATTCTCTGGCTCTATTCCCAGAACATTTTCATTTTATTAGGAATTGTTTAAATTTTAATTCATTTTAAGCCCTTCTCTTTCCCAATTGTGTTCCTCTTAGAATGTCACATTTGAAATACTGACTGCAATTGCACTCACTGTCTTATTAAATTATGTACCTCAACAGTGTCACTGCTACCCATTTGGATGTTTTTCTAGCCACATTTAGAATGTGTGGTGGACAGTTCATTTATGTTTCTGTTTTCCCTTTTTCTTCTAAAAGTACCTACCAGAGGCCCACTTCTCTTCCATAACAGTATCAGTCCTATGTGCTACTCTGCTTTTCTTTTATCTTTCCCTTTTCCTTTAAAAAAATTAAGATAATGAAAAAATGTCTTGCCAATCACTCTGCCATCACAATTCTGGAAAACCAAACATACTAAAAAACAAATCAAATTGCACAGATTTTCTAAGTCAAATGAGCCCATTTTTAGAAATTCACAAGTATACTGCTATTTCTTTCCTGACTAGTGCCTCACTATTCCAAAATTTTATTCAGGCTGGATCCCAATTTTCATTGGCCTTAGGAAGAGAAAATGGAAGCAGTGACAGCAGAGGCCAGGAGAAGGGCTTCAGACAGGACCCCTATTTGCTGGTCACACCCCATATTGCATACAGAGCCTTTTTCATGTGGCTTTTACCCCTCTAAACTACAACCAACTCATACTTTTTCTTAACAACTCTTTCTCTCCACCCACTCCTGATCCACCCACTGCTAGAGATTGAGATTTACCCTTTAATCGTAAGAGCTGCTATAATTTAAGCAACATCTATGTACCAGGCACTGGGTTACCCATTTCATATAAACTGTATCCCTTAATCCTCACATAGTCTTACAAGTCAGACATTATCTTGTTTATTTTAAAACTAGGGAAACTGAGGCTCAGGGAGGTTAAATAACTTGCATAGTGTCCACAGACAACAAGGAGCTGGGCATAGCTGTGTATCCAGGTCTGTCTCACTGTTTAAAATACATATACATTTAAAAGGAGTAAAAGCAGAAGGTAGTAGCAGATGAGCAAAAAAGTGGTAAACTTATACTGTGATTTAATCTAAACTATGTGTATCTGTGTTGGAAAGATTCAACCAACAACTTCCATGGTCTTCTTACTCAATAACTGGAAATGGCATTTGATATCAGTAAAGAAATCTTTCAGCCATAAGTAACAGCTCAATTTTTACTGGGTTAAAGCTATTTTTCTCACACACCAAAAAATGTCTAGAGCAATGTTGTACAATAGAAATATAATGTGAGAAAAAAAATCAGATGGCACATGTAATAGCAAAGGCTTTAGGAGTCACATTTAAAAAAGTAAAAGGAAACAGTTAATTTTAATAATATATTTTATTTAACCCAATATATCCAACATATTATCATTTCAACCTGCAATCAATATTAAAAACATTAATGACACATTTTTCTCTTTTTTTCATGCTAAGTCTTTGAAATCTGGTGTGCATTTTATATTAACAGCATGTCTCAATTCAGACTAGCCACATTCCAAGTGCTCAGTAGCCAGTGGCTAGTGACGACAACATTGAACCACACAGGGGAGGGAAGTGGCTGCTGGGGTTAGATTCCTAGTTCGCAGGTGTTGCCCTCATGTATAACACCTCAAGTTCACAAAATGGTTACCAAATTGCCACAGGTTTTATCAGTATCGCAAGCAAGAACAGGGAAGAAGCAACACCATTAAGTCTTTCCCAGAATACCTCTGCCTAACCTGGGAACTGTGCTTCAAAGCGACCCTTTATCACAAGAGGGGCTGAAAAAGTGAGCAATTATATTTTTCTGCTTCCCATTGGAAGTACATAATGAAGAAAGAGGTTAGAAATAGAAATATACTTGCTAACCTGCTAGGTCAATCTCAGGCACTGATTTAAAAAAAAAACAAACAAAAAGAATATATTCTGAACCCAGAAAAAGTCCAAGAATCACAGAAATATGTTTTGCTTCATTTTCTAACACTGATATATTTAACAAAATAATGCATAGGTTTTTCTTTCAGAATAATACCTACCTGGCTCATTTATGCCATTTGCCAGCTAACATATCTGAGAGGAGAGGGAGCAGTAGAGCATCAGGAATGAAGCTCTTGGGAGGAAGTGATCCTTGGAAGAAAAGCGAATCAACCTCACTTTCCCCACAGACCTTTCGATGGTGAGCCCTCTGTGGATATATATGAATGCTCATATTGAACACCAAATATAACACTATTTGTTCAAATTCCTATTGAGCTAATGCAATTTTACTACATCACAATGTAAATGTATGCTTCTCTTAAGAGTTTGTAATTATTCCTAGTCATCTTTTTCCTAAACTAAATTATAGCAATAAAAAGATCTAAACTAATGCAATCTTACTATTAGCAAAATTCCATTGTTGCCTTAATGGAAAGAAAAAAGATCTTTAGCCTCAGAAAAATGAGTAACATTAGCTTTGACATACATATTGAAATTTGGTTAACAAGATCTGGAAATAAATTATCTAATAATTTATATTGTAGATAGTTTAAAACTTTCTACACAATTGTACAGCTACCAAATGTTATGACAAATTTAAGTGTTGTATTCTAGGGTATTTCTGTATGTTCACTCTTTCTACAAAATCCTAAAAATATTTTCAGTGATCTCAAACCATAATATGACATGGCCTATTTTATTTAATAGTAGAAAATTAAACTATAGTACAATCATTTGTATACTGTAAATTAAAACTGGCATTTTGCTTATTCAATTTTAAATATGTGTGCATACACACATATGCAGGCATTCATCGAACTAATGTTCTAATTATTCAAACAACCCTCTAGGTCACATAATGGGATAGTGTGAAACAAAGTTCCATGAACTAAAATATAGGGCACATTACACAAGCTTAAAATTGCAAGCATAAAATTGCTCAGATGAAAACATGAATGAAATTAAACCATCAGAGAAATTAGGTCAATAGCATAGTCTTTAACTGTAATCTCCTGAGATTTGCATTTTGAAAAGGAGTAGAAATCCTTGGATTCTGCATGAGAAAGATAATTCCATTCTAACTTTGTTATACTGCAGCAAGTGAGATGAACCTTGGACCACATTATACGAAGGACACATGTTGACCTCACCACAACTAAGCCCCAGTTTCAAGAGATTGTATGATTTTTCCTTAGCACATTAAAAGTCAAATAAAAGAACAGTTTGTGCAGCCTAATACTACCACTAATACCATTAAGATCACTTGAAATCCTCTTTTCTTTTTAAATGCAAATGGTTGCATAGACCCTATATGCAAATGGATGCCTAAGTTCTATATTATATGACAGGATAATAATAGTGCACATTATAAATCAGATTGTGACTCCTTGGTGACATGAACACAGTGCATGAATTATCAATGGATCATAATAACCTGTCATTATGGTACTGAGTAAATATGCATTCAGAGCTATGAACACCCCCCGGCTTTGGACACACACCACAGAGAGGGCACTGATGACCAACTACGTGAACACTGTGTATAGATCTACAGTATTACCATGGCCAAGCATTCCTTGGAGACCTTAAAATGATGCTGTGTTGCTCGAAAATGCCATAAGATCACAGTGTTTTATTTGGGAACACTATCTGATTGGTGATTATTTCAAAATTTAAGAGATTAAAAAAGGAGAATACTTTAATTCTAATTAATTAAAGTGGGTGAGGGAACTACTTTAAATTAAAAAAAAAACTATGACTTCACCTCCAGCAGCTCTCCTTGATTTATATACATAAGCAAAAGACATTTCTCCCTACAGGTGATAGCTTAGAGAGAAAGAGAAGTTGTACTTTGAAGCAAAAAAAAATTTAAACTCAATGTTATATCCTATTCCTAAGTGCCTTTTAGATACCCTATCATGTAACTCAGTCCTTTTCTCTATTGTTTACTCTCTCCCCTTACCTTCTCTGCTCTTCTCTTTGCCCACCCTCTCTGAAGAAAAACAGAAATTCTCCTACCTTCTTACAGAGAATTTAGCTCTCACCAGCACCGGTACCCAAACTCAGTCAAGCAATACCTTTTGTGCATCCAAAGACGTATTAATAATCTATGCTCACTCTTGCACCTCCTATGAATAAAGTATAGTAATTTTGTATCCTCATTGTTATGACTTACAAAACCATCCTTAGAGAGCAGTTCTTAATAGGTTTATTTTAAATAAATAATTCTATTATAAATGGATCAAATATTTAAGTAACCCAAAATCTAATTATTTGTAGATTACAGTTGTGTTCATGAAAATCATATATTGGTAAAAAATAGAATTTAACAACTGTCACTTAAAATAAATTTAAATAAGAATAGACAATAAATAATTTACAATTTCTATAATCTGAGATACTTTAAACATCAAAATTAGAATAAAGCAACCAACTTTCATACATCAGTGTTTTAAAAACAATTTACTCAGTCTTTTTCCTATGTATGAGATGTCAAGTTGAAATAATACTTGGTAACATAAGTAAATGAAGATCTATGGAAACTTCAAAACATAAATTAGGTATTATATTTTTATAGTCTACTTTGAGTTTATTATATAGAAATAGATAATTTTATAACTGGTAGTACAAACTAAAACCCTGATAGGATGTAAAAGTCATTAGCCAGCATATGTTTAAATAAACATTTATCCCTATTAATTTCTAGCTTCTCGCTGTAAATTCCTTGTACTTTTTGATCTAACATATATCCACAGATTTTATGTTGGTTTGTGAGAGAAATAAAATAAGTCACCTAATGGATTTTTACTTCTTCTGATTCCTAAGATACTGAAAACTAAGTTAATCACTTGGGAAATGTCATCTTGGGGTAGGCATCCCATTGTAAATTACCCATTTTTCCTTAAAGGCACAGAAGGCATAAATAATGTTATTTTATTTAAAATATGTGTACATATGCATGTGTGTATATGTTTCTGTGTGCACACACATGCACACGTGTATACATATATGTGTACATGTGTATGTTTCTACATGTGCGTGTGTGTGTGTTGTCTATCCAGCCATTGTTAATATAATGAGAATTGTTTGTGCTACATCAATGTAATCTGGTCAGTCAAGGATAGTGGATTGGAATTCTCATGCGTGAACAATGATGACTTCACTGCACTAATCAGTGGGGGCTGTAGACACTGTTGAGAGAGCATGTGTACTGTGTGGCCATTGCATTCAAAATGACTGAGTGAGTAGAACAACAATTCTGCATTAAATTTTGCATTAAGCTTGAACATTCTTTTGCAGAAACTATTAGGATAATTCAGAAAGTGTTGGGGGTTGTTGCAATGAGTGCACTGCTAATAAAAGTGTGGCACAAATGCCTCAAAGATGGTTGAGAATCCATTGAAAGTGATCCATGTTCAGAAAGGTCTGCTAAAAGCAGAACACCTAGTGTTCAACATGTACAGGCTGCAATCAATAAAGATCAGTGACTGACAGTACGAGAACTTCACAGAAGCTGATCTAGGGATTCCAAAACCTACTGTGTCCTAGATTTTGACCCAGGATATTGGCATGAAACATGTCATCACAAAATTCATTCCATGGTTTGTGCTACCAGCACAGAAGGAACATCATGCTGCAGTTGCTAATGACTTGATTAAAACCACTACCAATGAACCAGAGTGTTTTGAACAATGGAAGAGACACTGGTAGAACCGTGTGCAGTCCCAAGGTGCCCACTTTGAAGGAGACTGAGGGGTCATTGTCCAATGTACAATGTTTCTTGTATCTTCTTCAATAAATGTCTCTATTTTTCATATTACATGGTTGGATACTTTCTGGACATACTATGTGTGTGCATGTGGTAAACAGAACAAATTTTTGAATCAAAAAATGATGCCAACATACATAATAAATTTAATAATTATAACAGATAAGTCCATTTATACACAAAAATTATTTATAGAAGTGGCTAAATCTTACTCTGAAAAATTATGAATAAGCACACATGAATCAGAAGACAATAACTTATTTTGGGATATAGGAAATTATTGGATCATTATCAGAGTTTAAAGAGCTACCTGAAATACCAATTATTCCAGTCATCTAATAATAATATGGACATCTTTTCAAATACTTTTTTAGAAATGCCAACTCACTTGATTGCTTCAAACTCTAATATGCACTAAATATTTTAAAAGCCTAACTAGCAATCCATAAAAACAGTTACACATGTATTACCAATAATTTAATAAGTATATGAATCAAATATTTCATATTCCCTTACTCTAGTCTACATTTGAAAATTGAAAGAATTTTACATTTAATTTTGTGACTTGAATGAAGGTAATCTAAAATGCATCTACTGACCAATGAAATTGAAATAATGCAAGCATCCAAAAAAGATTCATTCATTGTAACTTCATAAATAATCAAGTAAATGTGTGTTCTTTATTCATTACAGAATTTTAGTTAATAAATTTAGAACTTACACTGTTATAGGCAAATACATATAATTTTACATAATTTTTAAAATATACCCATATGGTAATTATTCTTATCTCCATGAGGTTACTGAGGCTCAGAAAGTTTATGCAACTGAATGTCAGGAGTTTTATTCCAATGTTATTGCCTCCCTTCTAGAATAAGACTTTGAGAAATAGAGGCATAAAATAGCTGTTCCAACAGTACCACTTTCTGAACATATATGTGTAAGAAACAGCAGTTTAAGTTCCCATTACCATGAATCCAACAGAAATTCATGGCACAATTTATGAACTGTCAGACTGGATCTATCACATATCTTTGATTTTATAACTTATGTTTTCAAGCTCCAGAATTTTCTGATTTTATCTTGTTTTCCAAGTCAAAGAAACCTTCCCATTTCCTGAGCTTTTGAGAACTTATCCAGTGCAAGAGGCATCTAGTCATTTGATTATTGTCTTCATAGCACAAGAAGTTGTAGTTTATCTAAAATTTGCAATGGTAAAATATACCAAGGTTATTCCATTTTCATTAAAATGAAGCACTGCAATAAAAATGATCTCAGTATCCTCACTTATCAAAGGTTATAGAGCAGTTTTCATCAAATTGTTGTAAAGATTCACTGTAAAAACTTAGAATAGCGATGGGCATGTAACGGACAATCAGTAAATATTTTCCTTTCTGTGTCATAGCTAATTGTGAGGAAGAAATCAAAGATGTAGAAGATGCATGGAAAAGAACTACAGGCTATAAACTTATGAAAAATAAGAAAATATATTTCAACAAAGAACCTACTTAATTTCTTATATGGCAATAACCAAGTGCTTTATAGGACATAGAAATGGGTGATATTTCCAAGGAAATAAAGCTGTTTCATATTAGCATTGAAACATATCCAAAAATGCCATTTAAAACTCATATAGTTTAAAGTACAACTCACATTTTCTCCCCAGCACAAATCTCCCACTTACTCCCTTTGCCCAAAGAGAATGGTACCTACACCACATCTTGTGCTGTGACCATTTATAGGGGATTGAATACTGCCCCACCCCCAAAATTCATGTCCACCTCAGAATGTGATCTTACTGGAAACAAGGTCTTTGCAGATGTAACACATTAACATGAGGCCATACTGGATTAACATGGACCTTATATCCAATGGCCAATGCCCTTATAGGAAGAGGCAAGGACTCACAGAGGCACAGGAAAGAAGGCCATGTGAAGACGAAGGCAGATGTTGAAGTGACACAACTATAAGCCCAGGAACACTGAGGAATTCCAGGAGCCATCAGAAGCTAGGTAGAAGCAAGGAAGGATTTTTCCCTAGAGGCTTCAGAGGAAGCATGGCCTCACTCATGCCTTGATTTTTAGATTTCTAGTCTCCTCAAGTGTGAAAAAAATACATTTTTGTTGTTTTAAGCCACTGCATTTGTATGATCATTATATGTTCATTGTAATACATTAGCACTCTAAACGACACTCCTTGCATCACTATGACCAGAAATGGAAAGCCCATATAATGGACACCCAATGGCTGTGGATGCTCTTCTGAGCAATCTCTATCCCTTCCCCACCCACCCCCGTAAAATTCTGAATATTTCTCTGCCTCGTGAATGCCTAGCCCCTAATTAAATAAACCTCAATAAATGAAGCAAAGCCTACTAAAGGGGGGCTTTTCTGTCTGTGGGGTAGCCCGCTCTGTGTCTCACTGCTTCACTATTAAACTCACTTTCACTTTAAATTCTATGCTGGTTTAAATTTAAATTCTTTCTTTTACATGAAGTCAGGAGCCCACTGAGGGTTGCAAACCCTCCGGTCCCTATTCCCCGCAACACCTGCATCAATAACACATAATTTAGTACAAAGTCAAATACTGATGATCTGTAGTTTTTATGTACATATTTTGTCTCCCCACTAGGCTATCAGGTTAGAGGAGAATCAGTTCTTCACAACTAAGTAATAGTTTGTCTCCAAAGTCCATTCTTGTGGTTATACTTATTTGTTTAAATTTGTATTTCTTATATAATTATAAGCCCTATAATATAGTCAGGGTGCCCTAGACATTATAATACCCCTCCTAGACCATTTAAGTAAACTTGACTCTAAAAAAAAATTCAGGAGTGGTAATTTAACCATTGTATTGGGCCCAAATAAAATTTTGTTTTAAATATATATGCAGAATGATATTTTGCCCTTTGATAGTTATGTATATAGAAAAGTAATGAGAAAGAGAATGCTGTGAAAGAAGTCCAAAGGAAAGTTTCAGAGGAACAAAATTATTTATTACAAATGCATTATGCACCAAGCACAGCTCTAAGTATGAGGGATCTACCAGTACACAAGAAAGGAAGTCAGATGGATTAAATACATGAGGTTAATCTTATATTTGATAAAAAACTTGAGCTGGGGGGGCAGTCTTGAAGATGGCAGCCAAGTAGATGGAAGTTGAGTCCACTTGCTCTTGCCCCCAGTTCAGATTCTCAGCTGATCATCCAACAAATAACCTGAACAATCAAAAGTAATTACAAAAGCCCTGGACTGGATGGCTTCACAGGTGAATTTTATCAAACATTCAAAGAAGAACTAACAACTATCCTTCTGAAACTATTCCAAAAACTTCAAGAGTAGGGAAGACTCCCAAACTCTTTTTATAAGGCCAGTATTATCCTAATTCCAAAACCAGGTAAAGATACAACAAAGAAAGACAACCACAGGCCAATATTGCTGATGAACATACATGCTAAAATTCTCAACAAAATGTTGGCAATTCAAATGCAGTATTCATTAAATTAATTATACACCACAATCAAGTAGAATTTACCCTAGGGATGCAAAGATGCTATAACATTCACAAATCAATAAATGTAATACATCACATAAACAAAAGGAAAGACAAAAATCATATGATCATATCAACAGGTGCTGGAAAAGCATTTAACAAAATCTGGTACCCATTTATGATAAAAACATTCAGCATAGTGGGAATAGAGGGAGCATACCTCAACATAATAAAGGCCATATGTGAGAAAATTACTGCCACCATCATACTCAGTGGGCAAAAAATAAAAGTATTTCCCTTAAGATCAGGAACAAGACAAGAATGACCACTTTCACCACCCTTATTTAACATACTGCTGGAAGTTCTAGCCACAGTGATCAGACAAGAAAAAGAAACAAAAAGCATCCAAACAGGAAAGGAGGAAGTAAAACTGTCATATGCAGATAACACTATAGTTTACGTAGAAAAGCCAATAGTCTCCACCAAAAAATTATTTGACTTACTAAGTGAATTTAGCAAAGCAGCAGGATACAAAGTCAATATTCAGAAACCAATGTCATTCTTGTACACAAACAATGAAATATCAGAAAGAGAAACTAGGAAAAAAACCCATTTAATATAGCAACAAGAAAAATAAAGTACATTGAAACAAATTTAACCAAGGAGGAATAGACCTGTACTTGGAAAACTATAGTCCACTGAAGAAAGAAACTGAGAAAGATACAAATAAATGGAAGTATATAACATGTTCATGGATTGGAAGAATTAACATCGTTAAAATGTCCATGCTACCCAAAGCAATCTATAGATTCAACACATTTCCTATTAAAATACCACTGGCATATTTAACAGATCTAAAGCAAATATTCCAAAAACTTATATGGAACCATAAAAGACCCCGAATAGCCTCAGCAATTTTGAGAAAGAAGAATAAAGTAGGAGAGATCACAACACCTGATATTAAACTATACTACAGGGCCACTGTAATCAAGACAGTCTGGTACTGGCAGGAGAACAGACGCATAGATCAATGGAACACAAAAATAATATGTTGAAGCCCCCAATAATAATTTGGAGCCCAGAAATAAACTCCAGCCTGTATGGTCAATTAATATTCAACAAAGGGGTACAAGCATACAATGGAGTAAAACCTGTCTCTTCAATAAATGGTGTTGGGAGAACTGGAGTAGTACATGAAAAAAAAGAAACTGGACCATCAACTTACAACATACACCAGAATAAAGTCAAATGGATAAAGGAGGTAAATACAAGTCATGACACCATGAAAGTCCCAAAGGAAAAGATAGCCAGGAAAATTTCAGATATCCCACACAAAAATATTTTTGCTTCTATTATCTTCTAGGGTAAGGGAAATAAAGGAAAAATAAACAAAAAGGACTATATCAAATTAAAATTTTTCTACACTGCTATAGACACCATCATCAAAATGAAGAGGGAACTGACTGTATGGGAGAACATTTGCCAGTAATACATTGGACAAGGGTTTAATCTCCAGGAGGACGTACAGATGACCCAGAGACAGATGAAAAAATGTTCAACATCACTAGCCATCAGAGAGATGCAAGTTAAAACCACAATGAGTTAAAAATGGAACTGCCTTTTGACCAGCAATTCCATAGCTGGGACATATCCTAAGTATCCTGAGTCACCAATTCAAAAGAACTTAAGTACTCCTATATACATAGCAGCAACATTTACAACAGTGAAGTGCCTGTCAGTAAATGAATGGATCAAAAAAACTGTGGTACATTTACACAATGGAGTACTACACAGCAGAAAGAAAAAAGGAACTTCTGCCATTTGTGACAGTTTGGATTGAAATGGAGAATATTATGCTAAGGGAAATAAGCCAGTCAGTGAAAGAAAAATGCCATATGATCTCACCTATAAGAGGAATCTAATGAACAAAATAAATTAACAAGCAAAATAGAACCACAGCCATGGAAACACAGAACACACTGATAGTGACCAGAGGGGAGTGGTAGGGGAATAATGGTGGGAAAAGGGGAAGGGACTAGTCAAAGAACATGTATGAAGGACCCATGGAAATGGACTAAGGTGTGGGGATTGACTGTAGGAGCTTGGGGTGGGCTGGGTGGAGGAGGGCAAAAGGAGGCAATTAGGACAACTGTATATAATAACAATAAAAAACTTAAAAAAATAAACACAAGTAATGGCCTTTAAAACATAGAAAAAAAACTTGAGCTTAAATTTTTACAGAAAAGAGCCATATAATATATATGAAAAACAATTTAAAAAGGTAAAAATTTATAAACATAAAACCAGGAGAAAAAATAAACAAATATTCTTCTATTTTAAAACTATTGAAGAAAATTATCTACTGAACAAGATATTTTACCATTCTGCTGTAAAACCTGGAGATGAGTAGGATGGTCACTTCCATAAATCTTGAAATTCACTTAAAAGAAACATATTAAACATGTCTGGTTAAAAAAAAAACTTATCTGTAATTTTATTCCTGCTGCTTTTCCTCAGAGAGTGATGATTAAAATCAATTATTTAAACTTTTTAATTACAGGAAAATAGGCAGCTTGATTACACATCATGGGGTAAAATACAGTGGGAAAGTAGCTGCAGTGGTTGGATTTGAGGTAGAAAAAAAGCAATAACGGCATTACAAAAAAACAATATTCATGAAACCAAATAAGTAAGCTCATAGAGAAGAAGAGAAAGAAAATATACATCTATTCTGGATTAATTTGATATTGTAATTAACTAACAAACTTAGGGAAAGACTCAAAATATCTTAAAGCTTGTTAACTAATTTTGAAGCAGAATAATGCTTCTTTTCACTAGAGTGCAAACTTTTTGACAACAGAGATATTGTCATGCTAACTGTTCTATCCTCATCCGCTAGTACAGCCCTTGGAACATCTGTTGCTACCAAAGAGAATTCAGTTATACAGCATCACATCCCATCTGACCCAGAGAAGAAGCAGGAAAGTCTCAGTGCAATGAAAAAGATTACAGAAGCAGCACTTAAACAAAGGTCAGTCTTTTACTCATTGGACAGCCCTTGAATCTACCTCAATGAAAAAGTGTGGCATTCATTCATGTATAAGTATTTATTACAAACCCATCATGCACTGAGCTCAACTCTAAACACTGGGGACACAACAGTGCATAAGTGGAAGGCTAGCCTTAGGTGCAAGCCTTATTAGCAAGAGGGTTGGCAGGGTTTGTGGGTACAGGTGCACAAGGGTTGGATGTTTGGTTGCTTCTATATTTCCAGTGAAGTAATAGAAAGCAGACTCATCAGCTAAGAGAACAAGAGAGAAGAAAGTAATGGACATTTGAGGATGAAGAAGAAACTATGAAAGAGCCATCTCAGAGAGTGGGAAAGTCAATGAGTAGGAAATGAAGTCCAACTGCCAAGGGCTCTTGGAGTCCTGAATTAATGAAAAAATCACTCAGCATGGTTGGTTACTTTCTTCCAGCCACATTCAGTTGTTTAGGGGAAGGTATAGAGAGCCAGAGAGTCATACTGAACCAAAATTTTGGTTTTACCAGACAAATACCACAAATAAAGAGAAGAGCAAACAGTCAGTGTATAACAAAAAACAAAACAAGACAAAAAACAGTCTCTCAAATGGAAAGGAATAGCTCTAACATTATGTATGATTTTACTCAACAATAAAATTTTACTAAAATAAATTTTTTTCTATTTGTACTCATAGTTATTTATTGGCTTTTATTAATTTAACATTATACATAGTTGACATCTGGCACCTTCTGTTGTACAAGAGGACTGTCTATTAAAATAAGAAAATTAGTAAGCCATTTAAGGTAGAAGGCAAGTATAAGAATAAAGTTCTCCACATGAAAATCAAATTATAATGTTTAGACATAGGTAGAAATAAAGAAAATTGAGCCAAACTGAGCTTCAAAACACTATTTCAAAATTATTTTCAGATTTTCAAGTTTATCAAATTCCAGAAATTAAAATGTTCAGGGCTAATTGAGAACTCAGGGTATTGCACCCAAATCTGCCATATCTCTACTCATTGTTCATATGTAATTGTTTTTAATTGATGATAAAAGTAAAATATTTGTATTGGATCTTAGGAAAAAAGAATTTTTGGACAATGGAAACAACAAGGCTGAACTGAATGACAGGAGGTTAGAGAAACTACATTTTGTGGAAAAAATTAAGAAAAATGACTAATTCTTGTGTGATTTAGGAACACACATGTGAGAGAGCAGGGTGATCTCTTATCAAAGTCAGTATGGGCAGCAAGTTGGGGCTAAAGATAAATTTGATAATTTACAAAAATCTGGGGTACCCCAACAGTATTTTTACAAAGAGTGAAGTGGCAGTTTCTTTTAATCTTATGTAGCTCATAACACCCAGAATAACATTATTTTTCCTTGGAGTTACATGATTAACACTTATGAAACTCTCATTTTTTCCCCACAAAATGAAGGTTATTAAATTAGGTGACATCTAGGTGCTCTTTAATCTTGAACATTCTTGAAGGTTTTCCTGGAAAAACACAGTAAATTAACCTCTGCTCCTTCACCCCCAACCTAAAAGCAACAAACTGAGTACAGCCCAACTGGGTCTCATTGCTACATCCTTAACTGCCCTCTCTTCCCACTGGGATGTATGTCTTAAAGGAGGGAGAAAGGACAACCCTCCAGCTGTCCCCATAAGCTTGTTTCAAAGGATCATCACTGAGTCAAAGGGGCATCAGGAGGCAATCACATGGAGGGTGGCTCTCCAAAATACAAGACTCTCTGAATCAAGTCACTGGCTACGTGGTCAGCACTCTCTGCTGGCCCTAACCAGTTATTTATGCCTTGAAAGGATAATTTTCATGCCTTGAGTAATTAAATGAATATAAAAACTATGTTCCAAAGGTTAATTGCCTGGTACAGGAATACATGTTATATTACTGGCTCTTTGATTATCTTGGACTTTTAACACCACTTCTTGAAAATGTAAAGCTGCATATTTTCCATTACTAAGTAACAAAGAAGTTGATTAAAAGCTATGAACTTCATCTACTAGGTGTAGCATCTGGGTGAAGGATTTAAGAATTAAGATAGTTTCCAGGTGAAATAAAACAGATTCTTCAAGGAAAGGAATCTTATACATCTACAATATTTACAACACTTTTATCAAGACATTAAAACAGAAGCAGATGCTTCTCTATAATTTTAAAATATTAGTTACACATGGTATAATGCATTGCAGAAAACATAATAATAATAGATAATAGCAGAAGGCCAGAGCAGTTTTCTCTTGGAGTTGGATACAGAACAGATCCCAAATATTTTTGAAGTTAAACTTAATACAGATGGAACAATTCTAAGTGTGTTGCAAAATGAATAGCACACTAGGAAGATAAGAGACAGTATCAATTCTTTTAAAAGTATCAATGTTGAGGGCATAGTATTAACACACACTCATTCTTAATAAGTATGAATTATTTAAAGCATCAATATTGTAACTATACTTAAACTTTTCTTGGTGATGTGCTTATACTATTATACTTAAAAGCCTATTCTAAATCTGTTTTGGGGGTTCAGACAATGGAAGAACCACATAACTATGACTGGATGAGTAAGGATGGGCTCCATAGACTAAACACTTGACCCCAATGATTATTATCCAGGCAACACAAATTGAAACACTGCTCTGTGCCAGATGCCGTATGAAATAGAGGAGATACAGAGACATAGCTCTGTGCCCAATATAATTTTGGAGATCATGTTTGAAAGGGCAAGGTGATCTCTCATGATATTCACTATTGCCATGAAATTAGAGCCAGAAGTAAATTCAAATTCACAGATATCTTGGGGCACACAACTAGGGCATGAAGAGCAAAATCGCAATTTGTGGAATTCTCTAGTGGAGAAAACAGCCATATACTATAAGAATAAGCATATAATAATAATGTGATAAGGACTTTATTTCAGGTGTGTGTGTGTGTGTGTGTGTGTGTGTGTGTGTGTGTGTGTGTGTGTGTTTCTAGTAAAAGCCTGCCTTAGTGTGGTTTATTTCATTCCGAGTACACCCAGGAGGCCCGGCAGAGGGAGCCACAAGCAGTGGATTGCTGATAGCTCCAAACAGGTTGCCCCAGATGTCACAGGTGATGTCTGACAAAGACATGAAGCAGAGTCTTTGCAGATCTACATAATACACAGAAATAAACACAAAGAGACAGCCAAAGTTTGAAGGCAGGGAAACAGTCCCCAAATGAAAGAACAAGAGGATTCTCAAGAAGAAGAGCTAAATGAAATGGAGGCAAGCAATTTATCAGATATAGAGTTTAAAGTAGTGATCATAAGGATTTTCAACAGAATGTAAAAAGACATAGAAACCATTAAAAATATCAGTCAGAAAAAAAAGAATAAATATCTGGAATACATAGTATACGGGTAACAATAAACAGTAGGTTAGATGAAGCAGAGGATCAAATCAATGATTTAGAATACAAGGTAGGAAAACACACCCAAGCAGAGCAGCAAAAAGAAAAAATACATTTAAAAAATGAGGAGAGTTTAAGGGACCTTTTGGGGCAACATAAAGTATAATAATATTTACATCATAAGGATACCAGAAGGAGAAGAGTAAGCGAGGAACTGAGAACCTACTTGTAGAAATAATGACTGAAATCTTCCCTAACCTGGTGAAGGAAAAAAACACACAGGTCCAGGAAGTGCAGAGAATCTCAAACAAGATGAATCCAAAGAGGCTCACACCAAGACACAATATACTTAAAATGGCAAAGCTTTAAGATAGGGACAGAATCTTAAAAGCTACAAAAGAAAAGCAGTTAGTTACTGCAAGGGAGCTCTGATTGGAATGTCATTTAGTTTCTCAACAAAAACATTTCAGACCAGAAAGGATTAGCACAAAAAGTTTATATAGAGGCATTTGCTGAGTTCAGTCATTGTAAAGACCATACAGACTCAGCAACACAATACTCTCTTCAAGGCTTTGTCCTTGAAAATGACTCCTATTGTGTGAAATGGTGTGAAGAGCATACATTCCAAAGGACAGAGAAGGGGGTGAGGAGTGTTTGATTACTCAGGTCCAGTTTGTGGGTCAACAGGCAGTCACAGGCTCTCCATGGCCTCCTTAAACAAAGAGATATTCTTCACCTGGGTATTGCCCCGAAAAGGTCTTAAATGAATTTTCTCCATGTACTATATCAATTTCCTTGACAAGTAATATAGCCTCAGAGCTGAAATATTTTTAAAATAATTATTTGAGGTTCTCTCATACTAGTACCATCCACATGGAATTATTTCATCTTGTTAATAAAAAAACATGTAATTTAAACTTGAGAATTATATATATATGACATATCTTTGTGTGTGTATGAGTATATATATATACATATACTTGATATTTAGAAACTTTTATAGCAAGGTGATAAAGTGGTTTATGTCTGTTGCATATAATTTTAAAAGTAGAGGGTTGCTTTTAAGTTTTCTTTCTTTTCTGGCATTTTAAAAAAATTATTATGGCAACTGTAACTGAACAACAATAAAAGAAATAAAAAACATTATTTTATTGTTGTTCAATTACAGTTATCTGCATTTTCCCTCACCACTCCCCCCTCACCGCAGACATCCCCACCTCCCTCCCTTGATTCCACCCCACCTTGGTTTTGTCCATGTGTCCTTTATAGTTGTTTCTGAAAACCCTTCTCCCCATTGTCCCCTCCCACCTCCCCTCTAGTCACTGTCAGCTTGTTCTTAATTTCAATGTCTCTGGTTATATTTTGCTTGCTTGTTTGTTTTGTTGATTAGGTTCCACTTAAAGGTGAGATGTTGCACACCACCGGCCCACGGTGATCGCAAATGTTGTAGATGCTTGTAAGTCACAAGAAAAATATACACACGGTTTACTGAGTCCTGTGGAAGAATAGGTACGGCATAGCTACCCTCTCAAGGGGAGGGTGCCTCCGAGTGGCCTGGCCACTCTCTCAAAGGAGAGCGCCCCGAGCCGCCGCCTCAATAGGCCTTTTATTACGTAGTATTGGGCAGGTGAATGGATACAGAATGTGGATTCATCGTCTAGCAGAGAAGATCAAAACAGGTAGATAATTTACATAGGACGCAAAAGTCTCACGCTGGGTTTTGGGGCTGGTATCACCTAACAGGTACAGGATTAGTCTCATTTCCTGCCACAGCCTACACATTTAAGAGCATCCTAGCAAACAGGTCACACGGGATTTTACATATCTTATGCCCCAGGTCCAATTTACCTGAGGTGTCTGCTGACTCTAGTCTGAGCCTCACCGCCCCTGCTATTTCTGCAGGCCCTGAGTCGGGCAGAGGAGACAAAGGTAGCCAGGAGACTTGGATTTCTCACATCCAGAACAAGGACTCAGGCTATTGTCAAAGCTGAGGGGGCAGGGGTGATGTCAATCACTCCCTCACTTACACAGCCCCCTGAGTCTCTTCCCTGATGGCTTATTCCCATGTGATCGTGTCTGTCTTAGGTCCATTCTTTCCAGAGAATGGTTGCCTGTCATTGACTATCCGACCAAACTGAAGGGAGTAGCAGAGCAGGCAGTGCCCATGTTCAGGGAAATAAGTTTTGTCTCCTTAGGCCTCCTGGTCTTGGAGGTTTCTCACTCAGCCTTAGCCATGGGGGGTTACAGCTCCTGAAACCAGGCAGGGCGGACACCACAGTGAGATCATACGGTATTTGTCTTTCACCGCCTGGTTCATTTCACTTAGCATAATGTTCTCCAGTTCCATCCATGCTGTCACAAAGGGTAGGGTCTGTCTTTCTGCTGCATAGTATTCCATCATATAAATGTACCATAGCTTTTTGATCCATTCATTTACTGATGGGCACTTAGGTTGCTTCTATCACTTGGCTATTATAAATTGTGCTGCTATGGACATTGGGGTACATAGGTTCTTTTGGATTGGTGTTTCAGGGCTCTTAGGATATAATCCCAGCAGTGGAATGGCTGATTCAAAAGGCAGTTCCATTTTAGATTTTTGAGAACATTCCATACTGTTTTGCACAGTGGCTGCACCAGTCTGCATTCCCACCAACAGTGCACTGGGGTTCCCTTTTCTCCACATCCTCTCCAACACTTGTTTGTTGTTTTATTTATGATAGCCATTCTGACTGGTATGAAGTGGTATCTCATTGTGATTTTAATTGGCATCTCTCTGGTGGCTAGTGACGCTGAGCATCTTTTCATATGTCTCAGGGCCCTCTGTGTGTCCTCCTTGGAGAAGTGTCTATTTAAGTCTTTTGCCCATTTTTTTAATTGTGTTGTTTGTCTTCCTGGAGTGGAGTCATGTGAGTTCTTTATATATTTCAGAGATATATACCCTTGTACGAGGTATCATTGGCAAATATGTTTTCCCATACAGTTGGTTCTCTTTTCATTTTAATGCTGTTTTCTTTAGCCATGCTGAAGCTTTTTATTTTGAAGAGATCCCATTTGTTTATTCTTTCCTTTATGTCCCTTGCTTTAGGGGACATATCAGTGACGATGTTGCTGCATGGAATGTCTGAGATTTTCCTGCCAATGTTTTCCTCTAGGACTTTTATGGTGTCATGACTTATATTTAATTTGTACTATATTTTACAAAAGTATCAGTCCAAACCAAAACAGACACACAGACATAAAAAAAAAGCAAAGATCTGGACTTCACAAAGATAGTTTAAGAAGCTCTATTCTAGAATATGTTCTAACTTTGCCAACAGACCAAATGTTACTGATTTAGATCATCCAGACCCCCACTGAGGGGGCCTGGTACCCAGGAGATACCCTCTGCCTTTTCAAGGTTCTTTCTCCATTTGGTGTCACAAAGCCAAAAACACAACCAAAGCTGAGCATTTAGCAGCACAAGCTTTAGTCAATGACCAGAGAATGGAGAAGCAGGAGTCAAAATCACAGATCAATGTGTCCTCCTAGAGAGGTCTGGGGGAGGTTATTATGGGAGAAACATAATAAGGGGGAGGCATATGCATTAATTTTCAGGGAATGAACTGATCTCTTCCCTGAATTGAGGCACCACCCCTTTTCTTCCCTTATATGGTTTGAGTCACATCTGTCACGGTGCAGGTGGGTGTGTCAGCTAGCATGTTAATATATTATAATCAAGATATAATAAGGTGCAGGGTCTCCTGGAGGTCAGATTTAGTACCATCTTTATTCAGTCCAGTTCTGGTCAGTTTTTGTTATTCTAACCTTCTTTCTTCTTTTTTTGTTTTTCTATAACTGAAATGGAAAGATAAGTACACAAGGTTTCAACAGCCAGGGGCCTATAGCTGTCGTAACACAAACACCTAGAGTTTAGCTTTGTTCTATACAAACTAATAAAAGCCTATTATCATTAGGATTGGTTTTAATCTACTAGTAAACTTCTCCGGGATGATCTCTTCCCTAAGTGAGTGCAATCCCATATGGTCCAGTGTGCACCACTGATGCTCTCCATGTGTCTTATTAGGTACTATGAGTTATTTGAGTTCAATCTTGGTCTCCACATATAGCCCATTTCAGAAAAGGGGACCAGTGTTATTCACACTGTCCCCCACAGCTGCAGAAGAGCTTACCAAACATGTGGTAAGGTGTGTCAGTTCGCACCAAGAGGAATGACATTACATTCCAAATCTCATGTACCACTAGCAGGGACAATTTGTTGAAAAGAATTATAACTCTAGCCCTGAAAAGCAACAGTTATCATCATAAATAATAAAATTAGGGGACCTAGTCTTTAAAAAAAGCAGTTAAAGTTCTTTTACTTTTAAATAACTAACTGTTTAGTCTTATTATAATTCTCCCTTACCCTCTCAGCTTCCTATTCCATACTGCTTGAGTCTTTTGCCTCCATTTCTCCCTCTTCTGTCTTTCCTCCCAGGTAGTTAAACTGAGGCAGAATGTGTGGTGAGGTAACCAAAAACATCTATAGGGACTTTCAAGGACATAGTGAGATCAACCCCCAGTGGATTTATGGCTTAGAACAAGCAGAAGACCAGCTCAGTCAAATATGGTGACTAATTTCACCTTATAGTATCCCCTGGCCTCATTATACACTCATTGTAATACATTAGCATTCTAAATGAACCACCCCTACCTGCCCTATTCAGAAACCGAAAGCCCATATAAGGGCAGAAAATGGCTATGGGGACTCTTCTGAGAAGGCTTTACCCCTTTCCTCAGAAAGGTCCTGAATATTCCTTCCCTTTATTGAATACCCTACCCTTCATTAAATTAGCCTAAATAAAAGAAGTAAATCCCACTGGGGAGGGGCTGCTCTGTCTGTGGAGTAGCCACTCTTTTTCTCACTGCTTCACTAATAAACTCTCCTTAACTTTAAATTCTGCTGGCTCATATTTGAATTCTTTCCTGCACAAAGCCAAGTACCCACACTGGGTCTTGGATCCTCAGATCCACAAACCACCACAACACCTGTATCAGAAACTTTCAATTAGATTCTAATAAACAAAATAAACTAATGTGCAAAACAGAACCAGAGACATGAAAACATGGAACAGACTGACAGTGACCAGAGGTGAGGAGGATATTGGAAAGAAGGGGAAGGGACTAGTCAAAGAACATGTATGAATGACCCATAGACATGGACAACTGTGTGAGGGATAACTGTGGGAGCAGTGGGGTGGGGGTGGGGGGTGGAGGAAGGCCAAAGGGTAAAAATTGTCACAACTATAATAGAATTGTTGCTGGGAGAGACCTGGATCTTCTTGCCAATGCCATACAAAATTGCCAATCAGCAAATCCATCAGTGTGCAAGTAGATTTCATTGATGATATGTTCACATGGAAGAGAACAGGCCTTGTTGAGGTTGGGGGTGGGGGGGTGGAGACATAGGTTCAGAGGAAAGCAGGAGAAGGACGGCCAAAGGCCAGGGTGGCAAGCACATGGGTGGCCAGAGGCCAGGTGGCCAGAGACTCAAGAGAGCCAAGCCCCTGAGTCCTTTGTTCTGAGGACTTATATAGTTGGTGGGATGGGGTGAAGAAGTTACATACTGATTGACAGATAAAGGTGATGCCAGCTTTCATGGGGGGCAGGGCATGAATACCTAAAAATGTTAATGGGCTTTTTCCTTTGGGGACTATGGGTCCTTTGTGGCCTTTCAGGCCTTGGGATGAAAGTACAGTTTCAAAGGCTTTCTTTCCCAGATAGTGGAGACCATACACAGAATTTCAAGGGTTTCCCTCCTTCCTGCCTTTATTTCCCTTTTGACTGCTTATTCTACTGTAACAGAATAACAACAAAAACAAGTAGATTAAAGATAATTTTTATTTTTATTCAACCTTTCTGAAGATGTCACCAAGACGGTGACATAGGGGGCTCCAGAATTTACCTCCTTGAATGGATGCAGACAAATACACATAGATCAATTTCCTCAGAGAAACCCAGAACTAGTGGTTCCTACACATCAGGGGAATGAGAAAATACCAACATCAAAATGAGTTGAAAAGGCTAACATACACTCTCATCATAAGCCCCACCCTTGCCACAGAGCCTTTCCATTGGACGGACCCCCAGCTTTCATTTTTTTAAAGATTTTATTTATTTATATTCAGAGAGAAGAAGAGAGAGGGAAGAAGGAGAAAGAGAGGAAAAGAAACATCAATGTGTGAGAGAAATATCAATTGGTTGCCTCTCCCACAACCCCAACCTTGCCCTAGCCTGTAACCCAGGCATGGGCTCTGACTGGCAATTGAACTGGCAACCTTTTAGTTTGTAGAAAAATACCCAAACCACTGAGCCACAACAGTCAGGGCAGGATCCAGAACTTTTAACTTCTCCCTGAGGCACAAGGGATTTGGACCACACATCCAGTGCCCCAACTGTTAAGTACCCTGAGGAATGGCCCCAAATCACCTAGCTCTTAGAGCTAATGGAGCTTGCATTCACAAGTCCCACCTGACTTTAGCAAACAAAGAAGTTAACAGACACCTGAGCACTCCTCATGGCTATCCCCACCAGGCTCAGTGCAGAAGAAGCAGACAAAACTCCCTCTCTGTGTTTCCCTAAAAGAGGTTTGTTGAATAGTCACCAGCTGCTGCCTGAGGGTCTGCCTGTTAATTAGCCCACTTCTAGAAGCTGACTGAGATCCTCCCTAGAGCCCAAAAGAGCAGGTCACTCCCCCCACCTTCTTCATCTGGCTCACTTTCTCAGTAAAACCAAGTCACAAGCTACATCCTAGAAGAAAGAAGCTTGTCTACGCATTTAGCACCCCAATTTTTACAGCTGCCACCTGAGGGATTGGCCCTCGTATCACCTAGCTCTGATAGCCAATGGGGACTTGCATTCACAAGTCCTAAAGGACCATAGCAAACAAAGAAGCAGTTGTTAAAGGATACTGCCAATGGCTATTTGCTCTGGGCTAAGCATAGAGCAAACTAGCAAAAACACCCACCTCCTAGTTTTTTCCTGTAGGGGTTGGACTGCATGCTCTCCCAGCTGCTTCCTGCAGGGCAGTGGGCACTTTGCCTGCTCTCTCCCTCTGCTCACTCCAGTAATAAATCTCGGTCTCCAGTTTCTCCCTGGAAGGAGCTTGTTCATATGCGTAGTCTCTCAACTTTGGCAGCTGTCCCCTGAGGGAGAGGCCCTCAAATTACCAAACACTAATAGGCAACAGGGCTCAGCATTCATGAGTCCCACAGGATCATATTAATTAAACAAACAAAAAACAACAGTTTTCAAATAGATATGCAATCACTTCCTACAGATATCTCCCCTGAAGGAAGCAGAGGAAGCAGAAAAAAGCCCATCTCCCAGTTTATCTCTGGAAGGGATTTGACTGCAAACATTTCCAGCTGTTGCCTGAGGTCCTGGCTTCTAATCAGCCTGCACAAGGAACCTGACAAGGATCCTCCCAGAAGAGAGCTGATGGGCACTCCAATCTCTCTCTTCCTCACTAACTCCACTGATAAAACCAAGTTTCTCCCTGGAAGAAGCTTGTCCATACATTTAGTGCTCAACTGTTAGAGCTGCCACCCCAGGGATGGACTCCCAAATAACCAAGCTCTGGGAGCTAATAGGACTTGGAATTTACAAATCACCCTGGGACCACACAAGGTGAACAGGCAGTGCTTTTGGTCACACAAGCACATGAGCAGCTAATCCCCCTGGCTCAGCACAAACAGAATAAGCAAAAACAGCCAGCTTCTCCTTTCTCCCTAATAGGAAGTAGAGTACATATGTAACATTGTGATTTCCCAGCTGCTACCTAAAGGTTGGGCTTCTAATTAGCCTGCATCAGAAAGCTGAAGGGAGAGAAAATTAGTAATCCTCTAGAAGCAAAATCAACATACAAAAATCAGTCAAATTTCTATACACTAACAGCTAATTGTTAAAAAGAAAAATTAAGAAAATAATTCCATTTACAAGAGTATCTACAACAATAAATAGGAATAGATTTGACCAAGAAGATGAAATATCTGTACATGGAAAACTATAGAGTATTGATGAAAGAAATTGAAGAAAAGAGAAATAAATTGAAAGATATTCCAGGTTCATGGATTGTAAGAATTAATATTATTAAAATATTGGGTTCATACTACCCAAAGTGATCTACTGATGTAATGCAATCTCAATAAAAACTCCAATGGCATTTTTCTCAAAAACAGAAATAAATACAAAAGTTTGTACAGAACCACAGATGCTCCTTAATAGCCAAAACAATCCTGAGAAATAAGAGCAAAACTGAAGACATCTCACTTCCTGATTTTGTATGATGTTACAAAGCTATATAACCAAAATGGTATATAATAAAAACAGACACATAGGTCAGTAGAAGAGAATCAAGAGCCCAGAAAAATGTCCATGCTTATTTGGGCAATTGCTGACAAACCAGCCAAGAATATACAATAAAGAAAGAATACTCTCTTCAAAAAAATAGTGTTGGGAAATCTAGATATACACGTGCAAAAAAATAAATTAATAAAACTGAACACCTATCTTACCCCATTCACAAATCAACTCAAAATAGATTTAACACTTGAACAAAAGACCTGAAACCATAAAACTCTTAGAAGAAAATATAGGTGATAATCTGCTTGATATCAGTCTTAGCAATATCATTCTTTTTATTTGACACCAAAAGCAAAGTTAACAACAAAAGCAAAGATAAACAAGTGGGACTATTAAAACCAATCAACCAACTGAAAGGAATGAGAGAAAATATTTACAAACCATGTAACCAAAAGGGGTTATTAATATCTGAAGTGTACAAAACTCACCATGTGACCATAATTAATATAATAAAAAATAATATAAATATAACAATTTAAAAAAGAAACATACAAATCAATATAAAAAATAAATAGATAACCCAATTCATAAGCGGGCAAAGTATCTTAATAGACATTTTTCTAAAGAACATATCCAAATGGCCAATAGATGTATAAAAAGATGTTCAATGTCACTAATCATAAGGGAAATTGCAAATCAGTCGGAAGTATGATGAGATACCACATTACACCTATTAGTAAGTCTATCATTAAAAAGACAAGAGATAACAAATTCTGGCAAGAATGTGGAGTAAAGGGGATCCTTGTGCACCATTGGTGGGAATGTAAACTGGGACAGCCATTATGGAAAACACTATGGAGGTTCCTCAAAAAATTAAAAAAAAGAAAAACTACCATATGATCTAGCAATTCTACTTCTGGGAAAACAAAATTACTATCTCAAAAAAATATCTTTACTCCCTTTTTCAATGAAGCATTATTCACAATAGCCAAGGTAAGGAAATAATCTAAGTATCTGTCAACAAATGAATTGAGTAAAGAAAATATGGTATTTGTCTGCAATGGAATATTATTTGGCCTTAAAAAGGAAAGAAATCCTGCAATTTTTTATAACATGGAGGAATCTAGAAAGCATTGTGCTAAATGAAATAAGTCAGAAAGAGAGAGACAAGTACTACATAATATCACTTATATGTCAAATCTCATACTGTAGAACAGTGGTTTGTCAGTGGCTGGGGGGACATTGGGAAAGGTGGATAAAAGAATAAAAACTTTTAGTTATAAAATGAATAACATCTGAGGATCTAATTTATAACATAATAGATAAAAATCTATTGTTCAACCAAAATTTTATGAAAGAGTAAAACTTGTGCTCTCACAAAAAAAATAAAGTAAATATGTGAGGTGATGAATGTGTTAATTAACCTGATTGTGGAAATCCTTTCAAATATATACATATATCAGATCACTACATTGTATACTTTAAATATATTACTATTTTATTTGTAAATAAATGAATGAAACTATCTTTCTGGCACCTCAAAGATATGAATTCTTGCCCTGCTCTAGTCAGTGATTTTACATCAAACTGTTGCTCCAGATTTTATTAGACTCCATTAGCAGATTTTGTTATTTTTAAGATAAATGGATCTCTTTAATTCCAGTAAACAAGGCACACTGACTTCCATCTTCTTGTATTTTAAAAAGTAAATGAAGTCAATTGCAAACTGTGTAGTGTCCATTTTATGGGTGACCTCATGATAGGTTGACAAAATATACTAGGGTATCTGGTTCACTCATTGGGTAGATGTCACTGGTGTCCTATTTGTTTTTCTACCCTGTAATCCTGTCTATCCTAGAGGATTATATTAGAGAGTTATCACCATTAATTGAATTCCTAGCAAAAATCCAGACATTTACTCTGATTTTTCCAACTTAGGTCTCATGCGCACAACTAAACAAGAGGAATGAAATGTGATGGTTAGTTTAATATCAGCTTCCCCCAAACATCATGGCTGTGAAAACCAGTATAAAAAAAAAAAAGAGGAAATAATTGGATGCTAGGGAGACAATCAAATAATGTCTGCTACCCGAATATTTCCTAAATATAGGCTATAAGTATCTTGAGAGCAAGTACTTATCTAATTCACTATCATATTTCCAGATCATATACAGAGCAGGTAATACTGCAGGCCCTCCAGGGATGTCTTACATCATGTAGATATCAAGCATGCATGGGTAGATGGAAGGATGATGGAATAATAGGTATTTTATGTACATCCATGATAAAATGTTTTTCAAAAACCTACTAAAAAAACTTGATAAATCATGTTTCATCATTACAATTAGTTGACCTTCTCTACCTCTAGTAGAAAATAATCAAATGATATATTTCCTATAAGTAAGTTTAGACATAAGTAAACTTAGAATTAATGTCCCTACTCAGTGGTTTGTATAGGTTAACATTAGCCGAGATCATGGTCCATTAACTTACTAATACTCTACCTCATATTGTATAGTTTTTACTTCATTATCGGTGACGTGTCTAACTAAACAACAGACATAAACCATACCCTGTGATGAGTTTAGGAATTCCTTATATGTGTAGTGTTAGAAAACATCCTACCTTTGTGAAGGAGGAAGGGTCACATCTGAGGAAGATCAATGGTGATTTCTGTTTAATTTTAACTGTCATGAGACTGTGCCATATAGAAATAGGCAATATAGAAATCCATTTTCACGAAAGGATCAGACTTTAGTTAAATAACTAGAAAATTGGCCAAACAGATTTCTCTGGGCCACCTTCAGGATCCCAAATATCCTCAAATTACTTTAGAATATTAGGAACCAGAAAAAATGTCTGTTTGGTGAATATGATACTCTTTTCTCCTTAACTTCTCATTAAAACTGAGACATTCATGAACATTTTGGTAACCTTATATAACAAAGAGAATACAGCACTAGATTAGTAGATAATTGCTTTTAATATCTTGTTTAAGATTTGAATACCTTACCTGGATAATAGCAGCTGCAAATTTTAACCTAAAGTAAAATGGACATACAAAATATTTCTTTTTAGTCCTTTATATACCCTTGAAACAGAATATTTAATATTGAAGGGAGCAGTTTACAAGCTTAGTTCTAAATTCTAACATTGAAGAGTATGTTAGGTCTAGTTCCCACTTCAGGCACCAGTTCGGAAAATTTCTCTGCACAGGGCAAAGGGAAGACACTGCGATGTGGATGTGAGGATGTCACATTCCACGTAAACTATTTTGGCACCCTCACAGTGATAGAAATGTGGGTTTATTTCACATAATCAACATTTGTGGAAACTGTATGAGCCCAAGAGCCCTAAGGTAGACAGAAAGGTTAGCGAGGAGCTGAACCTTCAGGTGGACACTTCTCAGGCCTCAGGAAGAGGGGGCTACATCCAGGGTTTAAATAGATAGCCGATTAAATTGCTCACCGAGTCCTGAAGTTATGCTCTCTTCCTCACTGAAAAACCATACCACATTTATGATTCACCTTCATAAGTCACCTGACAAAATCCTATTTACTCTGTAATAATCTATGTTCTATTAACTTAATTTAAACCTTTATACTTGACCCAGACCCCCTGTGATAAAGAACAATGTAAGAACTCTGGATACAGAGGGTAGAGAAATACTTACACTTTACTTTTACCCCCAGGGCAGGGGAGACCTTAGCTGAGAATAAAAAGATCAAGGTTCAGAAGCCCCTCCAGATTCCTGGATCAAAGCCCTACTGGCCAGAACTTGCCTCACCCTAAAATTCAATTTTAGTGCCACTGACTCTGAAATTCACATAGCTGCTCATTTACTTTTCATCTTTCTACTCAGCGGTTCGGGACCTCTCCCCGCTTAGTTTCTTGGCCTTATTTTGTCTCTAGCAGTCACTGTTTGAAAATTAAACAGCCCATTCCGATGAGCAGAGCACAGGTGATTTTTATGGCCCTTCAATAACTAGTGTCTTAAAGCTCACCACCAGCACACTTGAGCTCTACTTCTTCCATGTGGTAGGAGGCAGGTCAAGGGGTTAACCTTATGACTACATGACATTTAAATAATCTCAAAATATTATACATATGTATTATATATAATTATAGATATTATTATAGGTAGTATATACTAGCCCTAAGAACAAATGAATGATTTTCTTATATGTAACTTTTCATCTTATACATGAAAATATTAAATTACAAGATTTCTATATTTAGCAAATACATAAAACATTAAAACCTATAATACCCATATATTTAAAAAGTCTTAAGTTATATCTCTAATTTCTAGGATTATTCCTCTTGATGTTTATGAAAAAATCTTATACAAAAATAAGAGTTGCAAGCTGCTAAATGGAATAAGAATTTTGAGCCTAAGAAAATATTTAAAATCATTAATTTCATTTGGTTTCTAACACCAAGAAGAGCTTGCCTTAAGTGTTTAACCTCAGCCTGAGGAATAATGAAGTGAACTATCCTTATCCTTTTAAGTTTCTGTGTGTATATGTGTGTGTACACATAAACAGAAAGTAAAGACAAGTAAATGAAAAAAAGATTCGTACATATCTGGACAAAAACTTAGAGGAACTGATCACATTTTATGTATTGAAAGAATAGAACTAATGTTTATGAATGAAAAGCACTATTACCCCCTATTCATCTTCCCTATACAATATAACTGAATCAATATAGTTATGCCAAATCCATTGCTTTTCAACTAAAGAATAAAACAGGCTTTTTAGTGAATAGTATCAACATCTTGAAGAACTTCTACAGAGATCGGTTGCATCCCTTAATTTTAATTAAAAAATACAAATGAATAGCATAATTGGGGCAAAGAATCAACATTAATCTTTAAATCAAAAGGATTTACAATGAGATTATAATTAATTACATGCCAAAAAATATCTTATTGAATAGGGTGGTGACCTCAGTTACTTTGTTTAATCACTAAACCAATTCAATCTTCAAATAAGAATTTGGATCAGTTCCAAATATATTCAATTAAGATTATCAGTTCACTAAGAACAGTGACAATAAACCTCAAAACTAAACTCTTTAAAAACTTTTTCTTTTTGATTAATGTGCCTTCACTAATTCTTATTAGTATTTAGGTCCTTGAGGAAAACAATCCTTGGCAGTAGGACCCTGCTGTCCCCAACATGCCTGGGTACAAACATTTCCATAAATAATCATGCTGATATTGCTGTTCTCTTACTGAGCACATCAGCTGTCACATTTTAGACCCATTTTCAGCAGACCAAAGTCAAAGAAGGCCATTCTTATTATCTTAAATACATTCTAGAAAGATGCAGGTTAACAGAATTTTCTCTTAGGGATTTGGAAAATTTTGATACGTTTCTATATGCATGATTATATGCTTCTAATTCAAACATCTTTTTTCTCTCAGGTTCCAGAGCAACATCATAGGGTGCTCTAAACAGTATTATATTGCCAAATGATTATAATTCATTTCTCTGGATACTTATAGATGATTTACATAGAGATGACTCAAAAACTGAAAACAAGAATGAATCATTTCTGGCATTTTATAAATGAAAATGTATTTTACTGATAATGTCATTTTCTACTCATCATTGAGTGACCTTGAAATTATGAGAGAACATTATTTTTTCAAATGTCTGTTGTTTTCCACATGAAATGACAAGGGCTTCATTAGCATTTTAATTGCTACAAAATGGCCCTGGCTGGTGTAGCTCAGTGGATTGAGCGCGGTCTGCGAACCAAAGGATGGCTGGTTCGATTCCCAGTTAGGGCACATGCCTGGGTTGCAGGCCAGCTCCCCAGTGGGAGCCACCTGAGAGGCAACCACACATTGATATTTCTCTCCCTCTCTTTCTCCTTCCCTTCCCTTCTCTCTAAAAACTAATAAATAAAATCTTTAAAAAAAATAATAATTGCTACAAAATGCTGAGTCAATTATAAAAATTTCCCAAACAGCCTTTTCAATGAACTTCAGAAGGAAACTAATGTAAGTTTTCTCTAAATAAGACTAAAATGAAGTAAACCCTCCTATTTTTCTTAACTTTTATACTTGGTGATATATGTTATATATCTTTGAGACTTTCCCTGCTTTTGTAAATCTTAATTAATATCCTCAACTAGTCAAAAGTGAATATTTCCTGAGTTTCTCTCTGTGCATAGCACTCTCACAACATTCATCTTCTCCCCAGAATATTGCCAAACCTTCTCTTTGATTTCAGCTTCAGCCTTGGCATTTGGACCATTATAGAACTAAAGGACTATTGACATTCCTGAAGTTGTGCATAATTAGTTACAGGTGTTTGATAAGTTACCTATATATCCAATCATTTTAACAATGTTAGTATTATAAATAAGTTGTTATTCATATTTATTGTCATGCTCTCAAAATTTACATTCATATATACATAAAAGCATTCTAGAAGTAACCTGAACAACAACAAAAGAAAACCTGATATACCTTATATGTTGAAATTCTGTCACTCAGCTGGAGTACAATTCATTACTATTACCAAAAGTAATTGCAGATATGATAATCAGCGATATATAATAAAAAGCTGGAAAACTGGTTAAAATGTAAGAAATTTCCAATAGTTGAATAGAAAATAGACTGATAGCTAAATTACTATTGAGAGAGTCCACTGATTAAATAAATTTAGGAAAAACACATTCATTTGGAGATAAGAAATGCTCATAAAGGATAAATAATAATACAGAGTTTATTAATAGAGATTAGAATAAAGCTGTGTCCATCTAAGTTTGATCATAAAATGAGGGTTACTATGAGAATTATGGAAATAAGGAGTGTAATGTAGGAATCAGGACTTACATGATTATAGTGGTTTCTGGGGAGTGAAGGTCTGGAAGGATGAAGCCAAGAGATCAGGAACAGTTACCAGTAATGTCAGCCTGAGGCACTGGACTATGGAGAAGCTGCAGCTTGCATGGAAGTTTGAGAAACCACTATTACTATGACCACGATGCAAGGGTTTATAAAGTGGTCGGCAAAGCAATCATGTCTGAACATGGCAACTTCTCAAGAACATGGTTTCCACTAACTTCCTTTCTCCACTCTCATGCAAATCACTCATTGAAACTCTAACCAAAACCATAGAGCAAAGGGGATTCTGAAAAGCTTGATTCTCAGCCTTAGGTGGTAGAATCTTGAAGTCAAGTGAAGAACCATCCACCATAACCTATCTAATCTTAGTAGAATTACTAATTGTATAAGCAATTAAAATATGAAATCAATTAAACTTGAAGAATTGTATAAAATTAACAGGTTACCTAATTCCAGGAAGCCTTAAACATTTTAAGAAGAAGATGCTCTTGAAAAAGTTTCAGTTTATGAGGATAAATTAAAATCAGAATGTAAAGTTTGCCACACAAACATTGCACAGAGAAAAAAATCCAAAATAAAGAATGTAACTTGAAAAAGAAAAAGAGGGAAGTGTTAAAGAAAAACAGATCCCCCAAATTACATTTCTTTCTCACTGATAAAACTTTAAAATGATAATTAGAATATCTTAAGATTTGTTTAGGAAGTCTGACAACTCAAATTAAAGAAACCACATCCATCCAAACTGAGCTAGCAAGGTGGTGCCACATCTGAAACTCTATCAACCTGGCTAATACTGTTTGACCCATCCTGGAGATCCCAGAGACTCTGCCCCACCTAATTATGCGCCCGCCCAAGCTGCTTTTCCATATGAATGGCTGGTCTTGACTCAAGCTTTACAAGCTCCTAAATCCTCTTAAACAAGCAACAGTTGGCTTCAGTGAGCCCCAGGCCTGGCAACAGTAGCAACCAGCCTGGCTTCACAACTTTGCTTCACCTGAGAATCTCTAAGCCCAACAAAAGTAGCAGTCACCTCAGATTGCTTTATAGCTCAGGCAGAGCAGCAACAGGCAAAACACAGGCTGAACTTAGCCTGTACCACCGGGGAAACCCCAGGGCCAACACACCCAATGGACAGCTACAGACCATGTTAGAGCACTACCACAACTGGCCCTGCCCTCTGTCCCTGCACAGCTGATCCTCCAAAGATGGCAGAGATTGGTGGTCAGCAATCACAGCTAGTCCATGCACCTGACTGGCCTGGGTAAATCCCATTAATCTACCAACAGAAACCACAAGAAAGGAAGGTGTACTCAGCCTCCTCTAAAGGCGTACTTCGAGTACCCAGCTTGGATGATATGGGAGGCTATGCCACTGGACGCTACAGGACACCCACTATATTAGACCACACGACCAAGACACAGAGTCAAAGCAGCTCTACCTAATACATAGAAACAAACACAGAGAGGCTGCCAAAATGAGGAGACAAAGAAACATGGCCCAAGTGAAATAATAGATCAAGACTCCAGAGAAAGAGCTAAATAAAATGGAGATAAGCAATCTATCAGATGCAGAGTTCAAAACACTGGTTATAAGGAGGTTCAAGGAACTTAGTGAGGACCTCAGCAGCATTAAAAAGATCAAGTGAGAAATGAACAATACACTAATTTAAATAAAAGACAATTTACACGGAAACAACAGTAGAGTGGATGAAGCCAAGAATCAAATCAATGATTTGGAACATAAGGAAGCAAAAAACAACCAATCATAACAACAAGATGAAAAAAGAATCCAAAAGAAAGAGGACAGAATAAACTGCCTCTGGGACAACTTCATGGGGTCCAACATTCACATCATAGGGGTGCTAGAAGAAGAAGAGAAAGAACAAGAAATTGGAAATCTATTTAAAAAATAATGAAAGAAAACTTCCCTAATTTGGTGAAGGAAATAGACATGCAAGTCAGGAAGCACAGAGAGTCTCAAATAAGATGGAAGCAAAGAGACCCACACCAAGACACATCATAATTAAAATTCCAAAGGTTAAAGATAAAGAGAGAATCTTAAAAGCAGCAAGAGAAAAGAAGTTAGTTACCTACAGGGGAGTTCCCATAAGATGGTCAACTAATTTCTCAAAAGAAACTCTGCAGGCTAGAAGGGATTGGCAAGAAATATTCCAAGTCATGAAAAGTGAAGAACTACAGCCAAGATTGCTCTACACAGCAAAGCTATCATTTAGATGGAAAGGGCAAATAAAGAGTTTACCAAACAAGAAAAAACTAAAGGAGTTCATCATTGCCAAACCATTATTATATGAAATATTAAAGGGATTTATTCAAGAAGAGGAAGATCAAAACTCTGAAAAATAAAATGGCAATAAATACAAATCTATCAACAATTGAATCTAAAACACTAACTAAGCAAACAAGAAGAGCAGAGACAGAATCATGGACATGGAGAGCATTTTGATGGTGCCAGATGGGAGGGCAGTGTGGGAGAATGGTTGAAGAGGTGAGGGGATTAAGAAGTACAGACAGGTAGTTACAGAATAGCCATGGGAATGTAAACTACAGTATGGGAAATTGTATAGCCAAAGAATTTATATGCATGACTCATGGACATGAATAACGGTGGGGGGATTTCCTGAGGGAGTTGGGGGTGCTGGGTAAAGGGGGGACAAAGGGGAAAATATCAGGACAACTGTAATAGCATAATCAATAAAATATTTTAAAAGTTTATTTAAAAATTAAACAAAAACTAATTTAAATTATTGCTATGCATATATTGAAGATAAAGCTTTTTAAAAATTTGCCTTAAGTTCATTTTATAAAATGTAATTAACAAAGATTTTCCTGAATTTTATTCTGCTGGATACTGAAAGACTATAGATATTACTAAATGTGCCAGTTGAAAGCAAACATTGCATTTAATATCTCATACATATGGCCAGAGTGACTCAATGAGCCATCTTACAACTAAGAGATTGGAGAAACTACCATTCTGGGCCCACATTATCAGACTTTCAAAATTTGACTCCCAGAAGCCAAGGAACTTTCATGCAGGACCCATGGACATGAATTGGGCAGGGGAGGCTAGAGGGAAGGGGGATCCCGGATAGAGGGGGGCAAAGGGAAAAAAACTGGGACAAACTATAAAAGCATGATCAATAAAATATACTTAAAAAATAACCTTGGCTGGTGTGGCTCAGTGGATTGGACCAAAATGGCCTGTGAATCAAAGGGTCACCAGTTTGATTCTGAGTCTAGGGCACACGCCTGTGTTGTGGGCCAGGTCCCCAGTGTGGGTGCATGAGAAGCAACCACACATAGATGTTTCTCTTCCTCTCTTCCTCTCTCCCTTCCTCTCTCTAACAAATAAACAAATAAAATCTTTTAAAAAATAAATAAAATAAAATAAAATTTGACTCCCCAAAATTTTAATAATCATAATATTTAACAAATTTTAAGTAAAATTACAGATCTATTTTTATATTTCACAAGTTCTGTCATGGTGATATTTGCATTTGATATTGGCCCTGGAAAATTATTGACTTTATTATCCCCATTATTGATTTTGGCAAAAAAAATTACATCTTAGGGCACCTCTTTAAAATCATATCAACACAGTTCAACAAGATTTTTTTGGTGTTTTATGTATATAAATCTCCTGTCTTAAAAAAAAGAGAATAATTTCAAGGTCACTACCTTCATGATACCTTCCCTCAACCTTATGACCAGAGCTACACTCAGAATTCTCTCTTTTCTATAATTATTATAATCATTTATCTGTTTTCTCAAATAATGTGAAAAATATTCAATGGGAAGAATATTTGTTTTTGTGTTTTTTTCAATCTCCAAAAAGAGTCACAAATAAGGAACTTCCATGGAATATTCAGTGTTCAAATGCCTTTTGTGTAGTTGCCATAGTGTGTGGGTTTCCCTTGTACTTGTTTTCGTTTGTGTTTTTTACTGAATTTGTTGGGGTAACATTGGTTAATAAAACTATATAGGTTTCAGGTGTCCAATCCTATAATAAATTACCTGTATATTGTATTGTGTGTCCACCACACCAAGTCAAGTCTGTTTTCATCACCATTCATCCTCCCTTTTCCCTCTCCTCTCCCCATCTCTCTTCCCCACTGGTAATCACTATGCTATTGTCTGTCTTTTTTTTTTTTCTTCATCCCTCACCTTTTTCACCCAGACCCCAAAACTCCTCCCCTCTAACAGCTGTCAGTCTGTTCTTTAATTATGAGTCTGTCTTTATTTTGCTTGTTTGTTCAGTTTGTTCATTAAATTCTACATATGAGTGAAATCATATGGTACTTGTCTTTCTCTGATTGGCTTATGTCACTTAACATAATTCTCTCCAGGTCCATCCATGCTGTCACAAAGGGTAAGATTGCCTTCTTTTTTATACTGAGTAGTATTCTGCTGTATAAATGTACTACTATACAGCTTTTTTATCCACTCATCTATTGATGGACACTTGGGCTGCTTCCAAGTCTTGGGTATTGCAAATAACACTAAATGAACACAGAGGTGCACATGTTCTTTAAAATTAGTGTTTTGGGTTTCTTCAGATATATTCCCAGAAGTGGAATTGCTGGGTCATAAGACAGTTCCATTTTTAATTTTTTGAGGTAACTCAATACTGCTTTTCATACTGACTGCACCAATCTGCATGCCCACCAACAGTGCACAAGGGTTCCCTTTTCTCCATATCCTCACTAACAATTATTTGTTGATTTATTGATGAGAGCCATTCTGATAAGTGTGAAATTATATGTCAATGTAGTTTTAATTTGCATTTCTCTGATGATTAGTGACATTGAGCATCTTTTCATACATCGGCCATCTGTACACCCCTTGGGAGAAGTGTCTATTCAAGTCCTTTGCCCACTTTTAATTGGATTAGGGGTGTTTTTGGTGTTGAGTTTTACAAGTTCTTTATAAAATTTGGATATTAAACGCTTATCAGATGTATCATTGGTGAACATGTTTTCCCATTCAGTGGGTTGTTTTTCCATTTTGTTGATGGTTTCCTTTGCTATGCAAAAGCTTTTTGGTTTGATGTGGTTCCATTTGTTTATTTTTTTCTTTTGTTTCCCTTACTTGAGTAGATATATCAAAAACTATATTGCTACAAGAAATATCTGAGATTTTACTACCTATATTTTCTTCAAGGGTTTTTATGGTTTTGAGTCTAACTTTTAAGTCTTTAATCCATTTTGAGTTTACTCTTGTGTATGGTATTAGAAAGTTGTCTGGTTTCATATTTTTGCACGTCTCTACAGTTTTCCCAACACCATTTATTGAATAGTCTATTTTTACTCCACTGTATGTTTTTGCCTCCTTTGTCAAATATTAATTGACCATAAAAGGGTTTACTTCTAGGTTCTCTATTCTGTTCCACACATCTATTTTTATGCCAGTACCTTGCTATTTGATTACTCTGGCCTTGTAGTACAGCTTGATATCAGGTAGCATAATTCTTCCAACTTTGTTCTTCCTACTCAATATTTCTGTAGCTGTTTGGTATCTTGTACGATTCCATATAAATTTTTGGAATATTTTTGTAGCTCTGTGAAATATGCCATTGGTATCTTCATAGGAATTGCATGGACATTTTAACGATGTTACTTCTTCCTATCCATGAACATGGGATATGCTTCCATTTATTCATATCGTCTTCAGTTTCTTTCTTCATTGTCTTATAGCTTTCCTAGTACAGGTCTTTTACACATTTGATTAAACTGATTCCTAGATATTTTATTCTTTTTGAAGCAATTGTGAATAGGATTGTTTTCTTAGCTTCCCTTTCCAATAGTTCATTACTCATGTATAAAGATGCATCTGATTTCTAGGTATTTGTTTTGTATCCTGCTAATTTACTGAATTTATTTGTCAGTTTAGTAGTTTTTTCTGGCAGAATCTTTAGGGTTCTCTATATACAATATCATGTCATCTGCAAACAATCACAGTTTTACTATTTCCTTTCCAACTTGGATACCCCTTTCTTCTTCTTGTCTGATTGCTGTAGCTAGGACTTCCAATACTATGTTGAATAAGAGTGGTGAAAGCAGACATCCCTCACTTGTTACTGATCATAAGGGAAATGTTTGTAGTTTTGACCATTGAGTATAATGCTGACTATGGGTTTGTCATATAAGGCCTTTATTACATTGACATATGTTTTTTCTATTCCTATTTTGCACAGAGTTTTTATCATAAATGGGTGCTAGATTTTATCATGGTTTTACTACAACTATGCATATGATCATGTGATTTTTATCCTTCATTTTGTTGTGTTGTACATCACATTTTTGATTTGCAGATATTGTACCAACTTGGCATCCCCAAATAAATCCCACTTATCATAGTGGATGGTTTTTTAATGTGTTATTGTATCTAGTTTGCTAATATTTTGTCGAGTATTTTAGCATCTATACTCATCAGGGATATTGGCCTATCGTTTTCTTTCTTTGTAGTGTCTCTATCTGGGTTTAGAATTAGGTTAATGCTGGCCTCATGAAATAAGCTTGCAAGGCTTTCCTCCTCTTGAATTTTTTGGAATAGAGAAGGATAGGTGTTTGTTCTTCTTTGACTGATTTTAAAATTCACCTGTGTAGTAATCCAGTCCAGGATACCTGCTTGCTGGGAGTTTTTGATTACTGCTTCAATTTCACTAATTTTAAGCTGTCTATTCAGATTTTCTGTTTCTTTCTAATTCAGAATTAAAAGATTATATGTTTATAGGAATTTATCCATTTTGTCCAGATTTTCCAATTTGTTGGGATATGTTGTTAGTAATATTTTCTTACAAACTTTTGCATTTCTTTGGTGTTAGTTTTTACTCTTCTCTTTCATTCATGATTTTATTTATTGTGGTCTTCTCTCTTTTTTCTTGGTGAGTCTGGTTAAATGTATGTCAATTTCATTTATCTTTTCAAAGATCCTGCTGTTGATTTCAGTGATATTTTGGATTTTTTAGATTTTATTTTGTTTATTTCACCTGTGATCTTTATTATTTCTTCCTTCTACTCATTTGGGTTTTGATTGTTGTTCTTTTTCAAGTTCCTTTAAGTGTTAAGTTAAATTTTTTATTTGAGTTTTTTCTTGTTTCCTGCGGCCTATAATTCTATGAATTTCCTTCTTAGGACTGCTTTCACAGTGTCCCATAGATTTGGGCTGTGTTCTCATTTTCATCTTTTTCAAGGTATCTTTTGATCTCTTTCTTGATGTAATTGTTAAACCATTCATTGTTTGGCAACTTGTTATTTAGTCTTTATGTCTTTGTGTGTTTTTCAGACTTTTTTCTTGTAATTGATTTCTAGTTTTATATCATTATGGTCATAGAAAATGCTTGGTATTATTTCAATATTTTCTTCTTAAATTGGGTGCATAAATGTTTACAAGTGTTATATTCTCTTGTTGGATTGCTCTCTTTATCATTATGTAGTGTTTTTCTTTGTTTCTTACTACAGCCTTTGCTTTAAAGTCTATTTTTCAGATACAAATATTGCTACCCCAGCCTTTATTTTTACTTTCCTTTTACATGAACTATCTTTTCTCATCCTATTACTTTTACTCTGTATTTTTTGTTCTGAAGTGGATTTCTTGTAGACAACATGTATGTGGGCGTTTTCTTGTCTATTTGGCTATCTATATCTTTTGATTGGAGCATTTAAGCAATTTACATTTAAAGTGATTATTGATAGCTACATATTTACTGCTATTTTATGTTTTATAACTATGTTTCTCTGTTTCTTCTTCCTAAAGAAGACCCTTTAACATTTCTTGTCATATTAGTTTAATGGTTATGAACTCCTTTAGCTTTTTCTCATATTGGGAAGTTCTTTATCTCTTCTTCAAATTTCAATGATAGCCTTGTTGGGTAAAGAATTTTTTGTTGTAGGCCTTTGTTTTTCATCACTTTGAATACTGCATGCCAATTGCTTGTGGTCTGAATGTTTCTGTTGAGAAATTAGCTGACAGTCTTATGGGAGCTTCCTTGTAGGCAGCTGACTCCTCAACAGGGCAAAAGCTATGCTTGGGGTGGACAGTGAGAAGGAATCCAGAGGGGGAAGCTACTGTTTTCCCCAGGCTGTTGCCACATGAAGGGGAGTATTCCACCCAACAGAGATAGTGTCTGTGGTGTGGGCAAATGATTTGACATACAGATCCTGGAGGCTGTCCCTTCAGCTCTCTTTCCAGAACAACAAACCCCAGACTCTCTTCATCTGACTCTAGTTTGTACTGCCTCCCTATCCCAGAGCCCAGGGTGAGTGGCTGAGAACAAAATTTAGTGTGCTGGTCCTTTAAGAGGGTGCCTATATTTCTAGTGGATGTGTGTCTCTCCCTGACTGACAGAATCCTCACTTATTTCACAACCAGTTGTTATGTGTGTGTGCCTCTTCCCAGTTCTGGTGTTCTGGGGTGTGGAGCCAGCTTGGGGTTGGGTCTCCATGCTTTTCAGGGGGTACATCCCTGCTGCTGAGATATACCTCAGAACCTCAGCAGCTGCCCATGGGAATGGGGGCCAGTGCTTTTCACCTCTCTGCTCTTCCTACCAGTTAATATGGCTCCTTTTCTAAATCCTTGGTTATAAGACTTCTCTTCAGCTAGTTCATTATTCAGAATAAATATTGTATTGATGCAGACACCGGACCTCAGTGTCCTCGTCATTATGGATGAAATGAGACATTCACACAGACTACCGAGTTCAGTGGAGGAAAAGGGACAGCATGGCTTTTCTCTCAAGGGGAGCAAAAGTATCGGCCTCCGCCATGACAGGCCTTTTTTGGGTTTCTCCGCCCATTACATGATGGTCCTCATTTTCTATGCTCAGGTTCACTTTAGGTGGTTACCTTTTACAGAAAACAAAGGAGCCAATGTCTCTAATCACATCACAGAATAGGAATATTTGCAAATGAAAAGGCAAAAGTGGTTGAACCAGTGACACTCATCCTTGGAAGGTTTAGCATGGATTTTAGGAAGTTACTTTGCAGTAAATGTCCTCAACTCAGGGTGAGGGAGTTTTTTAGCAAAAGCAAGAGTCATAGTGGCCTAGGCACATTGCAGGCCTGATTCCTCATGGGAGAACCTATCCGTGGGTGTGGGTCCTGTGCATCTCCGAGTGGGAGCTGGGCCCATGCCACACAGAATGATATCCTACATTCTATAATTTAGTTCTAATTCCAGTTTGGTTCTGGGAGGAGGTGATTGTCGCTTCCATCTGCTGCTGCCATCTTGGATCTCTATGCAGTTGTTTTTTAAGTATATTGAGGTAATTGGGTAACCATCATCCCACTCTAATTTTAGAACAATTTCATCATTCCAAAAAGTAACCTGCTCCCCTCCCCTACAGCCCTAGAAAACCACTAATGTATTTTCTGTTTTTATAGATTTGACTATTCTGGCTGTTTCACAATTTAATCCTACCATATGGGTTCATATGTCACTGCTTTCTTTCACTGAGCGTAATGTTTTCAAGATCCCCTTACATTATATCATTATATCAGTACTTCATTCTTTTTTATTACAAAGTAATATTGTTTATTGACAGACCACATTTTACTTATCTGTTCATTAGTTAATAGACATTTGGGCTGTTTCTACTTTTTGGCTATTATCAATAATGCTGCTATGAACACCCATGTATGAATTCTTGTGTGGACATATGTTCATTTCTCTTGGGTATATACTTAAGAGTGGAACAGTGGGTCATATGGTAATTCTATGATTAAACTTTTGAAAAGCTGCCAGACTAATTTTCAGTGTCTGAACCATTTTAGATTCCCACCTGCAGTATGATGGTTCCAAATTCTCCAAATCCTCACCAACTCTTGTATTACCTGACTTTCATTATTCTAACCATCTTAGTGTGTGTAAAGCAGTATCTCACTGTGATTTGGATTTTCACTTCCTTAATGATTAATAAAGTTAAGCATGTTTTATGTGTTTATTGGTCATCTATATATCTTCCTAAAATTTTTAAATTTAGATTCTTTGTCTAATTTTTAATTGAATTGTCTTTTTTATATTGAGTTGCAGCAACTGTGTGTGTATATATGTGTGTGTGTAGATGATTAGATAGATATAGATATAGATAGATGATATAGATATAGATATAGATATAGATATAGATATAGATATAGATATATATCAAGGAGACTCCCCAAAACAGAATTACCTTATCTTCTGGAGGGCAAGCCCCTTGTAGTACAGGCTTCCCCTGCTAGGTGAGTGTACCCATCTGTATCAGTGTACCAGCTGCTGTTGTAAGAGGCTGCATTCAGCTTCAGTGAATTTTTTTTGAAGACTTTTTCAATTCATTTGCCCATTTCATGATGGGTGATTTGTGGGTGCACCTGCACACACCACACTGAGCATTCAGCATTTTATTTTTACCAAAACAGCATGACCCCCATGCTCCACCCTCTCTGCTCACATGATCTCACCCAAGCAATTATTTTTTTTTGTTTCCCCAGCTGAAAAATGTCCTCAAAGGGAAACATTTTGCAGATGTAGAAGAGGTGAAACAAAAATAACAGAAGCACAAAAAGGTATCAAAATTGATGGGTTCAAAAACTGTTTTTGAGCCGTGGAAAAAAACATCCTGATAAGTGTATTGCATCAAATGGAGAATACTTTGAAGGTAACTATAGTTGAAACATGTAAGAATAAATACATTTTTTTAAATAAATAAACTCTGGTTCTGGGGTGTTCTGGATACAAGTCTCTTACCAGACCCATGATTTACAAGTATTTTCTTCCATTCTGTGGGTTGTCCTATTACTTTCTCTTTTTTTAATGACTTCATTTACTTATTTTTAGAGAGAGGAGGGGAAAAAGAAAGAGAGGGAGAGAAACATCAATGTGTGGTTGCATTTCACGCGCCCCCCACTGGGGACCTGGCCTGCATCCCAGGCATGTGCCTTGACTGGGAATTGAACTGGTGACCGTTCGGTTCTCAGGCCGGTGCTCAATCCATTGAGCCACCCCAGCCAGGGCCTATTACTTTCTTAATAGTGTAGTTTGTGACACATTTTTTTAAAAAAAATTTGATAAAATCCAGCATATCTAACTTTTTGCTTTGCAACTTATGCTTTTGGTGTTATAGCCAATAAAATATTGATTAACCTAAAGCAAGAGACATTATCTCTTATATTTTGTCCTAAGAGTTTTAAAAGTTTTAACTCTTTCATTCATCTCTGTGATCCACTTAGTTAATTTTGTCTATGATGTGAGCTAGGAGTCCAATGTCATTCCTTTGCATGTAAATATCTAGTTGTCCCAGCACCATTTGTTGGAAGACTATCTCCATGGAATTGTCTTGTCACTCTTGCCAAAAATCAATTGACCAAAATGTGAGAGTTTACTTTTGTGCTCTCAGTTCTAGTTGATGACCTTTATGCCTATCCTTATACCAGTGCCAAACTGTCTTAAATACTAGAGCATTGTGGTAAGTATTGAAATCAGAAATGTGAGTCCTCACACTTTGTTATTCTTTTTCAAGATTTTGGGGTGGTTCTTCAGAGAGCCCAGAAATAAACCCAAATCTCTGTGGTCAATTAATATTTGACAAAGGGGGCAGCAACATAAAATGGAGTAAAAATAGCCTCTTCAACAAATGGTGTTGAGAGAACTGGATAGCTACATGCAAAAAAATGAAACTTGAACACCAACTTACACCATACAC
>CM052539.1:124953574-124971426 GCA_028533065.1 Trachops cirrhosus
AGGACAGGTAGTCAGTGACCAGAGGGGAGAGGGGAGGGAATTTCAGGGGAGAAGGGAAGGGTTTACAGGAACAAATATAGAGGACACATGGACAAAACTAGGGGGATTGGAAAGGGGAGGGAGGAGGAGAGGAATGGGTAGGAGGGCTGGAATGGGAATAAAGAATAGAAACTGTACTGAATAAACTAAAATAAAAAAATTACAAAAAAAAAAGATTTTGGGGCTGTTCCGGATACCTTGCATTTCCATAGGGATTTTAGAATTAGTTTGTCAGTTTTTCAGTCAGCTGGCATTTTGATAACTGTAGATCAATTTGGGGAATATTACTACCTTAAGAATATTTTGTTCCAGTCCATTAACATGTGATATCTTTTCATTATTCAAGAGTTCTTTAATTTTTTCAGTGATTTTTTTAGTTTTCATTTACAGATATTAAACTTTTTAAAAAATTTATGCCTACATATTTTATTCATTTTGGTGGTGTTTAAATAAAAATCTTTTAACTTTATTTTTAGATTGTTCATTAAAAATACATAGACATGTAATTGATTTTTGTGTATTAATCTGGCATTCTGTAACTTTTCTAGAAACTCATTTATTATTCCTAATAGCTTTTTTTCACTGAACTCCTTAGGATATTCTGTATAGAAGATTATGTCATTTACAAATAGGTATAGTTTTGCTTCTTTCTTTCCCATCTGACTGCCTTTTTTTCTTGTCCTTGACTAAGTACCCTGGCTAGAATCACAACAGTAATGTTGAATGGAATGACATACTGTTTTAAAATCAAGAAATTTTACATGTACAATAAGCCTGAAAATGTATAGTCTTTTGAAAAGCCAGAAGACCTGGAAAATATTGGACTTAACAGGAGCTGAGTGGTGGCTGCCTATTTAGGTGGGCATGTGCTTTCCACCTAACCAAGTCCCCCCATTCTCTGTTCCCTGATACTTGGCCAACTTCACTGACCTGTTCACTCTGGTCCTCTGGGCATCTGGGTTTGTAAATTTGGCCTTGTAAAGATTAACATGGCATCTTATTCTTGTTAGACATTTAGTGTATATTTATTAACTGATGCACAAGAAGATTGTGGTGAACAAATGAGTGAATGAACAAGTGAGCTTTTCTTTCTGAGCATAAGTCCCATTTCCCCTAAACACAGTCTCCCAAAGCAACTAGATCTGATCATAATTCCTCATTCTTCATTCTACCACACATTTCTTATTAGGTTCATAGATTAGTGTCAGTCCATTATGACAATTTCATTACTATCTTCTCTTCCTTTATATTATTTCAAACTGAACTGAGACAGTATTATTTTTTAATATAAATTTCCTTTTATTTCAAAATTGAAACAATGAAATGAAGTGTTTTGTGGCTGAAGCACCCTTCATGAGAAAGAAAATGAGAGTACTCATCCATCAAAACAAAATAAAACAAAAACAAAAACAAAAACAAAACTCCAAATGTCTGAATCAGTTGCCCAGTCTCCTGGGACAACACAGAGAATAGATTAAAGCATGGGAGGAATGATCCAATCAAAATCAGGGTACCTATGGCTGGCAGATTTCCAGTGCAACTATTTTCAAAGATGCCACAGTTACAGAACCGTGTTGCACTTATTTTTATAAACTATCTCAAACAGGAGTACCCCCTTCCAGCCATCACCCTGATTTCCTTCATAGAAGTATACTTTTTGCGGTCCTGAGTAAGTGATGTATGAGGACTGGATATAAATTCATTTGCTTCAGGGCAGGAGCCTCTTTTAACTTATTTTGGTTCCTGGGGTCAGGATCAAGGTTATGGAGAAATGGGGCAATCCAAGTAGTGTTATAAGATGTTTATTCATTATCCTGATTCATTAGTTGTTTAAATTTATTTTGAACATTTTAACATAGCAGAGGGTTATATAAAATTTGCACTAATGAATGAGGGACCCTGGCAGGCCTCCTACTCCCTAAAGATAAATTTTCTGTGGTATGAGCCTCAGTCACTTCTCCTGGCTGGGATTTACACGCCTATGCATTCCTACCTTTGGTTCTAATTTTATTGTAAGGCTTGAGGTAATTAATCTGCTTATGCTAGTGCATCCATCACCTATGGTTACTCAAAAAACACGCTTCTGAAGAACTTCCAGTTACTTCATTTAGGAAGGAAACAAGAGTTTGTATGTCTGTTTGTTTGCTTGTTTTGTGAGCCCAAATTCAATCATACTAAAATGCTAGTCATGAAGTCATCAGACTCTGCCCCAAGTTGTTGCCCGGGTTAGGGTTGAAGCTTTTGCCCTCACCCTCTAAATCCACCCTCAGTCACCAGGCCTCCTCCCTCTCCTGTACCTAGACGGAGAAGCCTCTTGTATCCAAAGGAAAGAAACAAAAGTATTCAGAAGATGCTCCTCCAAATCTAAATACAAGAGAAACTTCCTGGATCTAAATCATCAAGATATTTAAAAGTTAAATTGCTTTTATAGTCTCTGACACTGATGCAGGTTTTTTAAATCTTCTGGAATTACTGTGTCAGGTTGTGCTGTATTTTCTTCTACCAGTTTTCAACAAACAGGCATTTAGTTGCATGATTTTAACACCAAAGTCACTAGGACCTCCCCATAAACAGTTTGGGGAAGGAAAGGTGATTCTCCACTCCTGGGTGAGAGGTGGGAGGAAAGAGTTAAATACAAGCACGAGCTTCTCCGAGCTTCTCGTGTGAGTCTGGAAGCTCAGGCAGTCAGCTGGGGGCTCAGTAAGGCAGGTACACAGCACTGCTGGTTCCAGATTTGGCCAGGGGTGTGTCCAGGATTGGAGGTGAAAGGGGCTGAAGGCACTCTTGAGAGCTGACTGATATCTTCCCTCACTGGACAATATCGTTTTTCCTACCTGAGTAGAATCTTGCTGGTGAAACTACAAATGAATACTGTTTTCTTAAACAAGCTACTATGGAAATCCTCATAGAGCCTTGACTATCCAGTTCCCCAAACATATGTTTGAAATTATTGTTTCATTCTTCGGGGATAGGACAAATTGTTCACTGTAGACTTGATACTTAAAACACATTTGTTCTACCTGAGTCACATCTTTATGGAAACTTTCCAAGGATTGAATTTGCAAGAATCCATGACTGGCATTTATCATAGTTATTAAGCATAATGAAATCCAAACCAATACTAGTTCATCTACTATATCAGCCTCAAGGGCTCCATTTCGTATTCCAAAGATCCCGACTATAAATACTGTGTGTAGTTCTGACCCAGTTACTATCAATTAGAGATTCCAGTTGAGGGAAGTTACTTGAGTTTATTTCAAAGACATTTTAAGTTCAAATGGTCAGTTTCTGCTTCATTTAAAATAAAATTGCTCCAAAACCATTGAACTTTAAATCCTTAAAGATTGTACTTTCAAGAAAATAAAATGGTCAGTGCTATATTTAATAAAATCGTTGTCATTCTAAAACATCACAAGGGACAAAAACATCATTTTCTTTTTTTTTTCTGTTGTTGGTATCCATACGATGATGGATGTTAACTAAATTTCTTGTCCTAATCATTTCACAGTGTAAGTCAAATCATTATATTGTATAATTTAAATTTACATAGTACTGTACAATAATTATATCTCAACAAAACTGGGGGAGGAGGAATTATACTTCATTATTTTTTAATATATTTTATTGATTATGCTATTACAGTTGTCTTATCATTATTTAGGTATACTCTTATAAAGGAATGGAATCCCCAAACTCTACAGCTGGCTGATACTAAGTATAATTTAAAGCAGGGTTTCTCAACAGTGGCATTACTGACACTTGGAGAAGAATGATTCTTGGCTGTAAGGGACTTTCCTGTAAATTGTGATTGTCTGGCAGCATCACTGTCTCTACCCATTAGATGTCAGTAACACTCCCTGTCCAGTGTGACAACTAGAAATGTCTTTAGACACTGGCAAATGTCCCTGAGAGCTCAAAATCATCCATGATGAGGAAACTTGTCTGAAGAGAGGCCCAGACTATCTCAGGGTAAAAGTCAAACCACATTCATGAACAATGTCCCACTTTAAAGGCCTATCTTGAAATAACACTCTAGCAGACACCTCTCAACAGGACTGGGTCACTTGTCTAATCTGGATGGCTCCTCCAGAGTCTAAGAACCCCAGGAAGATGAAATAGTTCCAGATCCTCACCTCCAAGGAAATTGATAGATCTCGGGGAAAGTTAGAAAACATTTACCAGGATTAGTGCACTCATTTCTTCTGCTGAAAGCTATTCCCCAGACCAGAAGTTGTTCTCACACTTTGCGTTAATGGGCAAGAAAGTGTTATGTCTTATGTGACCAAAAACTGGGTCCTACATTATGAATCTTTTCATTCATCCCATGGATAGAGTTTTCACAGTGTTTCTTTAAGTGTCCTGCACGCTAAAATATACTAACAACTACAATACCCATCAAAAAAACCCACAGAAAATGTGTCAGATACTGTCACTACCTTCAAGGAGCTAATAATCAACTAATGAACTATTTTAGCCTGGTTTCCTTTCCAGCATCAACCTACCTAAATAACCTTCATCCTCTGCTGCCCTTCTTTGACAGATTCCGGCCTTCCACAAAGGGACATATTCCTATGGCAGTTGTCCATTTATTCTGAAAGACAGAATTTGTTTTTCTGCCATCTTGTTCCGGCTTCAGTTGACCCACAGGTCATTTAACCTCACTGAACCATCATGATCCTGTACTTATTTCAATTATTCTCACCACTAAAAAGTGAGTCCCTTACTGTATGCATCTTCTGGTTTATATTCTTGTGTAACAGTGAGCATGGAGAGCATTTGAAAAAAGTTAGAAAGGTGAAATTGATCATAACAGTCAGAATCCAGCCTTAGACTTTAGGTTCGTGTGTCAATCAGTTAAGTGTTAGTAGCTTTCTGAAGTATTGTGTTGAAAAGGATTCTCTGGCCAAACAAAACAGGTTAAGTTTCTGGCATGTGCAGAATGCTATGAGAACTCAGAAGAGGGAGTCCTTGTCTCTGCAGGAGATGTGAAGGATGGTCTTGCAAAAGCATGACAATTTGAACAGTTCCATTTCTCTAGGAGAGACTGGAGAACATTCCAGACAGAAGGAAATGCATTTGCAAAAAATTCCAGCAAGTTCAAGCAGTAATTCAAGGCATGTGAGTTGGGTTTGGGGGCAGGGTGAGAATGTTGTGGGAAGGGAGACCAGAAAGTTAGAAATTTAAAAAGAGAAAATCCAGACTTTTAAAATCTTCCACTCTGGCAGCAGTGTGGAGGATGAACTGAAGAAACAATGTCTTTCGTTTTTCTTCTTTTTTTTTGTAATAACCATGTTACTTGCCTTCTTAAAGAGAATCTACCTAGGAGGATAGTGCAATGGACTCAGAAATTGAAGATCAGAATTTCAACAGGATCTAAATTGATATAATTTCCCATTTACATATAAAAGGGAACTACACAAAACCTGCTCTAATGACAAGAGCTAAGTATGAGGATGGTGCTAATGATGAACATAATGAAGATGATAACAGAAAACATTTATCTGAACCATTACTATATGCCAGTCACTGATTCCAGGCACTTTACTCTCAACACTACTGTCACCTCATCTCATGTGGCAAATTTGAAAAAAGTCACAAATCCTACCCATCCTTGAACATATGTATGCTCCTTTGCAGAGTACATTTGTATTCCTCCTAACAAGGATTCTCTCCCTCCTCCCCCTTAATCTGGGCTTGACCCTGTGATTTGCTTTAGTCAAGAGGCATTAAGCAAACATGATGCAAACAGAGGCTTGAAAATGGACTTGTTCTTCCCCTGGCCAGGTGGCTCAGTTGGTTGGAGCATTATCCTGTGCACCAAAAGTTTGTGGGTTTGATTCCCTGTCAGGGTGTGTATGGGAAGCAACTGGATGTTTCTCACATTGATGTTTCTCTCTCTCTCTGTGCCATCAAAAACCATACCCTTAGGTGAGGATTTAAAAAAAAAAACAATGGCCTCACTCTGTTTTGCTGCCTTGAAAGGACCATGTGAAGAAGCCTGGGCTAGCCTGTTTGATGGTGAGAGACACACTGTGCATCTGACAGAAGATATCCACCCATCTGACACACATGAGGTGAATGCCTCCCTAGACTTCCAACCTCTGACAGGCAAATAAAACCATTCAAAACTATTCGTCTCCAGCCAAGCCTCTCCAGATCAGAAGAACCTCCAGGCCAATCCATAGACATAGGCATAATAAGTGTTTATTATGTTAAGCCACCACATTCTAAGTAGTTTGTTACACAGCAGAAGCTTACCAATAAACCTCACTGCAATTCTAGCAGAAGGTACTATTTTTATTCCTGTTTAAGGGGAAAGTTGAAAACTATAGTGACTAAGTACTGTAACTTGTCCATGGTTATAGAGTTAACAAATGGTGAAAATCAGGATTTGAACCTAGGCTCTAGATTAATGAATTTATTATTATTATTATTATTACTTTTTTGGCATTCGGTCTGCTTAGCTAGAAGAATCTATGTAGTGTTTTCTCTGTTAAACTAAGATTTTATTCTTACTTATAAGAAAATGAGAGCAGGGAAGAAATATTAGAATAAGAACTCCTGGGAAAACGTAATTTACTAGGTTTGTCACTAAGGAATACATAAGTTAAAGAGAAGAATGACAACTGTATTGCAGTGATTGTCAAAAACTCTAGCTCACAGCCCATCAGTCAACTACAATACTCAGTAGCTTACAGGGACTCCTAGGTGGTCCACCTACCTGCCAGTCCATGGAACTATTAACATGTATGATATTACGATCTGGCATGGATGTATTTATTACATACCTCCATGAAATAATATCAAAGTGCCTCACAGTCCTCCATATTCACTCTTTCTTTCTTATTTGGTGGTGGCAAATGAGAGGAATTTATTACCATGCCAAACCCTAACTAAAGGTTTGAAACCCAACAAATCCAAGCATACAGCAAACACACCCCCCACCCCCCGCGCCAAAAAAATCCTAACCTGCTGGAACAGGAAGCAAGAAGTTCCATGATAATGAAAAAGATAGCAGTGGGAATGCTGTAAAGCATAGGCATCGCATAGAATGTTGTAAAGGTAAAAAAGAGCAAATTTTGATTTATTGAGCCGTAATTCCATTGAGGGTTTCTGGTGACTCCAGCTTCACACTTGCGGTTATAGTATTCCCCAAACCCCTCAATGGAGTGATTTCCTGAAATGCACAGCTGCCTCTTATTTATTTTATTAACTTTACATAAAAACCATGGGAGCACAGCTTTTACGGTATTTGACTATGATTGGCCTTGTCTTTTCAAGTTTGAGATAGAATGGGAAAAAAACATAAAATGCAATGAGAACAACATTTAAAAACCAAAACTTTCAAAGAAGTTATAAGTAGAAAGACTTTTTGCTTGGGGTTATAATTTAGCAATAAAATTTCCTCAGACTAGTTTATGGTAATTGATTATATTTCAAAACAGATCAAAATCTAGATTTTATACCATGAAGGACAGTTGTAAAATATGCAAATACCTAGACTAAAAGAAAATAGGAAAACTGCTGAACTTCTTGGTCATAACCATCTTATTAATAAGGAGTAAGCTAGTGTAATTGTTATAGAATCTTTAATGAATCAGTCTTAATTTTTTTCAAATGTCTAGATGACATCTAAAAAGACCCTTTGATGTAATCATCATTATTCAAAAATCTCATCTCAAAAACTATTATCTTTTTTAAAAACATCTGTTAGATTCCAATCCCAGATTCTAGAACTAAAACACTAGAAAGTATCAGTTCATTGAAAAGAAAAATTTGACTTAAAAATATATCTGTTCACTAAACAAACAAATAACCTTTTATAGTTCTGGGATAAATTTGCATATTTTAGCACATTCCTAAAGAAACTTTTTAAAATGAGTGTTTTAACCATTTAATATAATTATAAAATATTAAGTGCAAGTAAATCACGATATAGTGTTAATGCCAAAACATTTTCTTACTTAAGTGAACAAGGATATACTCAGAAAGTCCAACATATGGATCTTATAGCTCTTCAATTATGCCAACATTTATTAGTTAAATAGAAATCACAAATCTTCTTTAAGGAAGTGAGCCCAGATGCCTGCAATTAATATTTCTCAGCCCCACAGAAGATATTATAACTTAATTTCCAGTGTCTTTACTTTCAAGGACTAAAAACTCACAAATTATGTCATTAGAAACAGCAATCGCTAACCAGAGGTTTGTTGTAATGTATTTTCGTTAGCTGAAGCTAATTGGAGCCAAATGAGTAGAACAATGTTGTAAGGGCATGTAGAGAAATCCCAGGTCTTTGGGAACTGAAATAAATGAGGGTAATCAGCAATGTATGCCGAATACACTGCATTCAATTAATATAAATAGGTTGGCAGTCAGCTGGGAAGTGCCACAGATCATGACGGTTTTGGTGGACAGCAGATGTCTTATTACACTGCATGAACACAAGCAGCATGCCAGACTGAACCAGATCAAATAACGGGGGGTCCGGGAACCAGGAGCTCAAATGGAGTTCTCTGCAAATTTCTCTGGTGCAGTTCTACAAGGAATGGTCTGGTCTACATTCTCAGTCTGTGTGTTTTGAGGGGAAGGAGATAGATTACACAGAGTTTCTCTTTGGAATGAGAAAAAACATAGCTCAGGCAAATAAAGTTACTACTGTATTTCAACCAGGAAACAATTATTTTTACCCACACACCCATATGATAAGCATAAGAATATTTAAGCTCATATTTGATTGTTACAATAAATTTTGATGTAAAATGTAACAAAATACGATCTATGTTAGCATAGGAAAATTCTCTTTTTATAATGAATATTTTTGATGAGTTCCCTTTTCAAAATAAAATAACATTAAACTCACAATTTGAAGCTTTTTTGAGGACAGCATATATAAATTTGTCTTATGTATTTGACTTATGACTTTTTCTTCCATTTTAAATATTTTGATTTAAATATGGCATTCCTGTTGTCATCATTGAGCATATACGTATTAGGTATTCATGTTTCCAATAGCCATTGAAGTAAAACAGTGGAATTTCAAACTAGTTCATATTGTGGTCATAAAGGTCATTGCACAGTGAGAATCTCGGATTTGCCACTAACTCTGTGACTCCTTATGTTGCCTTGATCGAGTGTCAGCTTCTCTGGGTTTCAGTTTATTCTCCTTAAGATAAAGGACTTGCATGAGTAAATATGAAGGTTTTTCCAGCTCTCAGAAATTATATCAACTGAGAACCAGTCAAACTGCATGAAATCACTAATAATTTAGGCAGAATGGTCATTTTTATTGTAATTATGGCTAAGAATATATCTGAGGCCTCTCAGTTATTACAGAAAGTCATGGAGATGTCATGGAGCTTGCCAAGTTACATACAATTATTGCATAAAAATTACAAAATACAAGCAAGAAGAAAGAAGAAACTATAATCCAGATATAATCTTAACTCCAATACAGTAACATACTTGAGATTTTAGTGGGCAGAGGAGGGGAGGAGGATAAAAGAGTGGTGAAGCACATGGTGGGGGAAGAAGAGGCAGATAGAGAGTACAGTAAAGCTAATAATTGACGAAGCTGGTATAAATGTGAATAGGTGGACACAAATGATGTAAGCTGATATAACATGCAATTCTCATTTTGGAACTTGACTTGACACTTAAAAATAAATACTTTGTTAGATTATAAAGTATTTTTCAGGAGCAACATGATTAAGGACTACTATACATGCTATATATGCTATATATAGGTGTATACCACATAAAATGTGAGGCTATATATGTATATCTTTATTAATTTTTGTAATTTGATTTTTTTAAATCCTGTAGCTAAATTTTTATATATATCCATAATTTTTAGGTACAATTCCTAGATATAAAAAATAGTATAGGAATGCTATGCAAAATTTTAAGACATAACAATTAATAAATCAAGCATTAAGTAAACCTTTATTAAGGATGTTAGACACTATCAGAGTACATGTATATTGTCCCTAGTAAAAAGGGAAGTGGGAAGTGGGAAGTAAGGAAGCCTCTTGTCCTCCTGACCATAACAGTTTCAGATGTGAGGTCTCTCCCTTAAAAGGAGTTTCAGGAATGGCCAGGCTCAGGTGTAAGAAGTCAAGGTCACTTGTGAAGTATCCTGATACAGGGCAATAGCAGCTGTCCTCATTTAATTCATCACCATTCAGTTCTAGATGTGAGTGAGGCGGTCAGTCGGAGGTAGGGCACTTACTGGATGGAAGCAAAACAAGGCCACAGAGAGCAATATCTACATTATTACTTCAGGAGTTCTTCATTTCTTTCCAAAGAAGAAAGCAACAAAGATAAGAAAGGCAAGGACTCTGTAAGAATGTAGATAGGCCTTTTAATAAATCCACAAAAGGAAGCTACACTGTTGATTTTTCATTTTCAGGTTCCTTGCTCCCCATTATACAATGAATACCTTCTCACACTCAGCTCTTGAGTTTCATGCTTCATCTTTGGTGGCTTCTATGACTGCCAAAGAGGCATGTTCACTGACATTTATTTTTCTGATTTTTAAATATCAAATATGAAGAAATTATCTGATTTAAAGGTCATCAGTTATAACAATTTTGCACTGCAGGGATGAGAGTAGAAATGTAGAGAATACTGCTCACCTGGGAGAGGCTTGTTGAGGGCCCCTAGTTCCTGGGGACCACAACCCCATGTTGAGGGCTCTGCCTCTCATACTGCACTAGATATCCATGGTCTTACCTTCATTTTCTTACACTAACATGTGTCCGTGAGCATTGCAGAGGTGGGGTGTTGAAGATGGGCAATAACAGTCCTCTTTTTTCATCCTACTCCTCTCATGTCCCTTAAAACTTTTCTAAGCGCTGAATTCTTTTCCTTTTGAAACCAATTCCATACACTTAATTTTCCTCAGTAAGAGTCTAAACCTTCCTTTCCTGTAAGGCAGGAATAAACTTTAGTATTACCCAGATTGCCTATGTAGCTCCTTGAGAAAGCATGTGTGTCTTCATTCACTGGAAGATGTGTACAAGTTGGAAGTATGTATATTTATGGAGGCTACCAGGTCTGTCTGGCAAGGGATTCAGAGATGTTGTGTTCCTCATGGACAAAAATAGAAGCAGAGCTTTAAAGGAGTGCAGAGTAAGCTACTTTTTGAGACAGAAAGAAAAAGAAAGAAGACCCTGTTCATGGACAAACTCTTGGGCATTAAGAGCAATAACAGACGCTTTACCTTACATAAGGGAAGAAGGTTGAGAAGGTGGACTGGTGGGGTGAGACGCGTGAATTATTTTAAGATCTTCATTCTTCCACAAGAGTTGTAATCACTGACTCCAACTGAGTAGGGCTGTATATGCCTAACGTGCTGGACACATTTATGTGGGAAACCTCAGAAAAGTCACAGTAAGGCTGTAAGGTCTTGGCCAGGTAGCTCGGTTGGTTAGAGTGTCATCCCATACATTAAGGTTGTGGGCTTGACCCCTGGTCATGGCACATATAAGAATTAACCAATGAATACTTAAATAAGTGAAACAACAAATTGATGTCTCTCTCTCTCTCTTCCTCTCTCTCTAATATCAGTAAATATATATTGTTTTAAAGTCACAGAAGGGGAAGGAAACTCAACTAACCACTCATGGGAAATAAAGAGCAAAGTGGCCATGCGAGGACAGGGTGATGGGAAAAGTCCACTTGCAAAAGCCATGTGGCCAATTTCATCCCTGAAGCCCACACCACTCTGGAAAGATTTCCTTTTAATCAAGAATGAAATCTGTAAGTACTTATTATAGGACCCAGGCAGTGTAAGACAATAGACTTTAGAAAGCTGTATTTCCTTTTTCTCTTGTATGTGTATACTATTAATTCTAAATACAGATTTACATCAAAGCATTATAACCAGCTGCATGCAAGTAGAGAAGCTGGAAATCTGCTAAAGCGCCTAATTTCCAGGAAAAAGACCATTCCAGGCTTTTCAGGAAGGACTGACATTAAGAGGTATTTTAGTCCCAACAAAAAATTAACACACATGGTCTTCATGTCAATGGCATTTTTGCCACAAAAGCTGACAGAAATTCAACATAATCAGAAGGGAAAGTAAAATATAAAAAAACAAATACCTATACAATTTTCTGACATGAGGGGCTTGACTCTGTAGCAGTGAGAGGAAACTATGGATCATACGGGTTATAACAAGGAATTTGTTAAGCAAGATAGGTAATATACTGTAATGACTCAAAAGAGCAACTGTCAACATTACCACCTGGATTGCCAAGAGACGATGTGACTGCTCTTAAAAAAAAAAAAAAAAACCTTGAGAATAATGATGTAATGGTGACTCGAAACAAGGGAATATTATACATCTTTGTGTATAGCTCTGTGCTGCAAGCAATTGAAATCTCATCCAAAGGTAGCTTAAATATAAGGACATTTTTTTACCCCACCTCACATAAGAAGTCTGCAGATAGGACTATACCAATTGCATGATGATGTCATCAAAAAATCCAGGTTCTTTTCATTTGTTCTCTTCTCATTGGTCAAAAATGACTATCGAAGTTCCAGGGGTTACATGTATTCACATTCAGAGGCAGCAAAATGCAGCGTAGAGCCCTGCCTGATGTGGGTCAGTTGGTTGAGCATTGTCCTGCAAACCAGAAGGTCAACAATTCTATTCCTGTCAGAGCACATGCCTGAGTTGTGGGCTAGGTCCATGGTTGGGAGCTGGCAATCAATGTTTCTCTCCCCCTCTTTCTCCACCTCCTTCCTGTCTCTCTAAAAATAAATATAAACAAAATCTTTGAAAACAAGAAAAATGCAGCACAGATTCTTTCATTGCTTTTCATGAGTGAAGACACCATGCCTCAGAAACTCCCTGTGGTAGTCTGGATCTAATCAGGAGAAAAATTCCACCCATTGTCCCCACATCCGTAGCTTAGGGTGCAAACTGCAGGAAGCCTCTTCCTCCTGCAGTGTCTCTCCAGCACCCTCTACTGAGAAAACATAACCTCATACGCAGGAAGATGCCTGAGAAGAAACTTGGGCAGACAACTAACAGTGTGTGCTATCTGTGCCTTCTGATCCCATGGTCAGAACATGAATGACAGAAACCTAGAGACCATTTTCTCCTAAAAAAATAAGAAAATGGTCTCTGAAACAAAATAATATAGCAAAAGCATCTGAAACGATAGCAGAATCTTATAACATTTAAGTAGCTGGGTTAGAAGTCTATGTAACTTTTCATGAGGTAAAAATTACCATGGTCTAGAAACTAAAGTCTTCTTATAGAAAGGGAAAACGTTCATCTTTGCATTGCTGGTGTAGGCAGCTAGATGTTAATAAAGGAAGAAAGCAAAGGAAATCAGACATTCATAAACTGGGGAACACAGGCCTGCTTGTTTCACCAGGAAGTTACAGTTTCACACACTGCAGGAGTTGTCAACCTTGCCCCCAAAAGACTGGCGTTTCAATCTCTCTTGCCCTCTTAACCAGACTAGGTGGGGAAGTTAGCACATGTGCAGTACAAGTCAAAATGGCACAGGGGGAAGTGTTTCAATGCGGTATAAGCAATAGGAGCCAGAAAGGCAACCATAGAGGCCTGTCGATCTAGCCTGGAAGAACAAGGAGTTGTTTGGGAGGTGGACCCATCAGAAGCCCATGAAAGTTTAGGAAGTCAATTGATTATTCTGAAAAATGCCCAGTCCATTCCAAGCCCAAGATAATACAACCCAGTTAATGAAGGTTGTTCTCTCTCTCTCTCTCTCTCACACACACACACATACACACACACATATCCCCTTCATTCACACATTCTTCCCACATTATCCATATGGGTCTAGCTACCACACAAACTCCAAATGCAGGATTCAGGCAGGAGCCTGGGAACAGCAGCTGCTGGCAGGGAACAATGCTGAGCGACCAAGATGGGGTATTGAAACAGCTAATGCCAGAGCAATGAAGGGCACTGGCCTTTGTTTCAGCCTTGATGAAGACATGTTTGGAGTTTTTCCATGTCAGGACGGATGGAGTTGGGACACAGGGGAAGCCTTCTATTTCTACCCAAATAAATCTTTCCATACCACAGTCTCTTATGCATAGGTCCATGAAATATTTTGCTTGCAATCCTGTGAAAGAAACCCACCTTCACCAGCAACAGCTTGATACGAAAAGAGAATTGGAGAAAACTTTGAGTAACCTATCAATAAAAATTTCTCTAATCCTCGCTCACAGAATCCTTCTGAACTATTTCATTACTTAATCACCATCACCCTAGCCCTCTGAAGCACCTAGCTTTTTCATTTGTTACTTGTTGATCTCCCCTGCTCTGTTGCATGTCACCTACTCGCCTGTCTTGGGTGACCACATCTTCCTTTTCTTTGCCATGCTTCCTCTTCCATATGGAGGGGAAGCAGAGTGTTTACCATCTAAAAAAAATGCCTCTTTGGAGATACTGTAATGGGGTGCAGAGCAAGGGCCCCCCAAAATTCCTCACAGACCATAGGGGAAGTGGATGATAGGCTTAAAATACTCTTCATATGTATGGCAAGCTGATGGTTAGCTAATAGCTGTGCTACTGCCCAAGGGCAGAAGTTGTGTATGTGACTTTCAGAGTGTATGGTGACAAAGCCGGGGGTTTGTACAGCACCAGTGCAAGAGGGAGGGAGTTGGTTCCACCTGCACCACTGAGTCACTCTTGCCCAGACTAAAGGTGGCAGCCAAGAGCATGTAAATAATAAGAGAAACTGGCAAATGTAGCTCATCATGGGAGGAGCCCAGTAGGAGGGTATGTAGGAGCTCTGGGCCAGGATTTAAACTAAGGGTGGGTAGAGCGGGGGTCTGGTTCACCATGAGGACTGAGAGAGTAGGTAGCAGCTGTGCTGGTCTGTAGTCAAAAGGGAAGCCATGTGAGGGAGATTCAGCCATGCTGCCAGTAGTGAGATAGGACGAGAGACATTTCTGGTCTCTTGGGATTTGGGACATAAGGAGAGGCCACTCTGTTGGGACTTGTGCTTTTTCCAGATTTCACCATGATCCAGTGTGACACAGCATGTGCTTTCCTGGACTATTACTTGGAGGCTGGGGACAACGTACCCCAGATCCTGAAGGTGAGAGTTGTAGAAAGAAGATGGTGACTTTGAGGCCCAAGAGTGTACTTTCCAGAGGGACTGGAGAACTGTTTGTGCAGGGGCCTTCAGATAAGGATATGGGGAACTATTGGGCTTGGCCTTGTCTTAGCCTTTTAGGGAGCAAGGGCAGTGCTGGGTCTTGGGAAGAACAGAGCTCTGAGCACAAGTACTCTCAGTCCCTCCAAGGCTGGAATCTTGTAGATAAAAACCTGTTTCTCTCAGCACTGATTGTTCGGTCATGCACCAATGTGCCATGTGAATGGGCCCATTTGTTCGGTTACAATACTGATTATTTTAGCGTGGTCAATTTTAAGAAACACTAGATGTAGTAGAAGTTCAGCAAATCAAACAGAATTTTCCCACTTAAAAGGCCATTTACATTTGTAAGGGAAATCTCCATTTGTAAGGGTGTCTCTCTCACTATACCTTGCTTGTTGTCTTCCCTATGAAAAGCGAAAGCAAAAATCTTACCCTTGTTTACTATGCTTTTTCTGGCAACCTCCCATAACTGACCCCCCCACCTCCCACCTCACACCCCCCCACCCCCGCACCCAATATCTACTTTTGTCTTCAGCTGAATGTGGTATTTAGCTAATGGCTTCCACCATTTTAGCAAGTTACTCAGCTTTTCTGGATGTCTTCATGGATATAGGAAGTATACCAGTTATAAAACTTCAATTTGATTTTCTCCTCCTAAATCTGTCTTATGTCAATTTGATTATTAGACCTGTCAAAAACCTGTGAAAGGTATAGGAAAATTTTTCTCCTAGACAATATGATAAACTCACATTAACCACCCTGCACATTTATAGCCATACCTTCTATCCCATCTGCACAAAAGGAGTTACACCAAAGCCATAATTGATGGTATCAACATAAGAACATCTAAACCTGTAGAGAATTTATAAGAGTTTATTTGAACCACAATTGATGATAATTGCTAGGAAGCAATATCTCAAAGCTCCACAATATAATAGTCTTGCATTTTCTTTTATGCACTTGAAATTAAGGAAGGAACAAGGAATTTACATGACGGTGAGAGAAACAAGGCAGGGATTGGATTATAGGATAGTTAACAAGATTATGTGCCCTCAAGAGGGTGGTTATTTTAAAGGTGTGTTAAACTAAAACACCAGAACAATATGAAGCTGGAAAAGCCCGTGTCCATGCTGTCCGTCACTGCCAGAACCAGTAAGCAGACAGGGATTGAATCCTTATGGTTGTGTTATTCAAATGGCTAGCAATCTGAGAAGACTCCTACTAGACTGTCTCAAATTCCATAGATAAGGGGTTTGGAATTCAGTGGGAAAGTTCATCAGACAAAACCTGCAGCAGAGTACTGCGCAGTGGATGTCTCACCCTGGAGTGTGATGACTCAGATACCATCTTGATTGCTCGCAGCCCTCCTAAGGCACAAAAGTGAAACTGCTTATGGTCTCCTGGAGTCAACGTGGGTCATACCTTCAGTTCCTGGAGCAATAGCTTTTGACATGCATTGATTACTAAGTGTATTAGCTGCTAACTAAACTAAAATTTTCCAACTCTTGAGTCCCTCATCAAATGGACAGAGCTTACTTAAGACAAAGATAAGGCTCTTATTAAAGAAGTTATATGCCTAGGACTTGACTAACCACCATGGCCTGCTCAGTTAGGAACATAGGATCAAATCACCTTGTGAAGTTACTTTTGTAGAACCCCTTTTCCTACAAAATGGTGAGGATGTTGTTGTTTACAAAAAGTATTATTTTAAAAACTATATCCCTTAATCTGAAACATTAATTGAAAACATTATTTAGTGAGTAATGTCTTGCCTTTAAAGAGAGATGAATGCATGGAAATGTTGTCTGTGGAAATTAGGCTCTTCCACAGGTCACAAGGAATTCCAAGGACCCGTGCATGAGAGATTGTAGTGTAGTGTAGTTTATTTGGGTAGAAACACATCTGCCCCCTGGGTTTTCAATATACTATCTCCTTCTGTCACACCATGGAAAAGTCCAACCTTGTCCTCAGCAAGGCCAAAACAAAAGACATGTCCAGAGTTTTTGTTTCATGTTAAAGTACACTCCAGTCCAGCATTCACCTAGCTTGGTGCAGTCCATTTCAGGCTCCTCCTATGGCCTGCATGTGGAGCCTGCACAACCATGGGCCAAGCAGCTGCTAGGGCCACATGGCCAAAGAAAGAACAGGTGCACCATGCAAGGGAGTTACCAGGTGGGCAAGAGAGAGTTCTTTGTTCCCTTGGCATTATATTAGCTAGGATTTGGGATAGACCAGGTGCCTTTTTAAAAGAACCAATCAACTACTCAAACTTTCACAGGCTTTGGATGGGTTCATGCCGCTTAGTTAGACTGACAGGCCTCTTCGGTCCAACACCTTCCGCAACAATCTGGTACTGAAGTAGGGGAGAGGGAGGAGTGTTAATCCCCTTGGCAGAGCACAAGGCTATAATGCCCTGGAGTGTGAAAAGCTGTAGCATCCTGGTGAAGCAAGCTCCTGCTTCCCAGTTCACTATGCTCAATGTCCAACTCCCTTCCCTCCCCTTTTCTAGCTAAATACTGAGGGTAACAGAACAGACATTGTTTTCTATATACAATTTCATTCTTTAAAAGATATTTTAATTTCATATACTATCACTTTCTTTCTTTTTTTTTAATTTTTTATTTTAGTTTATTCAGTACAGTTTCTATCCTTTATTCCCATTCC
>CM052539.1:124971926-124998028 GCA_028533065.1 Trachops cirrhosus
ATTTACTGATGGGCATCTAGGTTGTTTCCAGCACTTAGCTATTGTAAATTGTGCTGCTATGAACATTGGGGTGCATAGGTTCTTTTGGATTGGTGTTTCAGGATTCTTAGGATATAGTCCCAGCAGTGGAATTGCTATATACTATCACTTTCAAAGGGATAAAGTCAACCTTACATAAAAAATTTTAAGTTGCTTTTCCTGCTAAAGAATTATCTCCTGCCAACTTAAACAAAAGTCACCTACAACACATACTGTTTCACCTGATGGGAATAACCCTTTAGAGAGAGTTACAAAAATTCTCCACTGAGAGTCATATTTCTGGTTAAAACATAACAAAGTTTTAGTAGCAGTCCAGTGTCATTTACGTAAAGGTTGATGTGGATATTGCTGTTAGGATCATTCAAAAGCTGCCAAGACCTTCCTGAAAAACAATATCACACTTATATTTCAGTGGTTATATCTACATTTGGGGGTGTGTATTTATGCATAAATTTGGCTATGAATATTAAGTTGAGTATATGCAACACTATAAAGCTTAGCAATTAAGTTATATTTGAATGGGTTACTTAATATTCAGACCTCACATAATGCATAACTAAAATGTATAGAAAACTCTAAATAAAATTGGCCTCAGAGATTTTACATTGGAGCATATAGGAAGTTGTAAATGCATCCTAGAATTGTTTTAGATTCAGCACAACAATCCGTTTACTAGAGAAGGAGATGAGGGTCAGACCTAGACTGAGAGATGAAAGGGAAACCTTCCTTGGTTCATCCTTTCAAGGAACAACCTCCTTCCCTTAGGCTTTCATTTATATGCCCTGTCTGGGAAGTGCTCCCAGTTCTAAAATTTTCCTTCACTTCCCTCCTAAGAGTCAAGAACCCCAACATAGCCTTTCTCAACCAGATGTTGAAAGGACACAAGCACATGAGTGCTGGGAGTGTGGGACAGTGCTGTCCGCTTTAAGGTAATCAGACTACCTTTGTCATACAGCTGAGTAGTTAAAAACACAAGTTACGTAACTCTCTGGATTCAAACCCCTGTTTCATCATGTGTTAGCTGTCCAACCTTAATAATATACTCGAACTTCTTTGTGTTTCAGTTTGCTCTTCTGTATGATGCAGATAAAAATCATACCTACTTGACATGGTCGTTCTTAGAGTAAATGATTTAGATATACATGAAGCCCTTAGAATAATGTCTGTGACAAAGCAAATGTATATCAAGTCATTGCAGAAGGTTTTTTCAAAATTGAGGGATAAAAAATTCCTTAAAATATACATAAAGTTTAAATAATGTGAGCATAAATAATTTATGGATATAAAAGCTTTCACTAATTTTGACTAGAAAAAATACTCAATTAAATGATTGAAACAATGATATATTAAGAAAATTTTAAATTGCACATAATTATGTGTAGTTTTAAGCATATGTTTCCATAAAATTCTAAATAAATTAATTTTTTGTGAATTGTACAATTAATTTTATTGAACACCACTATGTGTAATATTGTTCCAGTTATCTATTACTGTGGAAAAACGTCCCCAACACTTAGTGACACAAAACAACAGCTATTTTGTTCATTATATTGAGGATCAGGAATTCAGACTGAACCCAGGGGTAGTAGTTTGTCTCTGCTTTGTAACAACTGGGGTCTTAGTTGGGCTAATGGTTGAGACAGTTCAACTAAAGCCATAATTAGAGAGCCTCATTTCCGGCTGTCAGCTGAGTTTTTCCATACTTCTCAAAACATCTGCCAAAGTTGCAGTGTTCAGTAGGGCCTTGCCACTCCAGGGCTGTTCCCTGCACTGGGATGGTTGGATCAGCAGGCCATCCAGTTATCTCTTGATTCATGTAGCCTCTCCATGTGGCTAGCTTGGGTTTCCTTATAGCACGGCTGTCTCAGTTCTTAGACATTTCATATGACAGTTCAGGGGTCCAAGAGCAAGTATTCCAAGAATCTCAACTGGAAGTTGCAAGGTTTTTAATGACTTATCCTGAGAAGCCCCAGAATATCACTTTATGTCATCATATATGTATATCAATATTATATTAGTAGTAATATAATATCAGTAGCAACATTATATCAGTAGCAATATTATATCAGTAGGAAATCACTAAAGCAATCTTACAACCAAGGGTAGGAAAATTAGACACGACTTCTCAGTGGGACAATTAGCAAATAATTTGTGTCCTTTAATCTATCTCTTAAATCCATAAGTCATTGACTATATAACTCTTTCTAGCTACTGCCCTTAACCATGAACTTTCTCAAAATAATTATTTACCCAGGCTGTGTCCACTCACTCCTTAACTGCTTTTAATCTGGCATTAGCTCCCATTAGTTTGCTTAAACTCTTTTCGCAAAAGCCATTAATGATCTCCATGATAGCAAATATAATGGATAATTCTCAGTATCCCTTTTATTGATTTCTAAAGGGCTTTGACACAATTGAACACTTTCAATAAATCCTCTCTCCCCCAGGCTTTTTGACAACATACTCTCCGGTTTTCCTCCTTTCTCTCTGGTTATTTCTTCTTAGGTCCTTCCCTTTTTGCCACCTATGTTCCTCTTCCTCATTGTCTCCACATTTTCCACACGCACCACATCAATTGTTATGTTCAACTAGTAATGAAATTCATTCATCTATCTTTATTTCTACTGTGGCTTAGTCAAAACCAAAACTCTGTCGTACCTGATCCCTTGCAGTAGCATCCTAATTGGTCTTTACCCACACCCTTTCCCCTTCTAATCTGTGATTCAAATAAAAAGATGAACAATGATTTAAAGACTGTAAATCCTTGGATTATTTTTCAATGAACTTAAAGTGAAACTTAACATTTTACAAAGTCCTCCCTCACCAAATTTTATGCCATTTTCCCCTTTCCTGTTCTCCCTTTTCAGTTCCTCAGCCCACCATGCTTTTTCTGCCTTAAGATCTGTCTCAACTCCCAAACTCTTTTTATGAGGCTAGGTTCATCCTAAACCCAGAACCAGATAAAGACACACACAAATAAAAAACTACAGGACAATATCACTGATGAACATAGATGCTAAAATCCTCAACCAAATATTGGCAAATCACATCCAGCAATACATTAAAAAGATTATACACCATGATCAAGTAGGACTCATCCCTGAGATGCGAGGATGGTACAATACTCATAAATCAATACATGTAATACATCACATAAACAAAAGGAAAGACAAAAATCACATGATCATATCAAAAGATGCTGAGAAAGTATTTGATAAACTATAGCATCCATTTATGATAAAAACACTCAGCAAAGTGGAAGTAGAGGGAGCAGACCTCAACATAATAAAGGCCATATATGAGAAACTTACAGCCAACATCATACCAAGATTAGGAACAAGATGAGGGTGTCCACTTTCACCACTTCTATTCAACGTAGTATTAGAAGTTAGCCACAACAATCAGACATGAAAAAGAAATAAAAGGCATCCAGATTTGAAAGCAAGAAGTAAAAGTGTCATTGTTTGCAGATGATATGATAGTGTACATAGAAAACCTGATAGACTTCACCAAAAAAACTACTCAACCTAATAAGTGAATTTGGCAAAATAGTGGGATATAAAGTCAATATTCAGAAATTGAAGGCATTTTTATACACCAACAATGAGGTATCAGAAACAGAAATCAGAAAAAAAATCCCATTGGCTATAGCAACAAGAAAAATAAAGTACCTAGAGATAAACGTAACAAAGGAGGTCAAAGACCTGTACTCAGAAAACTACACAACTCTGAAGAAAGAAATTAAGGAAGACACAAATAAATGGAAGTATATACCATGTTCATGGATTAGAAGAATTAACGTCATCAAAATGTCCATACTACTCAAAGCAAGCTATAGATTCAATGCAATTCCTATCAAAATACCAATGACATATTCCATAGATATAGAACAAATATTTCAAAACTTTATATACAGCTATAAATGACCCCAAATAGCCACAGCAATTTTGAGAAAGAACAAAGTAGGAGAGATCACTGTACTTGACATCAAACAATATTACAAGGCTACTGTAATCAAAACAGTCTGATATTGGCATAAGAACAAACACATAGATCAATGAAACATGATAGAGAGCTCAGAAATAAAACCATGTCTCTATGGTCAATTAATATTCAACAAAGGGGGCAGGGCATAAAATGGAGTAAAAATACCCTCTTCAACAAATGGTGTTGGGAGATCTGGACAGCTACATGCAAAAAAATGAAACTTGATGACCAACTTGCATCACACACAAAACTAAACTAAAAATGGATAAAAGACTTAAGTATAAGTCATGATCCCATAAAAGTCCTAGAGAAGAACATAGGCAGGAAAATCTCAGATATTCCATGCAGCAATATTTTCACTGATATGTCCCCTAGGGCAAGGGACATAAAGGAAAAAATAAACAAATAGGACTTCTTCAAAATAAAAAGCTTCTGCATGACTAAAGAAACCATCAGCAAAATGAAAAGGAAACCAACCATATGGAAAAATATATTTGCCAATGACACCTTGGACAAGGGCTTGATCTTCAAAATATATATAAGAACTCACACAACTCCACACTAGAAAGATAAACAACCCAATGGAAAAATGGGAAAAGGATCTGAATAGATGCTTCTCCTAGGTGGACATACTGAGGACCCAGAGACATAAGAAAGGATGCACAGCATCACTAGCCATCAGAGAGATGCAAATTAAAACCACAGTGAGATACCACTTCATGCCAGTCAGAATGGCCATCATAACCAAATCAACAAACAACAAGTGCTTGCGAGGTTGTGGAGAAAAGGAAACCCTAGTACACTGTTGGTGGGAATGCAGACTGGTGCAGCCACTGTGGAAAACAGTATGGAATTTCCTCAGAAAACTAAAAGTGGAACTGCCTTTTGACCCAGCTATTTCACTGCTGGGGTTATACACTCAGAACCCTGAAACACCAATTCAAAATGACGTATGCCCCTGGATGTTCATTGCAGCACAATTTACAATAGCAAAGTGCTGGAAACAGCCTAAGAGCCCATCAGTAAATGAATGGATCAAAAAACTGTGGTACATTTACACAATGGAATACTACACAGGAGAAAGAAAGAAGGAACTCCTACCCTCCGTGACAGCAGGGATGGAACTGGAAAGCATTATGCTAAGTGAAATGAGCCAGGCAGTGAAAGACAAATACCATATGATCTCACCTATAACTAGAACCTAATAAAAAAAACAAACAAGTCAGCAAAATAGAACCAGAGACATGGAAATAAAGAACAAACTGACAATGACCAGAGGGGAGTGGGGAGGGGATAATTGTGGAAAGAGGAAGGGTCAAGTCAAGGAACACGTATAAAGGACCCATGGACAAAGACAACGGTGTGGGACAGGACTGAACATGGGAGATGGGTGGTGGGTAGGGCAGGGGAGAGTAATGGCAACAACTGTAATTGAACAGTTTAGAAAAAGAAAAAATAATAACAATAAAAAACATCTGTCTCAATACTCATTTCTCCAGACTGAAAACTTGATTCTTCTCTTCCTCCCTCACATTTACTGTACCTAAAGTCTCAACTTAAAAATTATGGCCTCAGAGACAACTCCACTCACCCATATACCCCAATTAGGTTTTCCCTAAATTCTACCTGCCAGAAAATTATCATTTTTATATTATTAATTATATAACTACATATATTACTAATTATAATTATATATTTACTTGTTTATGTTTTTTATGTTGTCTCTGGTAGGTAGGATATAAGGATAATGAGGGCAGAAGTCATATGTTTTTCTTTCACTCCTTTTAGTATAATGGTGATAGATTTTTCCTCTGGAGTCAGATTATCTGATATAATTCTGTATTGACAACTAGCTGTGACTTTGGTCAAGTTATTTAATGTCTTAAGCTTCAGTGCCCTCATCACAAAAATGTGGACAATAATAGTATCTACCTAATAGGGCTGTGGTAAAGACTTAATGAAATAATGCATGTTGAGAGCTTAATGCATGTAGCAGCTGCTCATTGTATATTTCCCATTGGTATTTCCATTATTATTGTCTCCTGCACAGTGTCAAAGACATAGTTGGTGCTCAGTAAGTTTTCAATGATTGAATGAATGAATGGCAAAAGTCAAGCACTGCTTTAGAGAAAGGCAGTATATTTCTATGAGATGTTCTATATTTTATATACATTTTATATATTTTAAAAGATATATTTTGAAGGATAAAGTAGTATGTGAAATAACTAAAAAATTATCATCATATAAGGCCAAATATTTCTCTTGCCTTAATGCCAGCTTCATATAATAATAAAATGTCTTAATAGATCATACAAAAGTTAATTCCAATTAGTTAAAGTTGAATGTTTACACATTTTGAATTAATGACATTCTGATTAATGAGTTTTTTCTGTACTTATGGTTTATTCTAATCTACAAGTAAATTATACATGCTGATAAATCATTAAATTTCTTTCATATAAGCATTTTTAAAATGAGATCATTGAATAAAATTTTCTCATGAATAAAAATATATTCATAGTACTATATACTATAAGAAAAAAATTGACCTTTGAAATTAAAACAAAAAGTAACCTCTTTAAGAATGAAAAGGAGAAGGAAGAATAAGGGTTCTGTTCCTTCATGGCATAATTAATGTTATCAATTTAAAATATAATTTGGTTTTGGCTTTAATATTTTTAAAAAATTATAGATAATAATCAGGCAAGTCTCATACGGACAAATATAACAATGCTCCATTTAAAAAAAGACAATAAAAACTGCTGATACTCATACAATATTCCTTAAAAATAACAAATTTAATCTCATTAAAATTAGTTTGTTGTACATTATAATCATGTGTAACACCCATTATAATAAACAGCTTCTAGTAATCCTTAATTTTCCAACTCTCAAACTTTTTAATAACTTTTGTCCTTTTCACTTAGCATATGTTTCCTATGAGAAAATAGAAATGGAAATTCACTCAATTTTAGCTCAATAATTTAAATATTTTCAAATTAATTATTCATTCATTGCTAAACAAAAAAAGATTAGATTTCTATTTACGGTTAAATTCAGAAACTGATTTGCTTATTTTAGTAATTAAATTTCATAATTTCTTTCAGAATGAAACTTTCATTAACATTCCCAAAGGACATATTCATGGGATTGAATCATGTGTGTGCATTTCAATGTGTCTTATATGGAGTTTTGTTAAATTATAATGGTTTAATTTGTATAATTAACTATAATCTGCCCAATATTTTTACAAAAGTTCTTGCTATGAGAGTTTTTTAGTAACAGTCATAAAAACACAATGTGTATCTGGGGTTGGAGTGTTGTTACTAAGGAAATCTTAAAGAAGACTCATTAATTTTTTAGGAAAAGTTTTCTTAAGAAAGCAATAGTTTCTAATTCACTGTTGTTGTTGTTTTTCTCTTAAACCATAGAAAACCATGACAATCCAAGGTTTCATTCTCATGTTTCTCTTCGAAAATATCTAAGAATGGTAAATGTTTTTATCTCATTACAGTCCCTTGGCCAACATGTATGCATTATAATGGCATTATAAAAATAGTTGCATAAAAATAGTTGCATAAAAATACTGATGATTCTCCTGACCCAAAATTACCAAAAATGTTTCTGTATCCATTTTTTTAAATATCATCTTAAGTTGATTTTACTGTGATTCTTCAAAAATTATTAATTCTTGCATTTTTAACTCTCATTTAATCAGCTATTCTGGACTTGGAAATAGAGTTTATTCTGCTTTTCTGCTACAATTTATTGTTTCTTAAATTTAAATCAACTTAAAATGAGACAGGAAGGTACCTACATGCCCAATAGGAAGAACAATTCCATTCGGTCTGTCTTGTATACAGGACTGCGCTGCAACCCACAGACTCACTGTCCCATTGCTGACATTACACACACGTGGCAGGGAAGATTGCTAAGATGCCACCTCCCCCCAAAATTTCTCCACCTAACCCCCAGAGGCGGTGATATGATGGGATATCACTTCTGTGATTATGTTATGCTGTGACACAGTTGTAAAATGGGTAGATTATCCAGGTGGGTGTGATCTGATCACCTGAGCCCAGGAAAGCAGAGAGCTTTCCCCAGATAACAGCAGAAGAGGGAGTCAGAGAGACCTGAAATGTGAGCAAGATTTGCTGCTGTGAGGATGGAAGGAGCCACTTAAGAAAGAATGAAGATGGGCTTCAGGCAATAAGAGTAGCCACCCACTGCTGAACAACAAGGAAATGGGGACACGGCTGTTACAACTACAAGCAACTGACTTTTGCCAATAGCAGGAGTCATGGGGGAGACAGTGAGCTTCAGATGAGAATAAAAGTAGGCGATGCCCTCCAGTCAGCCTTGTGAGACACTGAGCAGAAACCCAGCTACACCATATTGGACTTCCAACTCACAGAAATGTGAGTAAAAATGGGTTTTGTTTTAAACTGCTAAGTTATGGTAATTTGTTATATAGCAATAGAAAACTAACATAGCAGGGAACAATCCTAGCTTCCATTGAATGAGCCACTGAACCTACATTATGATTTAGATCTTAGGCAAAGTTCTTAAATTTGTCTTATGTTGATATCCAAACCACTAAGCCAACATGCACATTAACACAATTGTAAATTACATTGGTTTTTTAAGTTCCTTTTCAAAACAAAAATGTTACCATCATTTGAAAAAAAAACAACTTTGAACAAAATTTTCATCATTATATTCTAATGAAACAATCTACAAATAATATATTTGAAGGTTGAGGAAACACTGATTGAGACCACTTTCTTACAAGGGGGATTGCATTTCCACCCCAGACAGACCCATATTTGGCATCATTTTTTAGAGTTTGATAATACTGCTTGTCAGCAGCAGTATACATTCTTGTTCTAAAATGCACTCCTATCATCTAAAATATTATTCATGATTACCCACATATGCCTGCCACACATCTGTTTTTAGCTTTTCTATTCCCAACTCCTAGATTTCACTCTCGCTTTTCAATGCATTGGTTTCTAAAAATTTCATCAACCACAAATTAACCACCCTGCCACCCCCTCCTTCCATTTCCAAATGATTATGCACACCTGAAGGCTTTTCAACTTCACAGTACTTCTCTGCTTGCCTGGCATTTCTTTTAAGACTATTTTCAATAATCCCAACATCTTAAAACAATTTAATAAATAGACATGGATGTGAATGTCCTATTAGCAGAGGAACTGAAGAAATTAACAACTGATTTAATATGGAAAACGAAGAGAGAGAGAAAGTGAAACTAACAACAAGAGTAGATGACGTGAAGAAAGATGAAGCCAGTAACAACAAGGAAATACAGAAAAAGTAAATCTGAGAGGAAATGTAATTGATTTTTGATATATTGACATATTTATTCAAATACTGAGAGATTTGTACCACTAAATTTAAAATGTAACCTTGTTTTACAATTTTAGACTAAATCCTGATCTCTCTTGAATTTTGGATTTTCCAGCCCTTTATTATTAGGTAAACCTGTATTATTCTCTATACCTTGAAACTTATTTTCATTTGTGCATAATAAACTATTCTTAATATGAGTATAGGCCCATATTCTCATTTAAGAAATTATTTTCTATTATGTTTCTCTTTGTAATTCAGGGAGTAACAATTTTCTTTAGGGAATATTCTTTCAAACATTATAGCTAGTTTGCTATTACAACCAAGCAAGGAAATTTTACTTCCAAGTATAACCACAAACCCAGCTACTTTCCTCTGTAAACTATTGTTCCAACATATTTCAGCCTGAAATTTTCCAGCTGTGCTCAAGGGCTTCTCGCAACCACATGGAAACTATTTCTTGGGGCTTATTTTTAATTATAGCCTTTACTCTCCTTTGGTTCTTCAGATATTTCTGCTCCCAAGGTTACATGATGCTCCAGAGACATAATATTTGTGACACCACCACTGTATGATATTCTGTAATAATGAATGTCATAGGACAGATGGAAGCTTTACCACAGAATTTGGATGTGTTTTTGTAGTTTATTCAGAAAGATGTCCATACTACCATTAATGTGTGTGCTTTGAACTCATCAGAGGTTATTTATCCGGTTAGATGCCTCTAAATATACCACACAACCAGGATCCCACAAAATGTCATGCTAAGCATGATCCATACCCTTAATGACAGAAGTGGCAACATACATTACACAACTAAAGCACATTGTGTAACAAGTCTGTCTTGAGAAGCAACCTTCTAAAGACTGATGAATCTTACTGGCAAAAGCATTCAAGCAAACTCTCATGGGAAGTCATGTTCATTTCTCATAAATGGCCAAAAGTAAACCAAAGCCCAAAAACATAGATATAAATGTTTTTAGTTCAGTCTGAAATCACCATGGTGGATATATTTATAATTCTGTCTCAAATGATTAAATTATCAAAATTCTGGTTAATTCTAAAGTGCATAAATCCAGAATTTGTATATTCCAAGAAGGGGTTAAAAGATCCAACATGGTTTTCTACCTACCAGACCTATTCCCCAGAACTCAAAAATGACCATACTTCTTAGGGACTATTCCAGAATTGACCAAGAAGATTAAAATGATTATTATGCTCCAGATCCTCTGATAAAGGGTCTTCCAGTGACTTTTGCCTCAATTGTTTAGAGCTGTTTAGTTCAAAGGAGTCCATACATTGTTGTCAGTATAATTTTTTTCAGTGAAATCTGCATGAGGAAAGAGGTAAACTAAAATTAGTGTTATTATTAAATATTAATTAATTAATTTGTGTTACTTTATAAGGTAGCTAATCATATATGATAATTCCCTTTCTACAGATGATGGAGCTAAGATTCAGAGACAAAAAGACCTTCTAGAAAGGACTGAGGAAGATCTAAACTAAGGAGTTCTGTTCTGTTTTCATTTAATTTGTTTTAGTTTCCATACTTCTTTGACTATAATACCACATGATCATCTCAAATTATAAAATTATTAATAAAATGTTTTGTTTGAAAAATTGCTTTTGCCAGAGTTAAACAGCATTAAACAGTACAAATAAATACACTGTAAAACAATGATTCTCAAGGTATGGTTTCAGAACTAGCAGCAGCTGTGTCATCTGTAAAATTGTTAAAAATGCACAATCTTATGCCCTGGTCAAACCTAATGAATTAAAGTTTCAGGGATTGAGCCTTGGTAATCTGTGTTTTAATAAGGCTTCCAGTTGATTCTGATACACATTCAAGTTTGAGCTCCACAATAGTAATTCTCAACATTTGATATGCATCGTTGTCACCTGTGTAACTTTTTAAACTCCCATACACTCCCTACACTTGAGTCTGTGTAATTCTCATTTTCAAAAATGATTGAGTGACATTGCAGTAAGACATTCAAAATCAGTGAAATTCAATTGTTGAGCAAATAGCTTCATTACTTTCACATTTGGTCTGTCTTGGGTGTGTCCACCTTTTTGGTGTCTCTGCACCACACTGGAAGAAGAAGACTTGTCTTGGGCCACACATTAAATACATCATGACATGTAATCACACACACACAAAAAGATATCATAATGTTTTAAGTAAATTTATGATTTTGTGTTGGGATGCATTCACAGCCATCCTCGGCTGCATGATAAGGATTTCATGTCAGATTCTAATTGAATATAATTTTTAGGTTTGGGTCTGTGATTGGAACTGCAGTATAAGCTAATATATTTAGATTAACAAAATCAATATATCTTGGCTTGTATTCAATAGATATATATATAGACTTGCCTTCTATCTGTCTAGAATGTGTGTTCTAGATAGATATGTTAGAAGGCAAATCTTAATATTAATATCATCCACATATTAAAAAAACTAAATAGTGACAAACTTTTAATTGTACAAATGAAAATTAAAAGGATTTGTGCTTCAGCCCAAAAATGAGTAACTGAGAAAAACAAATAGAAACCTGGAAAAAATATGATACAACTCTTAAGACAACAGACTCCAAGCACAGGAACCAAAATGAGTCCTACAACTGTACTAGCTTCTACCTGTAGTTTCCCACTGCAGCCCAGGGGGAGAACACAGATGGAGTAATGGTCTCACTGAGGTGAGAAAACATAGATTGGTGCTCAGGATACCAAAGAAGCTAGAACTCAGGAGACAGAGGATGAAAGAGAATGGGCTCCACAAATCTACTTAGGGTTTTCCTAAAGTCTTTCAATAAAGAATAACACGAACATGTGAAAGGTGAAACTCTACAGAACTATGCAAAAAAAGAAAAATCAAATTTAAAAGAAAAATTACCTAGTAACACATGAGACAAAAATTTTTTGACAGCTCATACAGGTCTGAGTATTATTCATTCACTGCCCACCAGCCAGAGGGCAGATACCTCATTAAATATACTGAATGTTAGGAACTAATTGTGTCCCACAGTATTCACATGTTGAAGCCCTAATCACCATTGTGACTGTGTGTGAAGACAGGGTTTTTCAGGAGATAATAAAGGCTAAATGAGTCGATAAGGGTCTCACTGTAATCTGATGGGACTGGTGTCCTCATGTATAAAAAGAGGAAAAAACAGAAAGCACACAGAGATAGTGGCTCATGCGCAGACAGAAGAGCATGTCCATGTATGAGTCACAAAGAGAAGCCTCACCAGAAACCAACCCTGTCAGCACCTTGATTTTGGATTTCTAGGCTCTAGAACTGTGACAAATAAATGTTATTTAAGCCATCCAGTCTGTGATATTCTGTTATGGTAGCCCAAGCAGATTAATATACTAGGAGTCTTTGGAGTACCCAGAAAACACTGCCCTCTATATTGGAAATGAACTAGTCCTAGAGAATGTCTACATTTGCCTACCCAAAAATGGCTTAAAGCAAGCCTTGCATGAACTATACTTATTTGTAAGTAATATAACTGCCTGTCAAAACAAAATATAGAACTTATTAAAGTAGTGCAACAAAATCTAGACACAGCAGTGAGAAATTTACAATGTCTAGCATCCAATCAAAAAATACTAAACATGTCAAGAAGAAAAAAATATAAACCTTCCCCTGGAAAAAATATGATCAATATAAACTGACCAAGGAATGACAGAGATAATGGGATTAATGGATAAAAACTTTAAAACAGCTATAATAAATACTGTAAATATGCTCAAATTAAAAAAAAACCATAAATAGCCCTGGCCTGCTAGCTCAATTGGCTACAGCATCATCCTGATATGCCAAGGTTGCAGTTTCAATCCCTGGTCAGGGCACATACAAGAATTACCCAATGAATGCATAAGTAAGTGGAAAAAGAAGTCAGTGCTTCTCTCTCTTCCACTTCCTTTCTCTCCCCCTAAAAATCAATTGAAAAAACAAAACCATAATGAGGAAATAACTGAACAATATAAAAATAATAAAATGAGACTTCCAGAAATGAAAAATACATTATCTGTCATGAAAATTTCACTGTACCTGGTTGCCAGCAAATTAAACACTTCAGGGGCAGGAAGTGGGGAGGAGAAGTAAACTGAAAGACATAGAAATAAAAACTGTTCAAAATCAAGCAGAGAGAAAATAAAATTTTAAAAAATTAACAGAGTCTCACTGTCCTATGGGACAATACCAAGCAGCTTAATTTATGTGTCATTGGAGTCTCAGCAGCAAGGAAAAAGGTGGGAGGGAAGAGTAGAATACACACATACACACACATACATGACATGATGGCTGGAACTTTTCCAAATTTGATAAACTGTAAACTCACAGACTCAAAAAGCTTAACAAATCCCAACCATGATTTTTCAAAAATCTACACTGAAAGCAACATTTAAATTGTTGAGAACAAGTGATTCAGAAAGGAAGCAAAAAGACACACTGTGTATAGAAGGCAAAGATAAGAATCACTTTAGACTTCTAATTGTCTGAAAAAAGAAAATGAAGAAACATCTTTGAAATTCAGAAAGAATATGGAATGTCAACCTAGAATTCCATACCTAGAGTACAGAAGAAATTCATACTTAGCAGACCTGAATCAGGAAAAAATAATAAAAAAGTTCCATAAGCATAAGAAAAATGATAACAGACAAAAGTTCAAATCTACACAAGGGCAAGAAGGACATCAAAAACTAGTGTGTGGGCCCTGGCCAGGGAGCTCAGTTGGTTAGAGCATTATCCCAATATGCCCAGGTTCCAGGTTTAATCCTCAGTCAGGATACATGTAAGAATTAACCAACAAATGAATCTATCAGTGGAGCAGCAAACCAGTGGATCTCTCTCTCTCTTGCTCTCTCTCTCTCTCTTTCTCTCCCACCCCTTTCTCAAATCAAAAAATAAATTAAAAAAAAATGACATGTGGGTAAGTATAGAATACCATCATCTCCAATTTAATTTTTAAATGTCATTTTAAAAAAACATTAAGCAAATTATTCCCTCCAGATCTGTGTATTTTTGCAAAAAGCTTCCCAGGAATCTATTTCTGTAAATAGTCTACTTTCTATTGTGACTGTGGATTACAAGTGTAGTTCAATTGAGAAAACTCTGTATCTTAATTTTGTCCCTATAATTAATGTCCACTCTTCATCAGTCAGGTTCTTTTCCCTTTATGTTGTAGCTGGTGAGTGTAGATGCTATTTAACTTATTAAAATACATGTAGCCAATTCTGATGCACCTTTAGTCACTTTGGCACATAATCACTTTCTAAGACATACTATGGGAATTGTAGGTGCTGGAATTCTCAGAGTGATATATATATACACAGACACACTCACACACATACACACACACTATATATATATATATATATATATATAAAATATATATATTTGGTTTATATACTGACATAACAAATTTATTTACTAGGAAGAAACTAGGTTTTCTTAATGCTTACCAAAAGATACTCAGCTCTATTCAAAGGATCTACATTCATCCAAATTATGTATTGAATATAAAGAAACCCAGTATTTGGGACTTTATTTTGTTCTTTTTTCTCCTCTAAATAATACATTTAATAAACATTGCTAAAATATAGTTTAGTAGTTTAATGATCATGATTTTTTTCAAATAAAGGTAAATTGATTTCAACTATCAAATTACACAAACCCACTGCTGACTGGAGAATTATGTTGCAATATAAAAGTAGACTATAATCAGCAGAATCAAATATTTTCAAAATATATTGTTTTTTTTACCCTAAACACTCTAGACCTTAAACTTCAAGCATCCCTTCTCCAAGATATTTTCTGGGAAAACAAATATAAAATTGAAGGAAAAAGAACTAGAAAAAAATTCTTAAATACTGTAGTTAGAATTGGAATTTACATAGCATTGTCTTCTTACCATCTTTCCTACAAATCCTCCAATGGCTTCCCGCAGAACATGGAATAAAATCTACAATTCTTGTCATTTCAGTCACCTGCCCAAGTGTTTTGGCCCCTGCTGACGTGGCAGGTCATCTCCTGCCACTCTCACCCCACCCTCCTCAATGCGTTCAGTCAAGCCCTATTAACCTGCTAATATTGTTTGTTGATGTTGCCGAACTCCTTCCTCCGCAGGACCTGTAAATGCTGCTCCCTCTGACTGGAAACACTTTCTGCCTAAAGAACTTGTCACCTTCCCTCCTCCTCTCTTCCCATCCGAATCAGCTTATAACATTTCATTCTATTCTTTATTTTGCCTTCATTACATTTATCTCACATAGTAATTATGTATTTGTATATCTCTTTAACATCACTCTATTTTATTTCTCTCTGCATATCCAGGAGTGTTGCCTGGCATGGAGTAGGCACTTCACAGTTGTGCAATGAGTTAACAGCAAGATTTGCCCATGATATCATGAATGCTTTTTACAAAGAATGCCATTTCATTCTCAAATGAAACCCACAAACTGTGGTGGTATTTGCTATTATTTTATATGCTCTAGTGGGTATTTTAAGAACACTGTATATTGAAGTTGGTTCATTTAGCATTACAGAAATTCCTAGCTGTGGTATGGAGAATCAGTTAAAAGCTTCATATTATATGTGAACATTTAGGGATACCAGATGCATAGAAATTCTAATGTTTTATCCAGAAAGAAAAGTGTGCCACACACCTTTATGAACTTATACTAGAAAATGGAAGCACTGAGTTATGATAAGAGGTAAAGTGGAAAGGAAAACCAGTGTAGGCACTGGAAATCCATGTTCCAACGTGATTAGAAAATGCATTCCTCTAGCATGGCAACGTGAATCTGTGTCACAACATCTCCACGCTGTGGCCAGAGTCAGAATTGTTTATGACTGTGGGAAAGCATGGTTTTAAGGGTGACACACCCAAGCATTTATTCAATGCTAATTTGAAGTCATTTGAAAGTTTTCTTAAAATCCATCTTAGTCCATAATTTTACTTGTATCCCTTAATCATCATGGCTTAATGTCACACAGGCATGGTCCACTGTGGTTGTTTTCCTAATGGCCCCCTTCTCTCCCTTCCACCTTACATATCCAAAACAATTCTAAAAATAATCAAATACATTATTTAGAAAGAAAAAATGAATAAGCTATACTACATCCCTTTCTCAACTTTAGCAGCAAGTTCCTTTATTAATAATTATCCCTTTCTCACAAAATTTACCTAATATACAATACCCTAAGATGCTAATCTGAGTTGTTTAATATTTATGGAACTTTTTCAAAACTTTGTGCTATTAGATTAAAAATCCAAGGTCTATTGTTTTCATATATACTCGCTTCAAAATGTCTTTGTGTACCACCCTCTTCTTCTAGTACTGAGTGAGGAGTAAAGAGATTTCTTAAATGAAGGACAAAGGGAGGAAAATCTAAATAAATTTTAGATTTATCTAAATCTAAAAAAAAATTTCTTCCAGAAGGTTCTATTTCTACCAATATATTTTTTAATTGTTTGCCCAATCCTCCCTGGTCAAACCTTTTGGATAAAATTTTTGGGGGAGTTGAACTGAATGCTCAATGAGTTGGACTACTTTGTTTAAAAAACATTAATCTATACTATCTCCTGATTGACTTGTCAGTAATTTTACCATATAATAGAGGAAAGACATTTTGTTAGCTAAAGTCATTCATTTATTCTGGTTTCATCCAACACTGACAGCTTGCTCTATCAGAATCTATAGCTGGGACAGCAAAGATCTCCCCCAAGTAGGCACTTCCCAGAAGGCAGGGAAAATGTTATCACCACCTTTTTTTAAAAAAACATTTTATTTATTTATTTTTAGAGAGAGGGGAAGGGAGAGAGAAAGGGAGAGAAACATCAATATGTAGTTGCCTCTCATGCACCACCTACTGGGCACCAGGCCTGCAACCCAGGCATGTGCCCTGACTGGGAACTGAAACAGCAACCCTTTGATTTGCAGGCTGGCCCTCAATGCACTGAGCTACACCAGCCAGGGCTTATCACCACCTTTTGTTTCCTCATCAGCTCCTAACATAACTTCATATCCATAGTGAAAGTCTCATGATATCTAGAACTAATGAGGTAAGCAAGTAATTGTTCAACCACTTTATCATGTGTTGATCCTTATAACTGTATAAGTCTGAATCATGTATGGTGTGTGAACATGTCACATGACTTTCAACTAACCCCCTAATTTTCCTGGGACTTTCATCCCACATGCATCAATGGACACAGATTAATTTTCTCTAAGGCCTTTTCCACATTTAAGATTCTATGATGATCCTGCATGTAAAAATAATAATTAAACAAATTTAATTTTTAAATCAAATGCTACATATTTAGAATGTACTATGACTTTTTTGGATAAATACTTTAAAGAAAGAAGCAGCTGTGAGTCTATCAAGACGTGAATCAGACAGTGCAAATGTTCTAGATAAAGGACTAAAACACATGGAATACCAAAATTATATCGTTATATCTGAGGGACTGGGTATGTTATGTGCTTAACAATTGATTATTCTTGTTAAAAAAAACAACAACATAAACTAATTCCATTAATTCCATGGATGTAGCTAAAATAGGTAAAATAATAGGCATTATCACTAAAATCACTGGAGCAAAATTATTTTTGAAAACCTTAGGGCTTTGAAAGACAACGCTGTCAATGGAAAAAAAATGAAGCTACACTGTTCCTCTACATTTCCTGTACCTATTTTCTGGAATATTACTGTTTGGTACATGTCCTGAAGCTCAGAAAGTCCCTAAAAGGGATAAAATAGGAAAGAAAGTTAGTTAGAAACAATCAAAGAATTGGAAACAAATGTTACAATTAATTAACATAAGAAATTTTATGTTTAAAAACTAAGTTATAATCAGAACTTTATTAGAGTTTTTAAACAATGCATCAGATTTTTGGCCATTTTTTTTTAAAACTGCTCTCTCAATAGATACCAGTGACCTGTGAATCATTACACTAGTTCTATCTAGGTCCCTCACCTCACTTTAGGATGAAGCTGTGACCACTTACTTACTTTTCTGGTTATACAACTCTTTTTTATTCTCTTTTGTCATTCTAAAAAAAATCCTTCCAGAATATTCTATTTCCACCAATATATTTTTTAATTGTTTCCTTTGGATGGAATCATAACTACAGCCATTTCTTGGTACCCATTGGGGATTGGTTCCAGGATCCCCCACAGGTATCAAAATCCTCAGATGCTCAAGTCACTTATATAAAATGGTAGAGTATTTGCATATAATCTATGTATATCCTCCTATAAACTTTAAATAATTTCTAGATTACTTTATAATACCTAATACAATGTTAATGCTATGCAAATAGTTGTTGTGTGGTTTAGGGAATAATAACAAAAAAAAGTCTGTACATGTTCAGTACAATCATGGTTGGTTGAATCCATGGATGTGGAACCTGCAGATGTGCATGGCGGACTGTACATTCTTTTAACACCACCATTTAGCAGATAAATGGTTCTCAACTGCTTTTTCCATATCTCTTTAGGGAATACACAGGGGGGACCCAAAAGAAACTGAAATTTACTTGAAGAAAATTGTGTCTTTATTCTTACATGTTTAGACTTCAGTCACCTTCTAAGTACTCTTCATTTGATGCAATACACCTATCAAGACATTTTTTCCCCTGCTAAAAACAGTTTTTAAAAAAGATTTATTTATTTCTAGAGAGAGAGGAAGGGAGGGAGAAAGAGAGGGAGAGAAACATCAACGTGTGGTTGCCTTTCACATGTCCCCTACTGGGGACCTGGCCTGCAACCCAGGCATGTGCCTTGACTGGGAATAGAACTGGCGATCCTTTGGTTGGCAGCCCAAGCTCAATCCACTGAGCTATACCAGCCAGGTCTCAAAACAGTTTTTGAACTCATCAATTTTGATGCCTTTTAGTGCTTTTGCCATTTTTGTGTTTTATCTCTTCCATATTGGCAAAATGTTTCCCTTTGAAGACTTTTTTCATCTGGAAAAACAACAAAAAAAGTTGCTTGGGGTGAGATTGGATGAATAGGGAGCATGGGGAATGGGAGCCATGCTGTTTTTGGTCAAAAACTGCTGAACACTCTGCAGTGGGAGCAAGTGTGGTTGTAAATCATTCATCATGAAATGGGCAAATGCGTTGAAGCAGTCTTCACTTCTGGGCAAGATGGAGGCATAGGCAACATGGCTCACCTCTTTACACAACCACATCAAAATTACAACTAAAATACAAAACAACCATCACTTAGGACCATCAGAAATCAAGTTGAATGGAAGTCTGACAACTGTGGAATTAAAGAAACCACATCCATCCAGACTGAGCCGGCAGGCTGGTGCTATATCTGAGGCTCCATCATCCTGGCTAACATTGTTTGACCCGCCTTGGAGATCTCCAGAGGTTCTGCCTCACCCAACTTGTGGGCCTGCCCAAGCTGCTTTTCCATATGAATGGCTGGTCTAGGTTCATGCATCAGAACTTCTTAAATCCTCTCAAACAAGTAACAGTTGGCTTCAGTGCAGCCAACTTCTCATCAAAACTGTCATCATAATTAAATTAGCCAAGATTAAAGACAAGGAGAGAATCTTAAAAGCAGCAAAACAAAAGGAGACAGTTACGTACAAAGGAGTTCCCATGAGACTGTCAACTGATTTCTCAAAAGAAACCTTACAGGCAAGAAGAGGCTGGAAAGAAGTATTTGAAGTCATGAAAGTCAAGGACCTACATCCAAGATGACTCTATCCAGCAAAGCTATCATTTAGAATGGAGGGCAGATAAAGTGCTTGTCAGATGAGGTAAAATTAAAGGATTTCATTATCACCAAGTCCTTATTATATAAAATGTTAAAGGAACTTATCTAAGAAAAAGATCAAAACTATGAACTGTAGACTGACAACAAACTCTATCAACAAATGAACCTACAAAAACAAAAACAAACTAAGCAAACAACTTGAACAGGAACAGAATCACAAAAATGGAGATCACATGGAGGTTTCTCAGTGGGGGAAAAGGTACAGGTAATAAGAATAAATGGTAGATACAAAAGAGACAGGGGGAGGTTAAGAATAGTATGGGAAACGGAGAAGTCAAAGAACTTATATGTATGACCCATGGACATGAACTAAGGGAGGGAATGCTGGTGGGATGGGGGGTGCAGGGCATAGGGGAATAAAGGTGAGGAAAAAAATGGGACAACTGTAATGACATAATTGATAAAATATATTTAAAAAAATAAAATAAAATAATATTGCTATGAGCTAAAAAAGATTAAATTTAAAAAATATATATATATGCTTTAGAACAGAAATGTAAACTTCATCAGTAAATAAATAAAAACAAAAAAAGAAATACAGCTTTCACATTATTAAACCTAATCTTCTATATAGTCACTACTGAGAATTTACTGCAAAATGATCATCTCCCAATACTAGAGCCAGTATGTAAACATATCTATATTACAAACTTGCAAAATATATCCCACATTCCTAAAACAGAATAAAATTCATAGTCAGAATATAAAATAAATGTTATTAATTGACCATATTTACAAATGGTGATTTTGTGGTTCAAGGACATAGCTATCTCTGAAGAAACTAACAAGAAAATTGCATTTTCTATAAAGCACAGACAGACTGACCAGAGATGATGGTTGGATAATACATCTTTTTAATACTAATGGAGTAGGAGTGGTACCTAGAAAAATGTATGTAAGGATGTGTTGACCTGCTTTGAGCTCAGTGGGAAAGAATGAGAAGACTGGTTACTGGTGTCTGGTATGGTTTGTTGGAGGGAAGAAGGGTTTGGAATAAAGTATTTCCCGACCCTATTGTAGACCATGCAACATTTACAATCTACAAAATTTTTCCTCCCACTCTCATCACCTTGACTAGGTATGAATTTTCTATTCATTCATATTTAAATTATTAGCTATTCTTTCAAAATACAACCTCCTTGAGGAAAGTAATATTTAATTTTGATGGGCAAAAATCATTTTTTCCAGATTCACATAAGACAGTGGAATCCCAGAATATCCTTTCAGCAGATAGCCATCACCCATCATTAATATAAAATTAATGAAGAAGGAATGTAGGGTCAACCCAGAAAACATTAATTTGGAAAAAAATCCAAAAAGTTGAGAATTATATCAGTAACATATAAATATATATATAAACTATCAGTGCCACATTAATATATATGTATATATAAATATATATATCCCTCATTTCTCTGATTTATTAACAGTGGAGGGACCCAGAACTCAGGGCTCAGACTTCTTCAGTGCCTAACATCATACCTTGATGGTGTCAGCCATTCTCATGGCACTAAATAACATCTTTATGCCAATGATTTCCAAATTTATACCTTTGGTTGGTGTCTCCAAACACATGCTTTAGGCCTCCTTGACAGTTTTCAGACACTATTTGAGAAACTCCAGAGTTATCATTTCATCATCAAATGCAAATTGCATTTCCACTTAGATATCTAACAAACATCTTAAATTGCCATATTAAAAAAAAAGAAAACCCTCCCGGTCTTTCTCCACATCACTCCTACCCCAACTCTGTTCCTCCTGTAGTTTCCTCCACCTTAGTTCATTGCAAGTCCTCCATGTGCTCCGGGCAGAAGCTTTGAAGTCATCATTGATCCTTCTCTTTGTTTTGCCATCAGGAAATTCTGTCAGCTCTCCCTTTGAAAATTATCTTGAGTCTGACTAGTTCTCACAATCTCCACTGCTACCATCTTTGTCTAAGCTACCATCCCCTCTGCCTGGTTTACTGCAGATAGCTTCCTAACTGGATTTAATGCTTCCACCAACCCTTTCCCTGACTCTCTCCCAAAGATTCTTTAAAAACAAAATAAGATCACACTACTTCTGCATTCAAAATCCTCCAATGGCTTCACATATTTAGGGTACGAGCCAAAGTTTTTATGATGATCTGTAAGTTGTGGCTTTGTGCCCCTCACTACTTACTTCTCATTTCCCTGTAGTCTGTCTCTTGCTCACTGATTCATTCTGGCCATTGGTCTCCTTGACATTCCTCACACCTGTAACCACACTCAACTCCAGGCTTGTGTGCTTGATATTCCCTCTACCTGAACAGCCACATGATTCACTTTTGAACCACTCTCTATTCTATTTAAATGTTTCCTTCTTAGGGAAGTGTTCCCTCCCCATTCTACATAAAACATGACCTCTTCTTCACAACCTAACCCTCTTGACCGCTGTTTTTTGCCAATAGCACTCACTGTCACCTAGACTATGTTATATTTTACATGTCCATTTCTTTTCTTACCCTACTAGAATGTAATCTCCATGAGGTCTGCAATTTATAGTCTCTTTTGTTCACTGCTCTTACCATTAAGACTAGTGCTTAGAACATAGTAAGCACAGAATAAATTCATAATGAATAAATGATTTAATAGATGAGTAAGTTAACATAGCACTCAAGAGAGAATTTAGTGATTGGTTAATTAATTTTAAAAGTTCCTACAAATCATATTGCTATTATTTACTAATAAATATTAAAGTTAATTTTTTATGTTTTCATTTCTAACACCACTGAGCCCCAGATACATTCTGCTTCATATATATACCACTGCTATAATCTTTTAACTTCTCTATCTGTGTTGTTAATACTGTATCCTAATCTACTTTACATGCTGCTGCTAAGTTAACCTTTCTAAGAGTATTATGACAAGCATTCCCTGGCTCAGAAAACTGCTGAGGCATCTCAATGTCTAATGTAAAGTCTCCAAAGGTGGCCCTAACCCACCTCTACTCTACTGACTTTTCTTCTATTACTCATCCTTCTTTCATCACGCTGAGCTACCACCACGTGCCCTTGTGCACATCACAAATCCTGCCTGTGAGGCTGCTCCTTTCATCAGAGATAAGTGTTAAAGATCAGATAAAAGTTTTGGGCTTTGCAAACCATGCAATCTTGGCCCCAACTACTCAGTTCTTCCCTGTAGAGCAAAAGCAGACCAACAATAAATGAATGAGCACAGATATGCTCCAATAAAATTTGAATTTCTTATAACTTTCATGTTGCCTAATGTTTTTAAATTTTTTTCAACCATTTAAAAACATTAAAACCATTCGCAGCTCGAGGTGTTCTAGAAAAACAGATGTTGAACAGGCTCTGGCTCTTGGACTATAGTCCACCAACCTCTGTTCTACATGAATCTAAGTCTTGTTCTTTTAGGTCACTCTGTAAATGTTTCCAGGCTGTTAGAACTAACTGTGCTGTTTTTTCCTTATTAAATTTTCTTCTGTTTATATGAAAATATTAACCATATTTTATAACTATGTATAACCATATAGCCAGCAGTTGCTGTTTGCTGTTACTAAAGATGTTAATGTCGGCACATCACATTTAACATTGCCACATTAAAAAAAATTAAAACCTGTTACTTAAAAACCTATTGTATGTAACTTATTTCTTCAATTTTAATATACTTCTTCACCCTCCTGCCCACACACAAACTTAACATTTCTGATATAGGATTTTTTTCTTAATATATCCATTGAACACAACGCTAATTTTTAGCACCAAAAAGTAATTGAATTCATAATGCAGCTTATAATCAATAAAATCTTACAATCAGAAAACTTCTCAGAAATTTTTCTTTTGTTTTCATTTCTAGCTTATGCTATAATAACCATAGCTCCCTAGATCTGGGAATATGGTTTTGATTTGGGAATGTTCTATTAAGTACCCAGAGTTTGTCTTCATTTTAGTTTCAGAAAATATTACCACATATCTAAAGCATGAGTGAAAGTGGTTTTCCTCCCCAACATTATCTATCTGAGCCAGTGAACTGAAGGTCAAATTAAATACCATCAAGTCCTGCTCTTCAAACTCATTTGCTTGCTTATCCTCTAAAAGAATGTTGAAAACTTTATTCCCTCCCAAGTTTTGAGTTAACATTTGAAATATTTCATTACATTACTAAGTAGTTGAAAAAAAGTAATTTCTATCTTTTAAAACAAAAGTGTTAACTCTTTAAAATGTATCCAACTTCATTGAGTTCTCTACCCACCATCTATTGAAATATTTATAAATAGGTTCCTCTTTATAATTAGGAATTTAACTTGTATTCCTTTAATTTCTAATTTTATTCTGGTTCTCTCAGATTTTTATCGCAATGTGATATACTTTATGCTTAAACGATTTATTAATCACAACACTTCTATGTAAGAAAAACTTCATAATTAAAACTAAAAACTCTATAATGTTTTAAGTGCTAAAATTTTCTTCTGGATTGTTATAATTTTTGGTATTATGTAAGTCATCTGACAATATAACTAATTCACACATTTTACTGAACATAATTTAATTAGATGAATTTATTGCTTGTATAAGTCAGAGTTCATCAATTGTATTCATTTTTTGATATAAGCATAAAAAATCATGCTTACAATAAGTAGAGAAATGAGATTATAATATCATCCAATATTTTGAATATATTCCTAAGTAAGATTTATACATTATAGTGTACATTAATTTTACATCAAAAGAAAATTTTCAGATGATGATTTATGGCCAAGATTTATGTTTAGTAAGTGATCTATCAAATAAAACTATATTTTTTTAATTTTGTAGAAACTGAGTAATTTTAAAGTTTAGCAGCCACTTGAAAAACTTTTGTTGGACACTATTGTAGTGATTCCTTTCAACTGTACCAACTCCAATAACCCAGAAGATTTTGCTATCACCAGGCAATGCACTACAGTGAGGCTGAGAAGGTGCGAGAGAAATAGATCTTTCTTGTGTAAAGTGGGAGAATGGTAACTATAAAAGCAAGGTTGAGTACAGTCAAGGTCGTTTAGGGAGAGGGCAGGAGATTAGGGATAAGGAAATTGATTACCTCAAAAGCCTTATACCAACTTAAAGGTGCCCTTAGAAGTTCGTGTTTTCCAGCTGCAAGTCCACTATTACAAAGCCAATTCCATTACATAGGTTTGGAAAACTCAGAGAAAAGTCTTGGCCACCAGATGTCACTAAAATTCCACATTTTACTTTAAGATGCTGCTGCAAACTTCTTTCCTTCAAAATAATCAGCTAAAGCATTTGGGTTCCAAACAAGAGGAGGATAAAATGTTCTTGACCCCTTCTTAATTTTGAAAGAAAAAAATGCAATAGGGAAAGAAATGCCAGGTCGTTTTGCAACAGTATGTTGTGGTGCTTTGGTCTTCACAAATTTGTGCCTAGCAATATGTAACCAAATAAACATGTTTAAAAGGAATTAAAATCTAAATTTAATATTTTAAAGTAGGTATTCTAAAATGGAACTTGTAAAAACAAACATTTTATTAAAATTCTCAGAAAATTATTTTGTGGATCAAAATAAACCTATCCATTAAAGCAAACGTACCTTAGAAAATGGAATGTATTTGTTCATTTATCTACAAAGTCCTATGAAGCCCCCTAGAAGCTTTTAGAATCAAGTTCACTTAGTCTTTTAAAATTAGCTATTGCTTATTCAAGAGTGGTATATACTTATACTACTCACTATACTTTATGTATCTTGAGAACTTGTTTATTGGCATGCTACCTTTATTATGGGTAAGAGTTAAATGCATCACTATGCAAAGTCTCGTGATTGGGATGAGTATTTTATTTTATTTTTTTTATTTTTTTTTTTTAAATTTTTATTTTAGTTTATTCAGTACAGTTTCTATCCTTTATTCCCATTCCAGCCCACCC